>JACBKR010001245.1:600000-1029722 GCA_014218235.1 Colocasia esculenta
CCTCCCCAATTTTATTCATTTTATTTATTCATCTGGGATTCGATACTAAACGTCTTATTTGACTAATCCCTATTTTCTTTGTCCTTTTATCAGGATAATCAAACAAGGAAAACGCCCTCTACCGCGGCCGGCCGTGTTCGTAGAGGAAGATAGGGCCCACATCATCCCCCGCGCAATCTCCCCGCTAAAAGATACGCTCGCGATCATTCTTCCATCTCGCACCCCTCGCCGCGCGTCTCCATTCGGTGCCCACGTGCACCTGGCGATCACGATCCTCTTCTCACCTTCCATATCCCTCTTTGTACGCGTCGTCGAACACGTTGTCGGACCCTCGGCGGTGTCTACAACAGGTTTTCTGGTGAAGAAGGGGATGGGGTATGTCATCGCGTTTTGAACGCGACGGCTCCAGTGGTCGCTTTCTTCATATCGGCTATTGAATTGGCTGTGGCGTTGTTCTTAAATGCGTTGGGATGGTACATCGCGATTTAAGAACGCGGCTGTTGCCTACGTCGCGTTTTAGGAACCGTCTTTCTGGTGAGGTTTCCGATTGGTGGCGATGTGGGTGGTCGCGTTTAAGGTGTTAAATGCGACGTCTGCCTACATCACGATTTTGACTGTGACATTTATTACTCTATTTCGGGCCAGACAGAGCAAAGGAAGCTCTGTCCGGCCGTGGGGAGTTGCTGTGCGGCAGTTCTTGGCATTTTTGGCTTACTGGAGGTTCGTTCGGCGTAGCTTCCACGCGAGGAGGGCGTCCGGAGCATGGACTTGCCGGCGGTGCGGTGTTTTCACATTCTGCGAGTTCTTCGAGTTGGTAGGGAGACTTTATTTGTGGTTTCATTTGATTTAAATGCTTTAGAGCTTTGTAAAGCATGCTATTGTGGTGTGTGACAATGTGGTTTTCATTGTAATATTTAAATGTTAGCTTAGATGTGGTTTGGAATGGTTTCATGAAGGAAGGAGGGGTTTAGCCGTCTGCCTGATAAGGCGATGGATTGAACCATCGTGTTTTGGTGAAAATGCGTTCCTCTTGTGTGTACGATTGGTGTAAACACGACCATATGGACTATTGCAATTTACACTTTGACTGTTAAGTTTATATCGTTTGGCTTGAAGGCGACGTATCAGACCGTTGCGTTCATGTTGCGGCATAGGGCCCTGTCGCATTCTGCTTTGAGTCGCGACCGATGGGGTTGTCACGATTTAGAAGGCGACGACTGTGTCTGTCGCGTTTTAGCTTCCGAGGTTTGTGTTGTGCCGTGATGGTTAGGCAGTGAGGGTCTTGTGTTGACCTAGCCTGGTTTTCTAGGGTGTTGTTAAGGTGCTTAAGATGTTTCTATGTTAGTAAAGCATGTTAAGTTAATGGATTGGTTTGTGTTTAATTAGTGAGTTATGTTAATGATGTTAATCATGTTATAAAGGTTATGTGATTCATATGTGTGGTTTATGTGCATAGAGGTGTGCTGCTATGAAGGTCATAAGATGACCAATGACAGGCAAGACTATAATGTGGTCATGTGTATAATGGTGTGTAGTTGCTTGGACGTCACGTGGTGTCCAGTGATGAGCTAGTTATGATATGTGTAGCATGGTATAAGTTTTATGGTTATGTTAAGTGATCGGCGTGGTTTGTGTGTTTGCCGAGGTTGGTGGTCCGACGCCTATTCTAGAATGCCTCTCTAGTCGGGTACCCCAAGTTCTGTTTGAACCAGGCACGTTATACTTTGTTCTGCTCGAGGTTTGTCCGATACTGTGTGTATCGTCGAGGTCTGTGTTGTCTTCCTGGACATCCTCACTCCTATGTTTGAGTTGTACGTCTGATTGAGGAAAAGATGGCAGTGGGACAACGACTTGTGAGTTGTGGTTTGTGTTTGGTCGCTTATATCACGCTCGTGGTTGGGGGTACAAACACCAGTAGACATACTGGACCCCATCTAGTCCTATTTCCAGTGTCTCACTTTAGAGAGCTCAGGCCAGAGTCTGTAAAAGTGTCAGGCATGGGCCTGCAGTTGTGTGGTCTACATGTATGGTGTTGGTTGGTCTCCACTATTCTTTGGCGTTACTGTGTGGCTGTGGAGCGGCAGTTGGACCTTTCGTCCTTGACTGCGAGACTGAGATATCGTTCTTGTGTTGTGTGTTCAGGTTGGATACTGGCATCATGAACCAGTAGTCTTACCTATGTGGTGGCATCGTTTCTTCCGACTCGTGCTTTACTGGTTGTGGCTTGTGAGTATGACTCACCGGTTGTGGTTTGTGTTCGTTTGTTGTGTGTCGTGCTGATGTTACAGAGGCACTTGTGGTTCAGTTGTGGTACCTCGTGGTTTCATGAACCTGTACCCTGTGTGGGTAGTCTTTTGTGGTGGCACGGTGTGTGTGTGCAGTGTTTCAGGTGTTGTTGTGGAACTGTGCTCCGTGGAGATTGTGTTGTATGACTTTCCACTTGTTGTGTTTGACCCTTTTGAGGGTAATCGTCCGACGTGTTGGTTACTGTGGGTTGTGTGGTGGACTGATTCCTGGTGGTCAGTCCCGTTACTCTTCGTTGGTGGTTGGCTTGTGTGGCCTTTGTTTTACTTGCTAGTTATTATGGGGGACTGACTCCTTGTTGTCAGTATCGTTACCGTCTGTTAATGGTTGGCCTGTATGGCTCGTGGCGTGGTGGTTTTAGTTGCTGTGGTGAACGGGTGTTTCTACACTAGTCCTGTTGCTTCCTTTATTTTCTGTGAGCCATGTTAAATGTCATGTTTATGTTTAATGTAGTTTAATTATGTTTATTTTTAGCACGTTTTACTTCTGTAGTGCTTCAATTAGTGCTGCCAGTGAGACCCTTGGGTGTTGAGGACTTGGTTTAGTCTTTCATCTATTGGTTTGTTGTTGTTTTTGGGAGGTCTTTGCTGAGCTTGTGACTTGTTGAGACTCACTCCCTTACAATTCTTTTTAGGGTTTGCCGTGGGTTTGGCATGCAACAACGTTTGTGGCAGACTTGTACCACTAGCAGTTGAGTCGTAGTTGTAGTTGTGTGAGCTTTACTTCATCGGAGTATGCCCCATGTAGTTGTACTTTTCTCTTGGACATGTAATAATGTATTTAGACAATGTAAATTGTGGAAATGAGTATAAATACATGTGCTCTCTTGTATGTTATGCTCTTATGGTTGTCTTTTATATTCTTAGTAGACACTTGTGTGAGCTATCCCTTGCGAGATTTCGGTCTGATCGCGGGAGGCGGACTTGTATATGGAGCCTTATTGTGCATAAGTATCTAGGGTCGCTACAGAGGGTGTCCAGAATGATGACACAAACCTCTATGGTGTACATAGTACCGGGACAAATCTCGAGCACAAATGTGCCTGGCTCACAAAGAACTTGTGGTATCTAACTGGAGAGGTATTTTGGCCGGACCACCAAACTTGAAAAACCATGACAACTCATAAACCCTTAGTATCGGTTACTGAACCACACCGTGAAACCTGACATTTGCATCCGCTAAGCCATTCATTCATAAACCACATCCTCTTGTTCACATGAACATATTCAGCGTAACAAGCAATATCATCTACTTAATGGTAAATTGAACCATTCCATTTTTCCTTGCTAACACATTGATTTACACCTTAAACATTAATTACATGTCTTACTATATACTCTACGATATTCATAACCGATCATATTATCAATAGATTACTCATTCTCTTCAAAACCATATGGAAACCTTCTTAACAAAACTTTAACTCATTAAATCAAGAGAAAACCCAAGTCGGGCCTCCAAGGGACCCATACTACCAAACACAACGTTAAAGCCTTCGGGAAGAAGAATGCGAAGGGCCCGGTGATCGCGTTAAAAATGCGATGGCCAGATAGACCACATTCTCAAATGAGAATGCGATGGGGTCAAAGGCCATAACAATAATGCGATGGCTCGACCCGTTGCCTTTTCAGATAGAAAATGCATTCTTCCGTTCTCACCCAAAAACCTTCACAAAACTTCTACAAACCATATAAACTATCTAGAAACCATGCACACATACCATTTCATGATTTTCATACTTTAAATCAAACATACAAAGCAACCAAACAGAGAAATCTCCCTACCAAGCGAAGAACTCGAAGAACACTCCTTGCACTCTGGACAAACTACCTCGCATTGAAACCACGACTTTTCAGATCAAAATCACCCAGAATCTCCGCAAAGCCCCTCTTCTCGGCCGAACAGAGCTCCTTGCTCTGTTTGGCCACCAAATTGCCTTTAAAGGAATCATAAATGAGAACGCGATGTAGGCGATCATCGCGTTATGAATGTTGCGTACCTGATCGACATGTTTAGAAACCTGACGTGCCACACGTCGCTCAAAACGACAAACAACCACAGAAATCGGTGCGGAGAACACGATGTGGGCGGGGGATGCCTTTAGAATGCGACACACTCTCCCGTCACATTCTCAAATAAAGAACTAATGGACTGTTTGGTCTAGAACTTTCGACCCATAACACCGACGTAACATGCCAAAATCACAATTAAGGCCCAATGGCTACACATTGGTTCGAGGCACCATACCAAAACCAATAATATTGGACAATCGGAACGCGACAATATTGCTTCCCCTGAATTGTTGCTTGTCAAATCTTCACACAATCTCCTTATCTATCCACCTATTTAACATCATATGTCGACATGTGAACCAAAAAATTGACTCATGCATTTTAGCTATCGACTTATGAACATCATCTCACTACAAGAAAAAATGACGAATCATTTTTCTATAAGAATAATTTGTTGTATATTCACGTTTTTTATGTGACTGTATGATTTACTGTATGCATAGATTCTATGTATGCAAGAAAAATCATTTATACTTACCCTTGATGTTATGGAGTTTTGTCCGTAGAATAGTTGAATATTTATACGGTGTTAAGTGAGCTTATATACTTACGTTTATTTTGTTACGAAAGACTAGTCGTAAGAATAGATGCACTATTATAATATTTATATAATAGGAAACCGTAAGAAAAGAGTTGGTGATTTTGCAATGTGGGAAAATTTCAGGCCCCCAAACTTCATCCGCATCCAACTCTTTTTTAATTATTTATATACATAATCATTCTTTTTCCCCTCGGCACAAAAAAAACCAAGTCCCTACCGTTGTTGCCCCCCTCTCCGTCCCTTTAGCCGGGCCGGCCCGAAGGTCCGGTGGCCCGGCCCAGTTTTTATACGGGCTGATCCGAAGATCTGGTGGCCCGACCCGGCCCATATTATTATTTATTTTTTTTTAAATTTTGAGCGCGGCCCCGCCTGATGAAGATTGGGCTGAGCTCATGCTTGGCTCGGCTCGGTCCGGGCGGCCCGAAGGCACGTTAATTTTTTTTTAAAAAAAAATAAGTGATACGGGTAATAATTCTAATATCAAAAATTTAGATTAAAAATTATATTGTGGAATTATGTTTAATGACTTATATTTATTTCATATTTATAATAATTAAAAATAATTTATTTAAGTTATTCTAATATTTTTTTATGTTGTTATGATTCAATGAATATCAATTTTATTGTAAAAATAAATAAATACTAATAGTAATACTTAAAAAAAATAAAATCGGACCGGGCCGGGCCTGAGCTGGGCCTTACATAATCGTCCCGGGCCGAGCCAAGTTTCTAAAAACCGGGCCTCGTCCCGAGCCGGCCGGTTAGAGACCAAGCTGGATCTGGACCAACCTAGGCCCGGTCCAGACCCGGCCCATTGCCACCCCTACCGTCCTCTACCCTCGGCTCCTGTTGTTACCAATCATATAGTACATAGGTTATAATATATAATTTTAATAATTATAATTCTTTAGTTTAATATTTTTTATAAATATTAAACATAAACATCTGACAGGAATTTTTTCTGAGCCTTTCTTCAGTCTCCAGGTTCTAAGTTGTGACGCACTTGGCCAGGTTTTTATATTATTATAATGTTAGCAACATCTTGAAAATAAATATATTAACTATAATTTTTTATGATAAGTATTTTATATTTATATTTTAAATTTACATAATATATTTAAAAATTTCCCCATCCTTGAAGCCGTGGCCAATAAATTTGCGCTTTTTTTTTTCAGCTCGCGCGCCCTTTTAAAAGAATACTAAGCAAGCGGAGCGCCCCAACCCCCCCCCCCCCCCCCCCCCCCCCCCCACCCCCCCCCCCCTACTCGGGCCACTCCCTCGCTCCCTTTTCTCCGGCGTCCCCCAATCACAGAGTGAGAGGAGGGGGCCAATCCCCTCCGGCGCCTCCTCCTCCTCTCTCTCTTTCTCTGCCCCCCTCCGGTGCCTTCTCCTCCGCCTCTGGAGCGGTATTTCGGATAAAGCCCCAAGTTCCATTCTCAGAAATCGTAAGAACACGTCTTTCTGTCCATGCCCTTTGCTGTGGGGTTCGTCTAGGTGGTCCGATGTACTTGTGCTGCTGTCAACTGCGGAGGGCCATTGCAAGGGGGGCCAACATCTGCAGGGGCAGTGGGGGGGCGGTGGAGGTGTTTTGGGGGTCTGCAGTGACCACCGGGGTTGTTGCAGTGGCCGGTGGGGGTTTGCACGCAGGGTGTAGTGGGGGTTGTGCCCAGAGGGGTGTTTTGGGGGTCTGCAGTGACCACTGGGGTTGTTGCAGTGGCCGGTGGGGGTTTGCACGCAGGGTGTTGTGGGGGTTGTGCCCAGAGGGGTTTTGAAGCCTATGCATAGGTTTAATTATCTCATTGAAATAAGATCCTAGGTAAGTCAGATTATTCATCTAATCCAACTGCAGAAATAGTGGGATTGGATGAAAGCTTAAAGCATCAAGTTCGTCACTATACATAAAAAGTTTAGTATTGTTGCTTTTACTTTAGCTTAAACATCTACTAGAAAACTGTAGAAACTAGGAGCTGTCGAGCATAGACCGCAAGTCCATTCCTCATCATGGGATTTGGTTGCTCTTTGTTCTTTTATTTCGTCTTCTATTTCAAGATGTGTTGACATTTTCTTCTATTTGCTGAGTTCTCTTTGTCTTGGTTATGAGCAGGGTACAACCGTTAGGGTCAAATTTGGTGATCACACAACTACAGATCCATCAAGTGAGCATGTCATAAGTTGGTTGTTTCCATTCACATATGGGCAACCTTTGGCTCACTTTCTGAGGGCAATGGCCAAGGTCCCTGATGCTCAGCATCATTATGGAGTATCCAGCCATAAGGCAAGTGCGGATTGACTATATCTGTTTTACTTTATATTCATTTGTAGAAAGCATTTCTGAACTATATACTTTTGTTGCAGGTGCTTGTCTTCTGTATGGGGTTTAGCTCCTCTGTTAAGCTGGTCTTTTCTATTGAGCGGTTTGTACTGGATTTGTTGCTTATGAGTACCTTTTTTGTCACATAGAGGAAACACATGTCCTGCATAGGGAAGGTGTCTCTACTGGCAAAATTTCTTGCCAACTTTCACCATGGGTGGCATCTTCTTTGTTTGTGTTTCTCCCTCCCTTCATAAGAAGACAGGTTCCTTTCTGTTCGTAGTAGACTTAAGAACTTTGTTGTGTCCTTTCCTGTTACTGTCTTTGTTTATCTGGTCCTTACAGATAACTTTTGATCCCTGTGTTTGCTTCTCCCAGAATTTAATGAGTCCACACAATTGTCTCATGTGAAAGAAAAAGCATCATGTACATTCCCATAATTAGCCTGTGATGGGTTAATTTATATGTGTGGTTTTCTCAAATTGAGAACTTTTGGCCCAGCTAGTGGAACAGAAATAAAAAGCATTTGATGATCCTAAATTCAGTTACACACTGCAGCCCTGATTGACTGTTCGGAAATAATGTTCTTACTAATGATGGAGCATGCACGAGAACTAAAAATCTTTATTCATAGTTAAACATTCTTACAGCAATGCATTATGTGTTTGTCATTTCTAATTTAAAAATGATCATTTTTTGACTTTTCTTTTGTTGTTGATTCTGTGGAATATGGGCAACCATATTTTTTATTTATTTATTTAAAGATTATTTGTTCATATGAACTTCTTATGGATGGAAAACTGGGTGTTCATTTATGGGTCATTTGAATCTGGCTTGTGTTCTTCTTGATAAGCTGGATATGCTTTCTATCCTGAAAGGGGTGGGCATGGGGTCGTGGAGCCAGCTCAATTGGGAAAGCATACGAGTAGGTTCTCTAATGCTTGCATGATTGGTTATTACATATTTTAAATGGCCAAAATGCAATTTTAGCTGCACCCTTCTGAGGCGTCACCTCACCCTTGGACTATTAGTATGTTTTAAGTAAATGAATCTACCTATGACCTTAGGTGAATGTAGTAAAACAACTCTTATGTGAATCTAAAGGCAAAAGGAATGTAGTAAGAGAGATTTGGTGGTGGAGTGAGGATATATATATATTTTTGGTAATGGCCAAAGCTGGCCGAGGTATTTTATTAATAATCAAAGATTTTGACAACCAGAGGCAAAGCCAAATACAGATCGACAGCAGAAAAAGGACTATCTAAAACTCCATAGAAGATCTATCCCACGAGTGGGTTCGCCGAAGAACAGCCCGAGGGCGTAAGCCTGGTCGACGTGAGGAACGCTCCATGTCTTCTTCATCCGAATCCATTTATGATGCCTCTTGATCAAATCGAAACCCAGGCATGAAAATATTTTCAGCTTTAGCAAGATCTGCAACGGACGCAAACTTCATACTCAAATCTGAATTTGATGCTTGATCAGGTATGTGAATAGCATGTACGCACAGGGCTAGGAGAACGTTCACGGGTGATCGGTAAACAAATCTTAACTCCCCCCTTGCAGCCTAATCGTAAGATCCGACGTCCAGAAGACGACCCACTGGAAGGGGGATTGAAGTTCACTCCCACAGTAAACTTCCCCATTGTGGACGAGGATTGACACACCACCTGTGCAAAAGTCATGGAAGAAGATGCCCAAGCAATATTGGGATCCGCAACGACTACCATCCTAGGGGAATATTCCTCCACTTGCACAACTCCCTCCACCTGTAAAGGATGCTGTTCGCTAACCATAATGCAGGTATTTGCTTCCTCATGAGTAGAAGATGCCACCATTATTGGGCCCAGCGATGGCCCATCATCCTTAGCAGATCGAGGTAATGGAGCTGGCCCAAGAACTTCAACAGTAGCTGGTAAAAGATTGGCGCTGTGCGACTGGGAAAGGATCTCCACCGCACCGCCAGCAGGCAGCCCATCCTCATCTGGCGCAAGGATCCTGCATGGGATCGAATTGGACATATTCGGCTTCCGCATGCCACCCTTTGAAATTTCCGTTGAAAGGGGCTGCGTATCTCAATCCTTTGAAAGTTCTGTGGAAGGCGCCAGCGTGTCCCCATCCCTGCTAGGATTGAGGGCGATAATTCTGGGATTGTTTTTGGCAATAGAAGCGACCAGCGGCGCCACCATGACACCTGTTTCGCCGGCGGCGACTTCCGCATCCCCTTCCAGAGGAACGGAGACCACAGGAGCACCATGATCCTGGTTTTCCAAGATGGAGGTAACCGGCACAGAGCGGAAGCAATGAAGAGTCGAACTGTCTGCTAAATCCACATGGTCAGGAAGCTCACCAACACCTTCATGCACTGCAGGCCCTTCACAAAGCGGGACCCAAGCCCTATGGGGGTTAGGATTCACAGTAATAACCGGAGTTTTCCTTTGGTTGCCTCCTCCCGTAGATCGACAGGCATCATTAGAATGACCAAGTTGATGGCAGGAGAAGTAATAAAGAGGTAGATTTATGTAGGTAATGCCTTGTTAATAACCTCTAAAATCCCCCATTCCAATCCACAGTCTATCCGGCCTTGGTTTGGAGAGATCAAGTTCAATACATACACGAGCTGCCTAGTATTAAGGAGTTCAGCAGCATGAGCGATTTGTAAAACCGGACCAATATTACCTGCGATGGAAGCTAGCAATTTCTTCTGGTAAAGATTGATGGGAAGCTCAGGGAACTCCACCCACACCGGGACAACAGTAGGATTCTCTGAGGGCTTGAAGAGCGGTGTCCACTTGAAGAACTGAAAGAGTTTGCCTTGTACGTATATGGATTCACGAAGAAGCACCTTCAGGTAGTCGTCTTGACACTTGAAACGCAACAAGAGATGCATGTTATCCATGGCACTAATCACAAAAGGTTCCTTGATATCACACCTGGAAACAAGATGCGAATGGATCTCGGGGAATGCCGGCCTCCCGAACGTTGTCTTTGCAATAACGGAGAAGAGGAACAGTTTGAGGGATGCTTCCATCTCCTCTTTAGAGAAGAACACCGCCGGCTCACCATGATCCGTAAAGGCTGGAAGATGAACATCTGTAACTGCATCGGGAAGAACTAGGGAAGCAGCAACCACCTTAGCAAAAGATAGGCCACCCGTCGGAGGTGACCCCCCCGGGGGTAGCCATGGCCGGCCAACCCCACTAAGATCAGAGGAAAAAACGCAGGTGGAGACCGTGGAGTGAGGATATTCAAAATACTATTAGGGTTAAAAGAGATTGTTTTAAGGCTTGATAAAGTAACAAAAGTATCAAACTTTAGAAGCTTATAAAATAGCTAAAAAGAGGGCTAAAAGAATAGTTAGTGAAGTTAAATCAAAGGCGTTGAAGAATTATATAATAAATTAGGAACTCGAGAGGGTGAAAAGATATATTTAAATTTGCTAAATTAAGAGAAAAGAAAAGTATAGATCTAGATCATGTTTGTTGTATTAAAGATGAAGATCAAAAAATTTTAGTTAAAGATCTAGAGGTTAAAGAGAGATGGTGTAGCTATTTTCAGAAATTACTTAATAGAGATTGTTTTAAGAATGTCTCTTTAGAAGAGAATCATGAGTCAACAAAATATGATAAATATCAATATTTCAAGCGTATTAAGATGTCAGAAGTGAGTGATGCTTTAGGAAAAATGAAATTGGGTAAGGTCTTAGGATTGGATGGCATACTTATTGAAGTGTGGAAAATCTTAGGAGACATTGGTATTAAGTGATTAACTAAACTTTTCAATAAAATTTTGAAAGAACAGAGAATGTCAGAAGAACGGAGAAAAAATGTCGTAGTTCCTTTTTATAAAAATAAAGGGGATATTCAAAATTGTAATAATTATCGTAGAATTAAGTTTGAGTCATACTATATGAAACTTTGAGAAAGAGTAATCGAGAAACGAATGTGATGTGAAGCTCTGGAGGGGAGGGGGAGTGGTCCCCCCTTTCCCCCTTGCACATCGTGTGCAGGGGCTCCAAAAAAGGCCGTCTGGCCTATTTTGGAAGGGGAAACCCCCCTCCTTCCCTTCTTCTTCCCCCTCCCGTAAGCCACCGCTTCCCCCGAGCTCTCTCTCTCGTGTTCTCTCTCTCTCATGTTCGCTCTCTGTGTTTCTCTCCCTCTCCCTCTTTGCTCTCTCTCTCTCTCTCTGTCGTTTCTCTCTCTCTCTCTCTTCTCTCTCTCTCTCTCTTCTCTCTCTCTCTCTCTCTCTCTCTTCTCTCTCTCTGTCTGTCTCTGCTTGCCACGGCTGCTGTCGTCGGTGGCCATGGGGGACCCCGCCGTCGGGGTCGTGCAGTGAGAGGATCTCCGCCGCCGTGCCGCCGCTGCCACCGTCGTGCCCCGCCATCGCCGCCGCCCCCTTCCTTCCCTGTTCGAGGTTGCACCGGAGGAAGGAGTTGCCGCACCGTCGCCGTCGAGCAGTTTTCGTCGCCGCCGTTCGTGCCGCCGACGGGTCCTACCGTCGAGGTAGGGACCCCTCCTCCCTCTACGACGTCGGCCGGAACCCCCCTCCCCACTGTGTTGCTGTAGAGCCCCTCCACCCTTCCTCTACTCCCGCTCTCTCTCTGTCTCCCTTTCTCTCTCCTGGCGCCGGCCATGGCCGGGGAGTGGCCGGTGGCGACCGGCGCCCCTCCCCGGCGTCGGCAGGGCGCGCCGACGATGGCCGGTGGCCCTCCCCCTTTCTCTTCCCTTCCTCCCCTCCTGTCGTAGAGACAGGGGATTGGTGGGAGGTTGTCGCACTGCATCAGCCGTAGCCTGCCCGACGTAGTGCGCCGAGGCGTGTGTGGCCTAGGGTTTGCGGCACATTGTGCTGGCAGGGTTTTGACCCCTTTTTGGGCCTTCCGGAGTTCGTTTTTTGCGTCGTTTTCGGCGTTAGGGTTGTCCCGGCTGCGCCAGTGGGCCACTCCGGGGTTGACGACCACCGTACCAGGTTCCATGATTTCCGGGTCCGCCTGAGTCGGCTCCGACAGGGCCGTTTGACCGTTCGACTCGGACAGTCGTACTGGGGTTTCTGACACCCACGGGGTGGGTTCCGAGGGCCGACAGACTGTCTGGGGTGGTAATATATGTCTTTTGAGTCATCGTACCGGGTTTCTCAATTTCTGGGCCCACCCGGGTCGGCTCCGACCGGGTCGATGGGGCCGTTTGACCGTTCGACCCGGACAGTCGCGCTGGGGTTTCCGGTACCCGTGGGGTGAGTTCCGAGGGCCGACCGACTGTCCGAGGTGGTAATATAGGCTTTTCGAGGTTGACCGTCAGTCGGGTAGTTTAGCGGATATGTTTCCGCACCGAGTTTCCGTTCCGTACTCGTGACGCCTGTGCTGACTTCCTAGCACTGCGCCTTACTAGTCTTCGCCCGGTGTTGCGACACTTGAGGGTTTGTTCTACCGCACGGTGCGCTTTTGGGTTGTTACCGTTCCTTGGGACCCCCGTCCTCGTGGGCCTGTTGAGGCTAGTCTCCGAGCCACGAGTGCATCCGTCGAGCGATTCTCCGGACGAAGGAGAAAACGGTGTTGGACAGCGGCGTTGAGTCGTTTGTTGAGCTCACTTAGTTGGTCTTGGTCCCGCAGAGTTTGGAGTGTCGCGGTGCGGACTAGCTAGTCCGTTCTCACTACCTCGCCCTACATGGTTCCGGAGCCGTGTCGGGAGGACAGGTGTGGGATTGTAGTCTGGCCAGACTACGACTTGTGGTTGTGTTTGTCCACGCGTCTCACTCCGATGGGAGGGGAGACCTGGACTCGTGGTCGAGCGGTAAGACGCCGGTGGGCGCACCTGACCACTGACTAGTAGAGGTTGTGTTGTGGCTAGTGTGTGTTGTCCAGATGAGGGTTTTACCGTCTGCTTGTGTAGTTTTGTGGCGTGCTCGGAGCACGTTTACCGAGGTTGAGATTGTGCGTTGTTGTGCCGTGTTGGCGGTACTTGGGGACTTGAGTACTTTTCGTTTATTTATTTCAGTACTTGCTCACTTGTGTTATTATTTTATCATATTACCTGCTCAGTTAGTAGTCTTGTTACTTGAGTTACCACCGCCCTTCCACTTGGTGTAGTTAGCTTGTTTATTTTAGTACCACTGTTCTTTGTACCTAGTTTAGCTGTGTTGTTCTTGTTTCCGCTGTCGAACCGGTGAGGGGTTGGGTTCCCTGTTGGGTTTTGTTCGCGAAGCTCATCCCCCCCTTACTTCCTTCCAGGTTTGAGCTCGAGGGAGCCGATGCTCGTGTTCGGACGGTCTGCGTTGTGCCGCTTGTGGTCAGCAGTGTTAGCAGTGGTTAGTATTTCCTTTTTGCACTTGAATTATTATATGGGGCATTATGTACATTCTTTCTTCCTCTGTTGTGTTTTTTTATATTGTTTAGCTATTGTAACTTGTTGTATATCTCACTAGACATATTTCTAACCCTTTCGGGTCTTCGGATCCATGGGTGGCGGTATAAGGGTTAGGTACTTGGAGGGTTTCGGGTATTGGATTCTTGGGTTGTTACATGCGATGTATGACTACTGTATTAGAAAATCAATTTGATTTTATGCTAAGTAGGTCTACTACAGAAGCTATTTTTTTATTACGGCAGTTAATGGAGAAGTATAAAGAGATGAGATATATATATATATATATATATATAATATAATATATATTCTTGATTTGGAGAAGGCATATGATCGAGTATCGAGAGATTTGATTTGGTGGACTTTAATGAAGAAGAGGTTTCTCAAAGATATGTTGATTTGATCCAGGATATGTACGAGGGTGCCACTACTAGTGTAAGAACTATTGCTGGAGAGACTTGTGAATTTTCAGTCACGGTAGATTTTTATTAAGGTTTGCTGTAAGCCTGTATTTCTTTGCTCTGGTTATAGATGTGGTAACTAAGCAATTGCATGATGAATATCCCTTGTGTATGTTATTTGCGGATGATATTATCTTAATTGATGAGAGTATTGATGGTTTAAATGTTAAGCTAGAAAGTTGAGGCATGTCTTGGAATCTAAAGGTTTTAAAATCAGGAGTAAGTCAGAGTTTATGTATTGTATTATAATAAGAGGGTATTACAGGAAGATATGATTCAAATTGATGGACAAGACATTCATAAGAGTAGTAGTTTTCGATACTTAAGTTCTATCATCCAAGAGAATGGGAAAATTTATGACGTGTGGCACGTATAATTAAGGTAGGTTGTAAAAATGGAGAAGTGCATCAGGAGTCCTCGCGATCGTCGTATACCAGTGAAATTTAAAAGAAAAATTTATAGAATGGCAGTGAGATCTGCATTATATATGGTACTGAGTGTTGGACAGTACAAAGGATATATTACAAAATGTGTATGGCGGAGATGAGGATCCTGAGATGGATGTTGGTAAGACTAAGAAAAATAAGATTAGGAATGAGCGCTTATGTGAGGATTTGAAGATAGCTTCGATTGATAGAAAAATGAGAGAAAATATATTTAGGTGGTTTGGACACGTGCACCATCGCCTTAACTCGGCACCGGTTAAAAGATTTGATAAAATTTTAATAGATACAAGTAAAAGAGTTCGGGGAAGGCTTAAAATGAGATGGTGTGATGTTATTGGAAAGACTTGGACTTCTTGAGTTTAAACACGATTATAGCACTTGATAGAAATTTGTGACGGAAAAGAATTTATGTAGCCGACCTCAAATAATGGGATAAGGCTCTAATGATGATGATGATGAATCTACCTATAACATTCCTGATATTTACTTCCTTCTGTTTAAGGCTTTTGGATTCTCACGAGCTAAATGACATTTTAATTCTAGGTCATTAAGACAGAATGCTGCAACATTTTTGATGAACGATATCTACAGAAATCCGGGACCATGTCAGTTTGATGGGCGTGGATGTGATGCCAAGACTATAACAGTGTGTATTGAAGATGAGGACTATATGGGTCGGATTAAGAAACTTTAAGAGTACCTGGATAAGGTCTTCCTCAAACATCTGCGCTTCTCTATTTTTTTTTTTGTGGCATCATTACGTGGTTGCATAAACTGGAAACTTAGCTAGCCTCTCTCTTTTCCATTCAAATAGCATATGATAAGAACTCTCATATGGTTCTCGAATTGTTTAGACTACCTATTAGCAGATTACTTATTTTTCTTGCTCAACAAAAGAGATAATTGAAACAAAATTTTAGCTCTTTTTTCCGGGCAAAGAACTAGTTAGGCTTCAATTTCAGATATCAAAAGGACAAAAGAGTTTTGAATTATTTGGTAGCAACATCTTGTTCATTTGATGTGTTTATGTACATGTGTGTAGAATATATCAAAGCATCATAGTTTTGCCGATGGTTTCCCATTTTAGATTTCAAGAACAACATGGAGATGTATATTCTTTCCTATGGTCAAATGCTTTGAAGTGTTTAAGAAATCTATTTGCATTTACTTTGTTAGATTTAACTTGTAATATAGTTATTTTTTTTTTATTTTTAGTCGACAACAAAAAGATTGAAATTATTAATATGGATGGTCAACGAGTGGGTGTTGGCATTGTAATGAGTGTTCGACCCAAACAAAATGGTGATGGGGAAGCATATCGGGGATGTGTTTTATGAGGTTTCTGTCATTGTTACTTTCTTTTTTTTTTATCAAGGATCATCACAGAAAAACGACGAAGGATATTGTTGGAAGCTATATTCTATGCTTTTAAGAATATATATGTTTCTTTATATTCATACTCTATATGTTTTTTATACTCAGATAAAGTTTTTTCTAATTTACTTTGTCTCTTATTTTGTTTTCGTTTGCAGGTGCAAGTGGATCTTCCAAAGAGTCAAATTTGGTGATTAGCATATCATATGATTCTTAGCATGGTTCGCCGTACCGATCGAATCGATCGTACCGCATTCTCCGTGGTACGGTACGTATCGAACCGTACCGTACCGTTGAGATACGGTAAAAAATCGACATGTTGTGTTGAAACTCATTCTCCTCTTGTAAACCCATTCAAATAATGTTCATTTGTGTTGAAATTTTAGCTATAAGCTAATGTAATAGTTTTACAAATTATGGCCATTTTAGTTTAATTTTAGAATTTATTTTACACTGGGTGAAAAATCACCGAAAAATAGGTGCATCGACTTAATATCGAAATCCGTACATCAACAATTTCGGATATTTACATTTTTGATATCATCATATTTTTTTGAAAATTATAGTGTTCTCAAAATTCATTTTCGTTACAGTTTTTTGGTGTCGACCCGTCGGAGCGCGCACTTCTGAGTATGGCATTGGACTATCATTTATTAATGTTAATTATTCTCATATATTAATAAAATTACTATAATTTGTATCATATATTAATTAATTTATGTTTGAAATGTTATCTCAATTAGACACTAATTAGACCACTTAAGTGCACATAGAGTTTGTCGCGGTACGACGAACTCTCTGTGCGCGTACTTCAACGGGACGACATTTGGTTTTAAAATAAAGTCAAATATGAAGTCATCATAATTACTATAAAAAAGTACTAATTATAAAAATATAAATATCATGAGTTATTGATGCATAGATGTCGAGATTAGACCGACCTAATGATTTTTGGGACAGTTTTTATTTGACAAAAATTAATTTAAAAAATTAAACTAAAATTACTATAATTTGTATCATCTAGTAATTAGATTGTGTTTGAAATTTCATCTCAATTAGACACCATTAGATCTCTTAAATGTTTAGATTAAGTCGATCTAATGATTTTTGGGACAAATTTTACTTGATGAAAAATTATTTTAAAAAATTAACTAAAATTATTACAATTTGTATCATCTCTTAATTAACTTATGTGTAAATTTCATCTCAATTAGATACCATATGGATCCCTAAATACACTAGATGTAAGAGTGAAAGTTAAAAAAAAAAAAAAAAAGCCTGCCACGGACGGGACCGTACCGGTCCGTGGCAAACCGAGGCGTGCCGGCCCGGCACGCCCGGGTCACCCCATTGGGGTGACCCGACCGTGCCATGGCTCGTAAAAGCCATGGCACGGTACGGTTCGCCCGTGCCGCCCCGGTTCGGGCGGCACGGGCGAACCATGATTCTTAGAAACATGTTTTTGTTTTACCTCTTTTATATTTCCTTAGTTAAATAACTTATGGGCCTTTTGTGAAGCATGTACATATATGTTTATATTGAACTATGAATGGAAGATATTAATGAGCATGTACAATCCTGTCTAAATCATGAAAGGTTGTGCCACTAGAATTTCAATTCATAGATATCTGTTCTAACTAAATATCTTATGTAGGCTTTGGTTTAGCTTGCCATCTTGGTGTTCTGGCTGATCTTCTTACAATTGGTGTTGAAAAAAATGTGAGTCGGCATACCACTAATATTAGATGATTGGTGAGCTCAGGACTGGACTCAGAATTTGAATGAAGTTTTCTTTTCTCTCAACCCCAGACCATCCGCTGCAGTAGTGAATAAGGACAACTGCATCCAACAATGTTAGTGAATTTCGTACATCTTAGGATATCCTTCAGGTTAATGTACTTTACTTTTGAATTGATGTTATATGTTGGGATAATGTAATGAAATGTGTATGTATATGAGATACTGTAAATATTTTTAATGTCATGCTTGTTGTCTCTTGCTTCCTCCCATTTCCACTAGACCAACTTAGTTACCCTTCTGAGACTGTGTGGCTCGTGGGCTAGCTTCCTCTCCACCTGCCCATGAGCAGCAAAGCATGCCTTCATGCAATCTTCAACCATGACAACTATAATATTTACTTTAGCAATGCATTCTTTAGTCTCCCTCCCCCACTTCTCTAGTGTCATGATCATGTGAGTCGCCCAGAGACCCAATTTCAAGCCTTTCAATGCATTCTTGCTTGGGGTCTTAGTGTTATGGTCCCGCTATGTCAAGCTATAGGTGGTGTCCCCTTCGTGAAGGAAGGACTCTTAAGTTGAGAATCCATGATGGAGCCCAATGCTAGGGGGCAAGTTGACCTTGGCATTTGGCGACTTTACCTAATTTGGGTGCCATGTGAGGTGGTGTAGGCAAGTCCACTTCATCCTTCTCCTGCCTTGCTGTCAAAAGTTGCTCGAGGGCCCAAAATGATCATACAGTATTGTCAGCCAGGTGGAGCTCTAAAAGAACCACCATGAGGTTAGCTAAAGATTGTGCAATAAGGGATACCTCTACTAGGGCTGCTTGAGAGGAAGCCTTTGCCATCCTCTTGTTGTCTTCTTCTGCGACCCAAACTACAACTCGCTCAGTGCAGTCGTCATCTCTCCACCCATTACTTCCCTCAACGGAGTCTTGTTTGCATAACTACGCCTAATGGCTTAAGTAAGATTCACTTGTTAGTTTAGTAAGCTGTACTTGACCTTTTGTTGATGTGACGGTTTGATCAATGCCCCTCAGAAATGGTCATCTGTACTCTTAACTCCTTAACAAATGCTGCTATCTTGATCTTCGCCATAGGAGATGGCACATCTGTGGTGCTCAACTATTGATTGACTGTAGGGTTAGGTGCCTAATTGAGCCATATAGATCTAGACTTGTTGACAATTGGTCCTCTCCATAAAGATGGGAACCGTAGGTCCTCTCCTAATTCCTCTCGAGTATGAAGGTTTCATGCACGAGAGTGGGGAGCCAAGTGAGGAAGGAGAAAGTTGTTATTACCTACTAGAGTCCAATTCGACACACTAGTCCCATTGAGGAGGGACAATAGTGGCCATAATTCACTAGAGTTTGATTCTTCACATCAGGCCTATTGAGGAGGAAGAAAGTGGCCATCCCCACTACTGCCTAATTCCTCTCCCAAGGACCATAGCGGCCCAAATTGGTTCAGCCCAGAATGGATGTGACATTCCCCGACCAAGCTTATTGACTATCGAAACAATATGTCAGCCTAAAGGGCAAGTCCTTAGAGCCGCACAACTATGAGACTATAATGGCAATGGTCAAATATCCTCACCACCTACTACATTATTCTACACTCACTCCAAACTATTGTTAGATGCATGGTAGTATTGCGACAATGATGAGGTACGCACCAATGACTCCAGAATATGGTGACTGTGTCAAGGCACACCTTGCACTTAATAGGATCCATAAAAAAACATGCCAACTTCATAATCATGACCAATCTGACCACGTGAGAGTCTTGAATTGCCTCAAGAGTCGCTTCACACAAGGAGTACTGAAAGAAATCATGAGGAACAATGGAAATTCTAACTGATGGTTATAAGAGGATGTAATATCCCAAAAAATAAATACATTATATACGTAAACAAAAATAGTTTAAGGAGGGGCATATCTCTAATTATCAAAGTTCAATGTCTAAATTATAATTGGTAATTTTTTTAGGAACTATATGAAACTTCTAAAAGTCTCTAAAGACATTTTTAGAATCCCAATCTAAGGCTATTTGAGACAAGATTTGCCAAATCGAGAAATAAAGTGAGCATATTTACAACTTTTAAAACTTGAGGGTTAAAAAATAATAGATAAATTATGTAAAGGGTTAAATAAAAAAATCTAAGAAAACTCTAGACACTCTAGGAGAACCCTAGAAGCCTCTAGAAAGCCAACCCTACCTAGAAAGATTCACCACCTCTTTACTTTAACTAGGGTTAACTTAACCCTAGTGTAGGTAAACCTAGGGTGCACCATCACCCCTAGGCCCTCCTAACCGCCCTAGAGAGCCTATAAATATCCCCCTTGCCTTTCCACCCTCTCCCCTCAAGGCAAGGGTCCAGAAGTTCAAGGAGAGAAAAAGAAGAAGGCCCTAAGATTTAGAGTTTCTATAGTTTTTTGAGTTTAGATGAGTTACTCTAGTTTTTTTTTAAAGTCATTTGTTACTGAGTTTTCCCTTATGTTTGGCTCATTTTCTATACTGAGACTCTGTCAATTTGTTTAGTTTATTCTTTTTCTATAATGAAACTCTACCAATTTGTTTAACTAAGATTCTTCTCTATGTTGGGACTCTATTGAATTGTTTATTCGAAATCTTATTTCATACTGGAACTCTGCAGAATTAAATTCTGATATTTGTGTCCTTATGTCGAAACTTTGCTGGGTTGAATTTTTATTATTATGACTTTCCTAACCTGAAACTTTTCGGAATCGAAGTCTAGTTCTTTTATCTATCTTGAAACTATGTTAGTTTATCATTTAATTTCTTGATTAAACTCATGAATAAATACAGGAAAGCCCTAATCTTGAACTTGTGTTAGTTCAAAGCTTTATCCATCACCTCTTGGGATTAATAACTATCTTATCTCCAATCTAACATCCATTCTATTTTCCAGACTTCTCTAGTAAATAAGATCTTATCTAGATGGAGAGCATTTGAAGCTCTTAGTGGCCAGTTGGAGAGTAGGAGTCTTATTGACCATTTTCCTAAATTTCGGAATTATTAGCGAGTGTTTAAGTGAGGTTTTGAACTCAAGTGATGACCCTATACAAGTTAGGGGACTCTAGTCTAGTCTCGAAAACTTTTAATGGCCAACTAGTACTAGTTGGGATGTGATGATCTGGCACTTAGCATATACTATAAGTGAATGCTCGATTTACTTATTGCATAATTTAGTTGGGATGTGATGATCTGGCACTTAGCATATACTATAAGTGAATGCTCGATTTACTTATTGCATAATTTATCCTCGTGCATGTCATTCATGTAAGTGTTCAGTTCTCAACTTCTTGGATTATCTATGTTTGATTCATTCATGTGTGTACTGATCATGAAATTGTTCAGTGATCAACTTCTTGGAATATCTGTGTTCACTTTAGTTATTCTTTATATATATCTGATGCAATCCAATGTACTTTATTTTGATTTAATGAATTCTTGAATAGCATCCAATGATTTACATATTATTATTGAACTCTTCTTTCTAATTGTCATTATTTACTTGTTAACTACTAACTCATGATTTAGAAAGATTAGACGGTAAATCTACTGGGCAATTATGCTCATTATATATTTATTACCAATTTTTAGGTATCTCTTATGCATAAGATGGAGCGGGCAGGAATGTGTGCAGTGCGATATCTCCATCACATAGTAGTGTAATGTTGAAAAAATGTATTGTAAAAGTTTAGTGAGTATAATCGGATGTGTACTTGTAATCTTCATGTTTATAGTGAATGAATATTTAAATTTTAACTCCTATGTACTAGTGCAATTGTGTATAATGTTATACGTTGCGTCTCGATATTTCTGTTGTTATTGGGACGTAACAAAGGATCCATCGAAGTCCCCCCCCCCCCCACCTGAGCATCCAATTGTCTGTTCATCTCCCTATTACTCTTATCCTTCCACTAGTTCTTTACTTAAGCATCATAAGACTTTTTCTTAAACTACACTTGAGACCACCCCCCCCCCCCCCAAATAGCTTATTCTATTTTTTATGTCTTCCACCGTGTTTCTCTCTATTACAAATCTAAAAAATCAAACTGCATTTTGAACTCTACAATAACAAAAAGCAAATCTAAGATTATTCCTCCATGATCTACTCATATTAATGGAAGTTTCCTAGTAAAACACAAACAGCCATCGTCAGATTTCTAGGGCTTTCTACTTCACATCCATTTATGGTGACGAAGGTGAGTAAAGGTGCACACATTTTTAACTTCAAAATTCAAAAATGTTCATTGTGACTGCACAGTTCTTAGGATTTATTTGATTTGTCGATTTATAAATTTATCATTTTAATTTTCTAAAGTAATGTTTAGGGCAATTCCTAAATACTTGTACAATTTTAATTTTCTAAGGTAATGTTTAGTGCAATTCCTAAATATTTATATAATTTTAATTTTCGAAAGTAATGTTTAGTCCAATTGCTCAAGATTTCCTTACTACTATAGGGATTAATTATCGAAGTGGTCCTATCTATGCAGCAACCGACCAACCCATTTTCATTTTAGACTTTTCACACACACACACACACACACATATATATATATATATATAATATATATATATATATATATATATAAGCATCTATTTTAGGTGATTAATTATGCAATAATTCTTTCTAAAATTTGTATTTTTTGGTACGGCAAGTTACTAGATATACCATAGTGTACTGGATCGGTACGCCTAGATCTGGTCCAACAATGCTTATTTTTTTTTTTAAAATACTGTACATCCGGATCGCATGCATTTATACAAATCTAAGAAGGAAATATATGCAATCAGTCTGGATATATATGCAACTTCCATTTTCTAGAGTTGAGTAGCTCGTAATATCTAAGAGAGAGAGAGTAATTTGTAATTTCGTTCTCATTTCTATTTCTCTTTCTAATAATTCCTTTTTAAAAAGATGAAAAAAAATCAAAAAAAAAATGCATCTATCCGACGCGCAAACACGTGACACACGCGAGGCGCCAGCTGTCGCCGGAGGGGGAACCTTGGAATCCGTGTCCGCGACGGTGTAAGGCATCTCGGAGGCAGCGGTGGAGGATGTTCGTACGTACGTGCGTGGCAGCTTCCTTTCCTTCAAAAGGCCGAGGGAAGTCCCCTCGCCCTGCTAACTCGCGTAGCCCACTGGAGTTTGACCTGCTGGACGTGACGTAGGGGGCAGTAAGCATCGGGGCCGCGCGTGGGAACAATTGGTGCGAAATCTGAGAGAAACACGAGTGGGTGTAAGGAGAGTAAGTTTTTTTGCCTGCAGGGATGCACATCGCCGTAGTCGTCGGAAGCTTTCGAGCTATTACCAGTACTACTACTGCGTGCAACGGAGTAGCATCCACTTCGATCGCGGCCGGAGCTGAACTCAACTCTCTGCCATCCCCACAAGAGAGATCTCTCCAGATCTCCTGCCGCCCAGCTGCTGCCGAATATGGACTCAGAGAACGTGCAGGCCCCGGATCCCCGCTTGGTGCCGAAGCGGGGGAAGGTCCTGAGGAGCGCCCTGCGCCGGATATGGTCCTGTCTCCGAACATGCACCTCATGAGCTACGCCGCCGCCGCCGCCGCCAGCCGTCACCTTGTCGTCCGTTAAGTCTGCCGTCGCCGCAGGAGTAGCATCCACTTCGATCGCGGCCGGAGCTGAACTCAACTCTCTGCCATCCCCACAAGAGTCCTCTCTCCAGATCTCCCGCCGCCCAGCTGCTGCCGAATATGGAGTCGGAGAACGCGCAGGCCCCAGATCCCCGCTTGGTGCCGAAGCGGGGAAAGGTCCTGAGGAGTGTTCTGCGCCGGATGTGGTCCTGTCTTCGAACATGCACCTCATGAGCTACGCCGCCGCCAGCCGTCACCTTGTCGTCCGTTAAGTCCGCCGTCGAGTCTTTTTATACCAGCAGCCCCTGTTTACGTACGTAGCCCTCAGCAGTTGAGGGGTCTAATGCATGCAGCAGTGTGCCCCCCATACTAATCCCGAGTGTTCTAGTATTAACCCAGTTCTTGTTATATGGTTGGTCTTGGCTTGCGTTATTTGGCAATTTGGTGTCGGCGTCTGTTTGTTTCGGCTCCCAGTAGAGCTATGAAGAAGTCGTATAAATCACTATGTTTGTTTTAAGAGAAATATTTGTCTTCAGATTGGAGTGCTAATAAGATTTAGGTAGATTATGAGAGTTTTACAAGATCTGATAAGATCCTTTTTTGTGGGATTTTTAGTTTTTGGTCCTTTAAATCTTTCGTTTTTTTTAATGGCTAGATTTGTCCAATTTATTTATAGAATAAAGTTAAAAAGACGTAGACAAAAGTCTAGTACAAACAGGTGGCACCAGTCAAGGGTGAAAAAATAAAACATCAGCCTAAAACTCCATAGACAACTCATCCCAGGAGTGAGTACGACGAAGAACAGCACGAGGACGTAGGTCTGGTCGTCTTTCACAATGTTCTACATCGTCTTCATCAGTGTCTTTGTTGGACGAGTCAGGAAATAATTTAGCTCCAGGCATGAAAATATTTTCAGCTCTAGCATGCTCTACAACAGTCAATAGCATTGCCTCAATATTATCTTGCATTGCTTGAGTTGCGGAGTTGACATTCATTGGGACCGGACTGGAAGATCGAATTAGGGGTGTTCACTATTCGGTTCAAACCAAAAAATCAAACCGAACCGAGCGATTTGGTTTGGTTTGGTTCGGTTTGAACATGGAAAAATTTTGGTTTGATTCCAAACCAAACTGAAAAAGAAAATTCGGTTTGGTTCGGTTTCTAACCTCTAGAAACCAAACCAAACTGATTAAACTGAATTATAATAATAAATTTTAATTTGTATATATCTGTTAAGTTTTTTCAATATATTTACGTAAAAATACATATTATGGAGGTTAATATGGTTATCAGCATTAATATGTCATTTTAAATATTATTTGATAGTGATTTATTAGAGAAACAAGTGATTAAAAATTTAAAATCTCATTTAAGACTAAGAGAATGTAAATGCCCATTTATTTTTAAGTTAAACTGAACCAAACCGAACCAAACCAAATTTAATTTGGTTTGGTTTGGTATGGTTTCAAAGGACTTCGGTTTGGTTTGGTTCGAGTTGAATCCGAATTTTGTTTGGTTTGATTTCCTAAAAATCTCCTATAAACCAAACCAAACCAAATCATGAACACCCCTAGATCGAACACACCATTTCGATAAATAGATTCTGACTCCTCCTTTCCGACTGGGGAGAGTAGTGATTTTTCGAAGACCAGATGAAGAGCTAGAAGCTTCCATAACTATAGTAGCCAAAGGAGTATTAACTGCTTCATGTAACCTAAATCTTTCGTAATTAGGAAAAATCTCCTGCAATCTATCTATTTATTATTAACCCCCTAAAATATTTTAACTTTTAGCAAATAACCTCTCTAGTTAAAATTTCAAGGGGCTTCTGTTAAAAAGTAAATGGAACTGTCAAATATCACTGAAAAATACCCTTTTACCCTTGTGTGTACGTGTGTGAGAAAGAGAGAGAAAGGTGAGGGAGAGTGGCATTGGAGGGAGAGAAAGGGAGCAGCCAGTGGGAGGGAGAGAGGGGGAGCAGTGAACGGCAGTCGAGTGACGGTTGGATGTGGTCGGACGATAGTCTCTCCCGACGACGCTCACGCCAGCCCCACGCCCCTCCGCCGCGTGCTCCCACACCAATAATCTCTCTCTCTCTCTCTCTCTCTCTCCTCTCTCTCTCTCTCTCTCTCTCTCTCTCTCTCTCTCTCTCCTCTCTCTCTCTCTCTCTCTCTCTCTCTCTCTCTCGTGAGTCCCGCTCAGCCGTCACCAACGTCGCAGGAAGGCACCGCGACCTTCCCACATTGCCACCTCAGTCTCACGGGTCTGCCTCCGTGTGCGTGGCCACTTGTAGCTCTCCTCGCCCTGCCTACATTTGTCGTACCCTCCGAAATAGAGAGAACTAGAGGGAGTGAGATACATGAGAGATAGATAGAAGGGACATGGGGAGCATCCATAGAGTAGACCTTCCCTAGGCACAGAGCAACCATGGGCTTAGACATATCTATTAACCTCTTCCTCCTCAACCTCCTTACTAAGCAGCGAATTCCCTCCCCGGTGAGAGAGGATCCGTGATCTCACCACATTTGACTACGTCGCCATGGTCGTCTTCAACTACAGGGACATGTTCGCCTTCTGTAGGCCGGATAGCGGTGGTGACGGCTCTTTGTGGACCGTCCTACCCAACTCCATCTTAGAAATTAGAGACGTCATTGCGCAACTCCGATGTGGAGCATTAATCGGTGGTAAAGTCCCTACCCCTATTCCATTTGGCGAGTACGCGCCACCTGCCGGCCCTCCTTACGTTCCACGAGCACAGGCCCCCCACCGGCCCCGAACTGCACCACGCCATCAACGCGAAAGGGACCTCCAAGAGCAAAGAGCAAGTAGGGGTGTCTCCACCGCAACGGTCTCTCTCTCCCCAGTTGCTGCATTCGGATTCGGGTTCTTTCGATCTAACAGAGTCTCTGAACAGCACTCTTCAACAGGGGATCATGCAATGTGTGGCAAGAGTGGAGGCACGAGCCGTGATTTGCTCCCCCTTCCCCACCGCCAAGCAAAGAGAAGAGGGGAGGGGTGTTTGAGGGTGAAGAGACATTAGAGTACGTAATTTCTTTGACCAAAGTTAAGCTCAACTATTGTTAAGTTTGCTTAACCAAAGTTACCCCG
The DNA here is from genome assembly GCA_014218235.1 of Colocasia esculenta. Classification (NCBI taxonomy): domain Eukaryota; kingdom Viridiplantae; phylum Streptophyta; class Magnoliopsida; order Alismatales; family Araceae; genus Colocasia; species Colocasia esculenta. The sequence goes on from JACBKR010001245.1 coordinate 626,339, forward strand.
ACGTTTATAGACGGCGGTTTTTTTATTTCTATAACGACAAAAATTTTAGGGGGTTAACAATTATAAATAGATAGATTGCGGGGCTATTTTCTTAATTACGAAAGATTTGATGGATCAAAAATTAAAAATCATTTTATATTTAACAAGCAAATCTAACTAAATCTTATTATCAACCCGATCTCATAATAAACATTATTTCTCTTGCCCTAATACAAGCTGGCCTTGAGCTCTAAGTTTCTCTAAAATTTTCAAAGTGGGGTCACGAGACAGGTTCTCTGCATGCGGCTGCAATTTCCTGTCGCGGTTCTTCTGGGAGCCGGCCATCCCCGGCCCCCCAGCCCGACGACGATGCCATTAGCACCCATGCACGCTCGACCTCCATCAGCATTAATCACATCGCTGCACTGTGTTATGACAGTCCTATGATCCTTTTTTTTTTTTTTTTGGGTTAAAAGGCCAAAGGAGGCCGAAGTATTTTATTGATAAACAGAAATACTGACAAATTGAGGTAAAGCCAAATACAGATCAACAACGAAGAAGAGGCTATCTAAAACTCCGTACCGGTGATCTATCCCATGAGTGGATTCGCCGAAGAACTGCTCGAAGACGTAAGCTCGGGTGTCATGAACAATGCTCAATATCTTCTTCGTCTGATTCCATTCTAGTTATCTCTTAATCGAATTGAAAATCGGGTATAAAGATATTTTCAATTTTAGCAAGATCAGCAACAGACGTAGCCTTCATCCGCCAATCTAAACTTGGTGCTTGAACTGACATATTAATAACTTCCATCAAATGTACTGGGCTGGGAGAATATTTCCGAGTAATCGGTAAACAAATCCTAACACTTCCTTTGCGAGTTGGTCGTGAGATTCGACATTTAGAAGTCGACCCACTAGAAGAAAAATTAAAGTTCGCTCCCATGGTAGAGTTTTTCAAGGTGACTGGAGACTGATGCACCACATGTGCAAATGATCCATATTAGACCCGTCACAGCATGCTTTTCTTTCTCCGAGCATGTAGGATGCAGCTGAGCTACCGCGCCGCCGCGAGCCGTCACCTTGTCGTCCGTTAAGTCTGCCGTGCAGTCTTCTTCTACCAACGCCCGTACGTAGCCCGCAGCATCAGTTGAGGGGTATACATGCAGGTCTCCCCGTAGTAATCCGAGTGTTCGAGTAACCCAGCTCTTGTTATAATATGGTTTGTCCTGCCTCGTGCTGGCAATTTGGCGTCGACGGCGTCTGTTAATTGTGGGTGTTTCGGCTCGCAGTAGAGCTATGAAGAAGAAGTCCTCTAAATCCCTGTAGATATATGTTCTAATACAACCTAAGTTTGGCCTTGACTTCCAAGTAATTCTCCCAAATTTCCATAGTGGGTTACAGAGCCTGGTTCTCTGCTGCTAGCCGGCCATCCCCCAGCAAGGCAGACGAAGCCGTTAGCAGCCACGCTCGACCTCCATTAGCAATCCCATCGCTGCACTGTGCTATGGCAGTCCTGTGATATGATATTAGTCCCGTCACAGCCCAACGTGACACATTTCACAATGGTTCGACCATTATTTTCCCTGATTCATAAAGTGCAATAGTTATTACATTTTTAGTTAGGACTGTTTAAAATTTGATTCAAATCGACCGATTCAGTTTGGATTGGGTCTCTATGCAGTTTACTTCGATTTTATTTTTTGAAATCGAATAAATCGATTATATATATAATATGTATATTATTTACTCAAATAAAACATAACACAGTTAGTTTTTTGTCAAAATAACAAACTTTTGAAAAAAAATCGTGGTAAAAGTAGGTTTCAAACCCCGAACCTGCCTTCATAGGGGTCTGAGCGCCTTGGCCATTGCGGCAGGCAAGTAATTGGGATAAAATATGTATTAGACTTCAATTTAAATTGAACCAAACCGGTTTGATTTGGTTTAAATTGACCTTAGGATTCGGTTCGGTTCGGATTGACCAAAAAAATAACTAACTTAGATCGAACTGAATCGAATCGTATTCATCCCTATTTTTAGTATAGAAAAATTACTTAAAAGCCTTTACAAGAGAGAGAGAGATTTATTTCCTAATCAAGTCTTTATCTGTCTTTTCATGTGATTTAACACATAATATTTACTTTTAAATTTTTAATATTTATGAATTTTAAAAGATGATTTTTATTTTTTACCTAATATTTAAAATTTTCACCTTAACTTAATATTTTTTTCACTTACAGTATATTTTTTATATCACTTACAATAAACGATTAGCTCCCTCTACTGTAAACGTTATTTCTGTTATAGTAAACACCACATTCTGTTACAGTAAACGGTGATCTATTTTATTAATATTTTCTTTTATAGTAAACATTGAATATTTTTTATAATATATGTTAAGCCCTATTATAAGAAATATTATTCCATGTTATAGTAAATGTTACATCAAATTATAGTCAACGTTATTCTCTTCTAAAATAATCTTTTCTTTTACAGTAAATATTGAGTGTCTTTTTATAGTATATGTTAAATTCCGTTACAGTAAATATTATTCTTTGTTATAGTATTTTTTTCCCTAATATAGTAAAAAATATTGCATAACATAATTTTCACTTACAATATATTTTTCACATCGCTTCCAGTAAGTCTTAATATCATTTACATAAAATAATAGATATTGTAAGATATGTGATGTTGTTTTACTATAACATGAAAATATTACTATAATAGGAAATAATATTTACTATAATAAGATTTGACATTTATTGTAATAGATACTCAATATATACAATAAAGAAATGATTATTATAATAGAAAATAACATTTACTCTAATGGGACTTGGCATTCATTGTACCAAAGAATAATATTTATTGTAAATGGACTTAATATTTACTATAAACGATGTAAGATAATATACTGTATATGTTACGTTAGGACGAAAATTTTAAAAACCAACGTCAAAGGACTAAAATCGTCATTTGAGGCTCATAAATAATGAAAAATCAAAAGTCAATGCTAGAAATTAAATCACACGAAAAGATAAGGACTCTGCAATTTATAATATTCTGCGAGATATTAAAAAACAGGTTATTCTATCTAACAAAAACTCTTAACTAATTGTCCCTTTAATATATTTTAGATCTCCTTATTATCAGACATATTGGTACGTACTCATCAATATATGATAAGACGAAAAATACAATAAAGAACTGCAACAAATATTTCTCTTCCTTAAAAGTCACACAAGATTTGTGACGGCCTAATGTTTCTTGAGATAAAACCCTATGAGCACAGTTCGATCACCACATCAACTCGGAGAGAGGAGTCTAGAGACGAGGAATCTTGTACATGTACCTGTGGTTGTGAGTGGATAACATCTTATACTTCGGAAGTAACCATGACGAGATAGATCTCTACCGGTCTGAGCTAAATTAAGATTTTCCTCCGGCTAATTAGTTTCAGTCCTCCAGTGAAGTAAGAGCCACAGCTGACAAGTTTCAAGAATGCACCGATCTCTTTTATGCATTCTGTCAGAAGTCTTCTTCAGACGTAACCCTGAATTGTTGAAAAATCAAAACCTTGTAAAATGGCATTAGTAGAAAAAGAAAAGAGAGCTTGTTTAATTAGCTTAAAATGCCACCATTAAAGAAGGATATTTCCTTATAATATAATGTGCTATCAATTTACCAGAAATGTTATAACTTGGCACAGTGGCGGATCCTGAACATTAGTTCAGTGGAGTCACTTGACTATAGGAGGGTCATCCTTAAATTCAGTGGGGTCACCTTATATTAACTTACCTAAAATTTTGACCTATATAAAAAAAAAAAAAAAAACTTCTTAAGACTCCTCTCCAAGTCAGTGGGGTCACGTGACCCCACTGACTGCACTGAGGATCCGCCACTGACTTGGCAGATGGGTTATATAACTTGTCCAACACTGGATTGGACTAGCTCGGCGATGGATTGACCCTGCATCATGTCTTGTAGGAGAGGAACTTACCGTCTGTTTGGACATCTGGTTTCCAGCGCCAAAGAAATGTTGTGAATTATCTTGGAATTCCTATCACACAAGGCAGAACGGTTATTGCTAATTTTAAGCGGCTGATGGATAGAATAAATGTTATAATTGGTTCCTGGAAATCTAGATTTCTCTCCAAGGTTGGGAGATTAACTTAATTTGGTGAATTCTGTGCTGGCTTCTATGCCCGTTTATCTTGCTACTGCAGCCTCTATTCCTAAAGCTGTATTGCATTACATTGAACGTCTTTGTGCTGGTTTCTTTTGGGGTGGTCCTGGCAGTGAGAAGCGCAGACACTGGGTTTCTTGAGAGACCATTCAAAAATCAATTTCAGAAGGTGGTAATTGGTGTGAAAAATCTTTGGCACGTTCAGATGTCTATGGTTATCAAACTGATTTGGAACATTTTTCATGGTTCTTCTCCTTGGGCTACCTATGCTAAAGGAAGATATTTTATGCAGGGTCAAATTATCTCCCATCCGCATGGTATTTCTAAGAAGCTTTTCTTTTGTGCTTATGATATTGTTACTAAACATACCAGATGGGTGTTGGGCAATGGTGGCGGCATTAAAATTCTTGATGATATTTGGTTTGGGAACAAGCCTTTGAGAGAAATCTCCTCTAATCTCTCACATGAGAACTCACCTACTGTTCGGGAGGTCTTTCTTAATCAACAACATCCTCTTCGTCACCTTTTACCTAATGGTCTTCAGGATTTGCATCTTCCTCCTTATGATGATTTTGCTATTTGGACGGAGACCAATTTTCGTGTGTTCTCTACTAAAAGTGCTTATGAGATAGTACGCTCTCATGGTGTCCAAAGGACACCGTTCCTTCGCATCTGGCATCAGCACTTTAGTAGGCGGGTTTTTTTTTATTTGCTTGGCTTCTTTTGCACTGAGCAGTCCCCGTTGATAGTCGTATTGTCGAGTGTGGCATCCCCCTTGCTTCCCAGTGCTGTTGCTGTAAGTGTCCTCAAGTGGAGGATTTTAATCATCTGTTTGTGCATAGTGATATTGCTAAGAATCTCTGGTTATGGGTCACCCCACTCATACAGCCAGGGATTGGTATCCATATGAATATTTCTTTGCGTCTGTGGGACATTATTAAGATAAGCAGTACCAACAACCCACATGGTTTCATTTCCATTTACTGCGCTATGCTCATAATCTGGGAGATTTGGAAAACTCGATGTAAAATGAAGTTTGAATAGGCATGTTATTTAGCTAAGTTTCTAAGACAAAATATTCATGATCACGTTAATACTGCTCTACAGTACTCCATGACTTTCAAAGGGGTCGCCACTCCTCAGCAAATGACCGTGATTAATTAGGGAGATGGGTTTTCATGTTCATACTCATGTCAAGCTTTGCAAGTTAGTCAAATGGATACCACCTTTACATGGTTTTCTTGTCAATGTTGATGGAGCATCTAAAGGTAATCCAGGACCTTGTGGCGGTGGTGGTGTTGTCAGAAATGCTGCGGGGGATGTGGTTCTTGCTTTCTCGCATTTCTATGGTAATGGTAACAATCTTTTAGCTAAAGTTAGAGCCATGTGTGATGGTCTGCACTTGGCAGTGGAACGAGGTCTTCCTATTCATCAAATCTGCTCGGATTCTATGGTTTTGGTTAACTCCTTACAGACGAGTCGTTCTCCATCCTGGTCTTGCTATAGGTGGTGGAGGTTTATCTCCGATTTTGTTCAGCAACATAGTGTTCAAGTCTATCATGTTTACAGGGAAGCCAATCAAGTGGCAGATGCACTGGCCACCTTTGCTTGTAATGCCCAAAGTAATAGGGTTTTTTCTTCTTCTTCCCAGCTACCTCGGGCTTGCTTCCCTGCTCTTATTGGGGATCGATTGGGCCTTGTGAATTTCAGATTTTGACATTTCTATTGTAGTGCTCAGGGGTATGCCCCGTAGTCCTTATATTTACTCCTCATATATATAAAATTTGATGTAGCAAGTGTCGCCTGGGGGAGTGATTACATTCCACTCTGCTGGGGTGGAATGCACTCGACTGGTGCTGACCTTGTTGCATTTTTTATCAAAAAAAAAAAAACTTGCACCTGCCTCAGATATAAGGGGGCGGATCCGATATGATCGATGTCTACGAGTCCAACCTCATATTTGTCTGAGATAGGTGTTAGTTGAGTGGCCCAGGGCAGACAACTAAAACTTTTGTTCTTATTGTAGAATTTATTTGTCATCTTTATAACTAATTATGTATCAGTTTTATCTACTAAAAGTAATCAATAGATATAAGTGTTGTTAAAAAAAAAGGCAAACAAGGGTGATAAATATGTTGTGAGGGTCTGCATGCTGTCGACAATAGATAATCTTGTGCTGCACGGATAATTTTACCTCTCACCCAGACACTATTTCTTCTGTTTTATTACCATATATATATATATGCCGACATGATGTGTGGTGCTGACCTATAATGTTCTATTAAGTTATATTAATACCTATATTGAGTTTAATATAATCTTGAAGTACTCCTGTATGAACATGGGGAAACTTCATACCCGTCAAAGATACCATATTGGAGAACAGAATTAAAGCACGGCACTCAAGTTGATTTGGCCAAATGATCGAACTCTACTACGGCACAGTATATCAAAAGATGTTTAGCTGCAGGCCATCTGAAAAGACAGTGCCATTCCGTCTCACAGAGAAATCTCCAACAAGAGTACTATTCAAATCTTGATCAAGAGATACGATTAAACTATACTCACAATATTCGTCAAAAATGTCTTTACTCATATGCCCTGATAAACTAGGTTATCTAGCTACCTGTGTCCGATGACCAACCCTTCACAAGGCATATATATGCCCTGATACAGGTTATCCCCCTCTCGTGCAACTTCCAACCCTTCACAAGCATATGCTGCTGATAAGGCACTTGGCCAAGTCCATTGCAACTTAATTGCTTTCCTTCTACGGAACTTATGCATACAAGAAAGCTTCTGCGCGGACGGTGATGATGCAAACTTGCTTTCTTACGTCCCCGGATTCCTACTTTTTTTCTTGGACGTGAACGAGATTTATTCTGTTCTCCAACTTTTTTCCGCTCACACTGTCTTGTGACCGATGTCGTTGACCCGGTCATAGTGTGGATGCGCAGCATGCGCTGACCTACCCGGTGGGCGAACAACGTAAGAAGGGTTTAGTCAAGCGAGTGAGACACAGACACTGTGCATATATTCTGGGATGGGTAGATACCGCCCCTCCCATGCATAACTTGTCCAAAACACACGCACTCAAAAGCCTCAAATTAAGTTTAACTTTCCATCTCTGCCGTTGCTGTTATCTGCGGAGAGGAATAGAATGGGCACGTCGCAGGATTCTAAGATGGTGGAGCTGATGGCTTGACCTCCACGACAGTGGAGGGTGCTAGATCTGCGTGGGGATGACCACCTTCCGACAGAGGACCCGGCGCTTCCGACAACGTATTTATGTGGGAGATACGGGCAAGGTACAAAATTTTGATCGTCAGCTAGCCTCGTCTCACGTGAATAATATGTTATGAAAACGTGGGCATAATAGATTCCACATGGCAATAGAGCATCATAATTCACACAGTGTAAATATAGACATAATATAAATTTACGTAAATCAACATAAACATCATTCTAAGTGGATAGCAACAAATAAGTAAAATATACATGTTGAAATTCGAACAAGAATATATATATATATATATATATATTATATATATATAGGTAGTGGAGGCGTTCCAAATGGAACTTACCTTAGAGAAGATATCGCCCCCACTATAGGTGCGAACAGGAAACATCGATCTTCTCCCAGGGTACAACCACATCCAACGAGACGACAGTCGCACACTGTTGGTCTCGTAAAGTGAAAACTATCTAATATGTAAAGAAGAGTCTCTATCAATTCTAGGGCAAAAGAAGCATGCACCGGACACCGATGATGCGTAGAACGAGACAGTCGGTGGCGGAGAAGAAGGCGCGGCACGCCGACGTCCGCGTCGGAGGCTAGGGCAAGAAGCGACCAGCAGCAAAGAGCGATTCCCCGATGGTGTACGACAGAGACGTTGCAGGCAGACAGAGAGCGCAAGAGCCAGAGAGAGTTCGCAGAAGAGTTTCTTCGGGGAGAAGACTTAGTCAATGTGGTTTCTCTCTCTCTCCTTATCACAAAACCGCCCACGCCCCACTGCACGTCGGTTCACTTCTTCAGGGACAGGCGCGTCCCACATGCCCATTAAGTAAAAAGGGAAAAAAATAGATAAGAAAATGTGTGACGGCCCAATAAGGCCCACGGTCACCTCACACGCGCGCCGCCCACCCAACCCGGCGGGCGGGCGGGCGTGCGTGTGTGGTATTGGGCATACCTCCCTCTAGTTCCATAGGAACAAGTCCTTAGAACCATAAAGACATATAAATGCCACTCCCTTACTTGTGTTTTCCAATATGAGACAAACCCATAAACACATAAGGCACACTCTCCTACCAAATCTTGAGTTTTTCTTTAAACTTACAACCACCATTCTTCTACCCAACATAATATGTATCTGTCCGCTCCAATTGCATATAGAATTCTACAACACACATGTGTATAATGTAGGAGAAATAATTAATGTTCGAAGCCGTCGGTTCTCACAAATGGAGGGCTTATATTAATGTTGATCCACACTTATTTATATATGAGAGCGAATAATATTTCAAATATTTTAGTTGAGCATTAAGCATTTGTTTTAGTGTAGATATTATCCATCGATCTTAAGACCTGCAAAAAAAAACATTCAATGCTCAATCATTGCAAGACATTTCAAAAATAAACTCCATATTTTATCTTTTTTTTACAGTAAAAGCGGAAAATAATCAATTAATAATATAATGCACGACAGATCTTTATAAAAAGGTAATAATATAACACATGATATATATATGGCTTCCTTCGTATACATCATACACAAAAGTGGGATATAATTAATGCACAATAAGATCATTTTTATTCAACAAAAAGGTAATTAAAACAATATAGTTCAATTCGGTCTTTCGGACGATATCTATAGTGGGTAAGTATTAAGGTACTGTACAATCCATCTGCGATAAATGACTAGCTTGCCGAAAAACCACGTGAGAGGCTTGACACTTTGTCGTCCAACTTAAATATCGCGCCCCCGGCGCGGCACGTACGTACGATTGTGCAAATAAATGCACTGGGAAAGTGAAAGGTTGGTAAAGTTTCGAGTTTCGCTCTTTTTGGTGAATTAAAGACAGAGAACTGTCAATACACAATTATTTAAGAGTTCGATCGGTTCCTCAAGGCTTTTTGCCAAAAAAATATATTTTTCAACAAAACTTTACATTTCAATTTAAATGTTTTTATTACAAAACATATATCGATCTCATTTAAAACTTTTTAATATTCATTACAAGAAAAATAAAATTTATCAATGAATATATGTCAGTGACTAAAATAAGTTGTTGACATATCTGACAATTATCCGTGGTTATACATAGTCGTTGACATAAGTTAACATTTGTCAACGGTGAGTCGTTGATATATGATTAACATTTGTCAACAATATATTGGAGTCGTTGACATATGCAGAGCTTTACTCAACAATTTAAAAGAACTGTTGACAAATATTAGCTTATGTCAAAGACTAGTTAGATCCATTGACAAATGTTTAAAGTTTATTACCGGTTGTCGATAGCTATTGATAAATGTTAGTTTATATCAACGGCTCTATAATTGTTGAAAAGTACTAAAAAAAGGTGAAAAAAATAGCGGGCAATCTCTTGTCGTTTGCACAACAACTTAACAGTTGTTAGCGGCTCAATATAGTCGTTGAAAAATACTTAAAAAAAAGTGAAAAAAATAGCGGGTGATTTTTCGCCGTTTGCACAACAACTTAACACTTAACATTTGTCAACAGCTCAGTATAGCCATTGACAAATGTTTCATTTGTCAGCGACTTTCTGGAGCCATTGACAAATACTTAAAGAGGAAGTGAAAAAATCTTAACATTTGGCAACGACTCCATAGAACAACTGACAAATACTTATTAAAATAGTAAAAATATGGCGGCCGGGCCATTTCCCTTCCCCCTTCACCTTCCTTTTCTTCCTCCTTTCTTCCCCCCTCCGCAGAAGCTACCTCTGCTCTCTAAGAGCTCGCTGCCCCGGCCCCGCGAACCCATACAACTGGTCCAGCACTACCAGCGCCATCTCGTAGAGGCTCTTATCGGTCTCATTCAGGAGGAGCTCCACAAGGGTCCAGATGTTGCCGGCCTCGGCCCACCTTCTTCCTCCTACTCCACCTTCTTCATCCAAGAGGCTATTGTGGCTCCCGGAGAGATCTTGCAGCGGCTTGTGAAGCAGGCTACAGGCTCGGAAGAACACGGGGGTCAAGTCTAACGACAGAAGGAGGTCGACATTCTCGCCCACCTCTGCTTCCCACCCTCCTACGCCTCCTCCGGTAGGTAGCAGACGCAGAGGCCCGTGGCAAGCCGAGCCCACCACCAGCAACCTCCCGATGCCCACCGCTACCAGGCACGGTGCCAGTCAGGCGTCGTCTGGCAACGCTGCCACCGCGCACCAAGTCGAGCCCTTGTGCACCTGCACCTGCCTCACTGGCAACGTAGCTCCACGAGAACATCCCCGTCTCTAGCGTGTCCTTCATCGGCCCCCATTGCTAGGTCTCAACATATTGAAGGCCTTGGAGCACCTCTCGAAACGGCCCTGCATCTCCGTCGAGTACCCACCGACGACCAAGGTGGGGGGGGGGATGCAGAGCCGGGGTGGGGGATTGCAGGGCGAATGAGTCGACATGATTTTTTTTTTTTTTTTAAGAAAGACCTTTATCAGCGACTACTTAACTCCGCTGACATATTCTTGATATGTCAACAACAAATAGCCGTTGACATATGTGTCGTATGTCAACAGTTTGGAGCCATTGACATATCCCATATATGTCCTTGACATATGTCTCTTATGTCAACAATTAGGAATAGCCGCTGACAAATATTAGTTAACGACGTTTTTGTTAACGATTTTATCAACGACTACAAAATCGCTGACATATATTTATATCAATAATTTTACCTCTTTTATCAACGGTTATCGGTGGTTGATATATGTCTTATTTTTTATAGTGATTTACTGAATTTGATCCTTTCATATTACGCGAGTATCCACATTTATTATTTCATGATCTCCTGACTTGGGTAATTATTTCTTGTTTATGAAGTCTCACTGTAATGTTTTTTTTACCAATACAATTACATATATATACCTCACATAGATATTTAGAAATAATAAAAGCAAATTAACTTGTGTGATCCGATTGTAACATTTGAAATTTGAAGATCTTAGTAATTACAAGTTATTAAACCTGAAACCGATCGAGTAATCTACAGCACCGTCCTCGAGATGCTACTCCGTGTGGCCTCCCACTCGCACACTCACTGCGGGACCGCAGCTGAACACATCTCACTCTCCATTCATCTCACCGAATCTGTATATATATAGAGAGAGAGAAAGAGAGGGAGAGCGAGAGCAACATGGGTGGAGCCCTTCTAGCCGCGCTCATCGTCACTGGGGAAGCATTCTAACTACCAGCTAGCTGCGATCGATTTCGCCGGAGCTCCACCGGAGACACCAGCAAGCTTAATTCCTCCTTTCACTTCCGCCGGCCAGCCGCCGCCGACATGGCCTTTGTGACCGAGATCGACAAGAGGTGGCCCCAGGCTCGCCGCCTCATTCCGAAGCGCGGGAGCGTTCTGAAGAGAGTCCTCCGGCTGCTCTTCCTCGTCCGAGCAGGCAACTGAGCGCCCATCGCCGCGCGCTCGAGCAGTAGCTAGGTACGTAGTTGTCCACCTTGGCGTACGTTATATACGTCCCTTTTTGTCTGCTTGGCTCTCTTAAAAACGCGCCTACTCATGATCCTCACCTTAGATAGAGGCGACGTACATATTCTTACTCTGATGGGGGCAGTGCATGGCAGTTGTGTTTTCTTCGTTCTGCACATTTGCTCATCAGATTTGTCTAACAAGAGCATAGGCTCCCATCCATCACCTTCCACGTACTGTTGGTGTTTTGAATGTAGAGGCAATGTTTAGACATAGGAGATAAGTGAAAATAAGTACAGATTTATAAATCAGAGAGTAGTACATAGAGAATTTTTTAAAAAGAGAAAGACTTTGTGCACTTCTCAAAATGTAAAAATGTTATGTCATCTTGCATTTTTCTCCTCTCATTGGTGAAAAAGGGGAGAGAGATTTATGTGACACTTTGATTCCCACCAATAGGAGGGGGAAGTGCAAGATGACATGACATTTTTATATTTTGAGAAGTGCACAAAATCTTACTCTTTTAAGAAATAAAGGACAAATTTTTGAATAGAAGACGATACTTATTTTTAAGAGAAGTACACTAAAAATTTCATACATCTTTATTGACGCAGTCTAGAACAAATTAAATAAGTAGTTATCTGTTCTGTCTGAATATTTTATTTTAACAAGATCCGTACATATTTATCTTCATTAAAAAAGGGGTCTGTCTAAAAATAATATTTAATTTCACATTAGAGATAAATAAAAATATATATGTATATATAAATAAGACAAATATCTATTCTCCTAATAAAATATTTTTCTAAGGAAAAAGACAACTCGGGAAAAAGAGAGAATGCTTCTCGAAAAGAAGCACACTAAAAATTTCAAGCATTTTCAGATAATTATATCAGATGGAGCCGCAAATTTTTCTTACATTTAATTTCTTGGTAATCTAGCCAGGTTGCATCCATCCCTATCTTCTTCCGGAGGCCTCTGCACATGCCCACAAACGTACCCGGAGATCTCCTGCTGCTGTCCAAACCGGCCTGAACCTAGCCCGACGGCCGCCATGTAATTAGTACCGGTCTCTACCTCCTAGTATACCTCCCCTGTGTCCAGCCGGCAGCCGGCCCGCCGCCTCTGCTCCTCGCTGCTTGCTAGCTAGCTACTTCGTCGGCTAGCTCTCTCTTCCCGCTGCCATGCAGTATCCTTCTACATGTCCACTGCAACCGCCCCTTATTGCCACCCCCAGTGGCAGTGCAGTCTCTGGGACAAGATCCTTTCGTATCGCCTCCATCAAACTTCTGCCCGCCGTTACCATCTGTGGCTTCTGCCGTCAGAGAGTAAATGACCCATTTTTAATGTACGGGAAGGGAATAAATAGGGCATTTATAATTCTTCTATATTACTGCCCACTGTTTACCCCAGCTACCAACCATCACCTACTCTGCTACGTACGTAAGCCTATCTTAGCCTTCTTCCCATGTATGGTATTGTTGATTCATTCCATGTTAATTTCTTCAAGTACAAATATCTTGTGTCGTTTGCTCTGAATCTCGACACCGTTTCGTAATTTCGATACTGGTAGCAACATATGGGCCTCAGACTAACTCTACTCTTTTTCACTCTCCTACTTTATTAATGTTCACGGCACATTTTAATTAATAACTGAGAGGGAGATAGTATTAAGACTTGGACATTTAATCTTTAATCTTTTTCTGAGTTGAGATTTGTATTGTTTATGATCTTGGAACTGTGAATATATATATCTCAAAACCAATACCCTAATTTCAACAGATCGAGCCGGATATATACTCAAATTTTGAACCAACTAGCTAGCGTTTCCCTTTTGTGTTTTTATGCATAAAGTAGTGTCTGTTTCGTTGTCATAAAACGGGCTTTCTCGATCTGCATGAAAGACATAGTTGCAGTTGACATAAATTATATATATATATATATATATAATCCAAAATCGTAGTTATTATTATCACAGAATCATGTGCGACTCCTTAAAATTTCTGTAATTAAAGAAAAAAGAAAAGCATATTTGTCAAACAGCTGACAACGATCGGATTGAATTAATCCCGCAATAACCAGCTTCACGATCACATTAATCAATTTATTATATGCCAGAAATTTTAAAATGAAAGAATAAAGAGAAGAGAGGGATCGACATATTCCACTTCGGTGGATTACTTCTTAATAGATGACAAAACCAATTTTTGCAGGAGGAGATCCCGACTTGTTTGTTATTATTATTATAATTATTTTTGGAAACTAACTTGTTATATTGCTCTATGAAAATTCCTTATGATCTCACAGACAATTAATGGGATTCGAACTTCTTATCTTACAATCTCATGTACATATATAGAGAACTAACTAGCTAATAAGCTATTCCTTTAATATATCCCATGTTATTTAGTGTCATCTGTTCTTACGTAAAAGAGAAGAATTTAGTGCACTTGAGTTATGCACTTTTCACTTGTACTTCTTTATTTTTATTAACCAATGAAAAGATGGCACAATACACTCCTCCAATGAGAAGGAAAAAGTACAAGTGGAAAATATACAACTTAAGTGTACTAAATTATTTTGTATGTAAAAATATTCAACAAGAGTCAGTAGATGCATATAGATAGAGAGAAATATTTATTTATAGATAGAGAGAAATATTTATTTTTCGTACAGGACCGGATAGGTGTACTACCCTCTTTTTTCTCTTTTTTTATACCAACTCGTATTCTCAATAGAAAAAATTAAGTATCCCTCTTTATTAATTATTTTTCATATTTAATGTTAAAATAATATATCATCAATTAAGATAGAGAAAATATTTTTTACATTAAAATTATTCTCGTAACATGTTAGTTGTCATTTTTAAGCATTAAGAGTGACAAATAATATAAAAAAGAGTGATAAATAATTTTGTGAGAAATGATGCATAAATACTTAACTCTTATTAGATGAGACCCACGTTCCAATGTGTAAACTAATAACAGTGTTGGACTAGTAACTTTTCCACACAGAGATGTCTCTTAAAGAGATACTAAAGTTACAGCAAATTAAGTCAGTTGATGCGGCTCAGGAAAGGGACAAGGGTTTTCTCTATATTTTATTTTTATTTTTATTTGGCCATGAGAATTATTATATTCAGAAATTGTTTTTATAACTTTTATATGTATCAAAAACTCCGGGCAACTACATGTCCACTGCACAGAGGCCATCCTTTCAACGGTTTTGCCTAATCTTCTAGAGTGTTTTACTAGTTCAATTGAAATTTTGAGAAATTATAAAAGTTTAAAGCATAACTTAGGAATACGAAATATTATAAACAGTGCACCAAAAATTATTATTTTATAACGTTGCACCATCCGATCAACTGATCAGACAGCCTCTAGACTCTAGATACAGCATGCATGCCATTTTTTCCTAATTTCCACTCAACCCTTAAAAACTTTTATATTAATTTTTTATAAAATAAATTATTTTTATAACTTTTATATTCATTACTAAGTCTTCAACATTACATATACATATACAGAAGGCATCTGCCCAGGGCCAAAAATAACAAAAAGATTGATATAAAAAGTTATGAAAATAATTTTAAATATAATAAATTGAAGGGTTGAGTGAACACTCAAAAGGTGTAAAAGAAACCAGCCGCGTGGGCGGCTTCCACCGTTCCATGCACATGAGTTGGTTGGATCTGTGTTTATGTTTCTTCTTAACTTTATTGACCCTTGGATGCGGATCCAAAGGCCAAATGCTGGAGTACGGCTGGATCTTATCAACTTCTCTCTCTCTCTCTCTCTCTCTCTCTCTCTCTGTATATATCTATATCAGAAAGTTTTAAAATAACTTAAAAAAAAACATTTGCTAAAATATACTCAGTTTTAACATATTATAAACCTATGTCTCATCCTAACATATTTACAAAATTATGCCTCAATAATTTATACAAATATACTCAAATTTGCGTAATCACAAGTTGCAACATATTTGTGTAAATTATACATATTTACATAAGTTGCACAAAATTGTATAAGTTGCAATATTATATACCTGTGTAATTAATAATAAGTTTATGTAATTAAGTTGTAACATATTTGTGTAAGCTTAAATAATTTGTAACATGTACAGTGCTTAAATCCAAGTGGTATCCTTCTTAATCATATGCTGTCTTCAACACATTAAGAGAAGATCAATTATGATTAAACATGTAATTCTTCTTTAAAAAATAATCCATATGATCTCTCTCTTACATCTATAATTTTTTTTAATTACATACTTTCTCTTATACCTCCACGACTGGAATTGCTCATAAATTATCTGGTAAAAGGATTGAAGGTTTGCAATTAAACCCCTATTAATTAAATGACTTGTTTTCATTTCTATCACCATTTTGGAACATTGTTATCGCCGCTCTGTTGTTCTAAATGTCCTTTAGAACGTCGAGCAAAATGTTTCAACACTTCTCTTGACGATGTGAGAACCCTCCGTTGCGTATTTCTCTTGCCAGACTGGAACACTTTTGCCAAGGCCTCCGTAATTCTCCGTGAGCCTGGAATTCATCTAGGACGTCGAGCTAGTTGCATCATCAAAGTATGAACACTTCTAGGGACCATGTTGGACGTGTACGACATGATCCAACTAGCCTATATAGTCTCTCTGTGAACATGCCCTCTCTGATGACCGTGTTATTAACGCGGCAGATAGGAGGAACTCAACTTACCTGATTAACATGTGCCCGACCCTCTAACTGCATTTTAGTCGTGTCCAGGAAGTAAGCTGCGTTCTCTACCAATTTTCCAGTACTCGAAAGTACTGTTTGCAGTAGTCACTATCGTTGTTTTCTCATACTATTTCTCGTGCATGACCCTATATGTTTCTGGTTAAGGCAGAAACAGTCATCTACATGATTCTCTTTGATCATCTATTCTTGTTGATTCACACTCTCGTCTATTCATCTACTCTTCTATACTATTTGTAGTACCCCGGAAAATCTATTAATTAAAAATTATGGATAAATTGAAATTTTATCAATTAATAAATTCAATTAGTTAAAACGATACACATCATTATTGCATGCGTATAAACCCCTATAAAAATTTAGTAAAAATAGTAGTTATACTTTAAATAATGTTCTCTAATGACCCATCATGAAATTTGGGCATATAAAAATCGTTTGGACTTAGTTTAAGAATTTATGCGACTTATTAGCATAATTAAAGAATAAGTCGAAGAACTCATTATTTTATGACCCAAAGTGGATTATAAATAAAAATAAACATGTGAGTAGACTTTAAATAATATCGGATGATAGCCCATTATGATATTTGGACCAATGGACAATCTTGGCACATAAATAAATTCTTTAATGAAAAGGATAAATAAAAACCCATTAAATAAAGTAAGTACATGGGTGTACAATTAAGCTCACATGAGTTACTGGCCAAGAGTAATTGCCCAAAGGATGAATATTAGAATATTGGCATGAATAATATTTAATTGAAATAAAATATGAATTACTTGAATAAGTGTGATAAATAGATTTACATAAAGATAAAGGGTGAATAATTGGAATTGAATCAATACCCATTAAGTCAAATTAGTATTGGTTTTACTAATGGTCCTAGCATAAAGTTTCGGGCTCAATTATGAAGAGTCCCCCATGAGATGAGAGTAAATAAGTGAAATTCGTACCTAAAATATTAATAAATAGAAAAAGATTAAGATAATGAGTATTTAACTCTTAATCATCTTAAAAAGAGTCCTAACCCTAGTCTAACCCAATAGGACTCTATCCTAATCTAAAATTGAGATTTAGATGAGAGACAATTGGGTTAATATAAGAGACCCAAATTAAATAGGGAAATTCGTAACTATATTATCTCTTAATTAAAAAGGGGTCATTAAAGCACTAATATGACTCATATATATCTTAATAAGAGTCCTAATCCTATCATAAACCATTACCCACGAAATTAGATCTCTCCCTTACCCAATTAGATAGATATAGCAAGAAAAATATGTGATAATTATGGAAATTCGTAATTAAATGAGGAGGAAAGAGTTTTAGGTGATTTAGAACTCTACAATACATCAAAACACCCCCCATTTGACCCTAGCACCCCACAATTTCGTGCTAAGACTTTTGGAGAGGAAGAGGAGAAGATCTGGACCAAAGAGCAAGGAAGGAGAAGGCTTGGAGCAAGAAGAGTTTTCTTATTTTCGTCATTCAAACTAGGGTTTTCTTACTCCACGAAAAAGATAGGCAATCTCTCAAGCTAAAATCGCAAAATAATTACCCTAGGTAGCCTTCATGTACCTCTTCAAAAGCCCTATGGTTTCATGGTATTTCGTTCACCCATTTGGGCGAATTTAATTCATGAAGTCCTGCTGTTACCATAAACTGAGATCTTGTGTTTTCTATAATCCCCAACGTGTACTTTCTCTCATGTCTTGATAAAATTCTCAGATATAATACATCTTATTATATTTCAAACGCCCCTAGTCTTGCTTGATTTTGATCTCCCATGAGGGAGAATTTAATCTTTGAATATCTATCAGACCTGTGAACTCGACCTTCCTTGTTTCCTTTTTAACCTCGTGCAAACTTGACATCAGTCCATGATAAAATTATCATAAATACTACTACATGTTAGCTTTCAAACGCCGCTCGTTTCATAATTTTTCATCATGTATACATCTCTAATTAATTCATTGAACCTTGACTGCACCTGTTTAGGTCACCAAAAAGTAACCTGATAGATGCATGTCTAAACCTTGTCTATTTTTAGATTAATCATGCATGTTGATAGATATACATGTCTACTTTCGTTTAAAACTGGTTTCGTGCTTTTTCGATCACCGTGCGATTTTATACTGAATTTAGAATTACCCTGTGTCAAGAAGGGTCTACCCAGAGAAAAAGGGGAAAAACTGGACCGCCCCTGTTATCGCGACGGCGCGATACGCCGCGATAACAGGAGTGTCGCGGTAGGCCTCCACGTCGCGTCATGAACACGACGGGCCTCGCCGCCGCGTTCCCAAACCCGAACCGGGCCAGGCCAGGCCGGTTCGCCTGTCGCGCCAGGCCGCACCACCGCGACCTGAACCGCGACAGGATACCCCGTCGCGATACGCAGCTTGACGCGCCCATGAGCCCCGTCGCGACAAGATCGCGACTGGCACCCCCGTCGCCTTCTTGAAATTTCGGCCAGAACCTTTAATTGCTCTTATATCCTTACTTTAAATGTCATTTAATCCTTGTACAAGTTAAACCATGTACTGTTAAGCTTAATGAATGACCTGAATAATTTTATTTGATAATATTTAAATGATTCTTATTAATTTAAAAGTCGTGAGCACAATTTTATCTATTATCATGATTTCTTTACACTTGCATACTAAACACTGTTTATTGCCATTTGACCCTATTAAATTGCTCAATAATATATCTGGTATTTAAGTGAAATTAACTACCTAATTTCCCTATTATTTAAATGGCACATGTCTTCGTTTTACTCGCGTGATTTGTACACCGTTATCGCGTCCCTCTGCCTTCGAGCACTCGAGGCAAGACAGACAACGTTTCATTACACATTTTCTCTTGACATGGACCACCTCTCTATCGGGAATACTCTCGACTGGACCAGGGACTCCTTGTCAAGGCCTCCGTAAGTCTTCTTGGCTTTGGCGCACGTCCATTGCCGATGAGCTGGTTGTACCTTTAAATCCTGTTACACTTTTAGGGATCAGTACGATCCAATCGGCCTTAGTGAGATCTCTCTTATCTTGTGATCACGCCGGACCACCTGGCCCGTGTTCTTAGCACGGCTAGTGGGCGGTGGTGACTTCTTCTACCTGACTGCCGGTACCCGACCTGGTACTGTGCAACCGTTACTATCGTGGTTTATCGTTGTTTTACGATTATACCCCTATCTCGTCTACTATCCTTGTACTCTCATCTATTCACGTTCACTCTACTATCTCGTCTATTCATCTAGTACTCTCTTGAGACTCTTGAGCTGTTGTGGCTCCCATTGCTTGTACTATACATGATTGTCTAGCGCCATAATATGGGTCTGGTGACCTACTGACTTGAATGCTAGTGTGCAGGGCACGGAGAGTGTCCGAGGGGCTCCAATCTAGTCCTGGGGGCAGAGAGCCACCCGAAAATACCTGCAGGGGCTATTGACGGTGTTATGCATTGCACCGGTTCTGACTATCTCGACATTGGCTAGACATCTAATTGTTTTACTATTAGTCTGAGGAGTTCAGACATAGTGTGCCAGTTCTGTGCTATTAGTGTGCTAGCACTGACTGATTAACATTAGTCTGAGGAGCTTAGACGAAATGTACTATCGTTAAACGGCTACTGTCCCAAAGTGACTATTGTCGTACTCGACTAGTGCACCGTTGTGCAACCATACACGTTATCTCATTACATGCTATCTCTTTACAAGCTATCTCGTTACACACCACCTTGATACAAGCTATCATATTTCATGTCATTTTAATACACGCTATCTTGTTATGCACTATCTTGTTACGCGCTATCTTGTTATGTTGCCATCCTAATTTTGCAATACTCTTGAGAAATGTATTATCATTCACATGTTATCTTGTACTATTACTCTCTTGACCATACATGATCGTTCTCTCTAGTTAACCTGTGATACAAGACATTAATCACTTAAAGCATGCTTGTTTACACGAGATATTAAGTCCTATTGAGCGTTATTGCTCACCCTTCGTTATTTGTTATTGTGTTTTCGGGTAAGTCAAGTGATGACCTTACACCCAACAACAGGATTGGACTGGAGTGATGAGCGTCCTGAAGTCATAGCGATGGAGTGTCCTTAGTACCTTTGTAACGACCCAAGAATCCGATACCCGGAACCCTCCAAGTACCCGACCCTTGGACCGCTACCCACGGATCGAAGACCCGGAAGGGTTAGAAATATGTCCAGTGAGATATACAACAGGTTACAATAGCTAAACAATATAAAGAAATACAACAGCGGAAAAAAAAAAACACACAAAGTCCCAGATAATAATTCAAGTGCAAATAAGGAAAATACTAACCATTGCTAACACTGCTGACCAGAAGCGTCACAACGCAGACCGTCCGAACACGAGCACCGGCTCCCTCGAACTCGAACCTGGAAGGAAGTAAGGGGGGAATGAGCTTCGCGAACGAAGCCCAGTAGGGAACCCAACCCCTCACCGGTTCGACAGCGGAAACAAGAACAACACAACTAAACTAGGCAGGAAGAACAATGCTACTAAAGAAAACAAACTAGCTACACCAAGCGGAAGGGCGGCGGTAACTCAAGCAACGAGTCTACTAACTAAGCAGGTGATTATAAAACAATAACACAACTGAGCAAGTACTGAAATAATTGAACGGAAAATACACGTCCACAAGTATCGCCACACGGCACAACAGCACACCGACTCAACCTCGGTAAACGTGCTCCGAGCACGCCACACAACTGCACAAGCAGATGGTTAAAACCCTCGTCTGAACGACACACGCTAGCCACAACCCAGCCTCTACTAATCAGTGGTCAGCTGCGCCCACCGGCGTCTTACCACTCGACCACGAGTCCAGGTCTCCCCTCCCGTCGGAGTGAGACGCGTGGACAAACACAACCACAAGCCGTAGTCTGGCCGGACTACGGTCCCACGCCTGTCCTCCCGACACGGCTCCGGAACCGTGTAAGGCGAGGCAGTGAGAACGGACTAGCTGGCCGCACCGCGACACTCCAAACTCCGCGGGACCCGGACCAACTAAGTGAGCTCAACAAACGACTCAACGCCGCTGTCCAACACCGTTTTCCCCTTCGTCCGGAGAAACGCTCGACGGACGCACTCGTGGCTCGGAGACCACCCTCAACGGGCCCACGAGGATGGGGGTCCCGGGGAACGGTAACAACCCAAACGCGCACCGTGCGCTGGGACAAGCCCTCAAGTGCCACAGCACTGGGCGAAGACTAGTAAGGCGCAGTGCTAGGGAGTCAGCACGAGCGTCACGAGCACGGAACGGAAACTCGATGCCGAAACAGATCCGCTAAAGTACCTGATTGACGGTCAACCACAAGAAGCTAATATTACCACCCCAGACAGTCGGCCGGCCCTCGGAACTCACCCCACGGGTGCCGGAAACCCCAGCGCAACTGTCCGGGTCAAAAGGTCAAACGGCCCCAACAGCCCAGTCGGAGCCGACTCGGGCGGACCCAGAAATCGAGGAACGCGGTATGACGACTCAAATATATATATTATTACCCGAGACAGTCGGTCAACCCTCGGAACACCCCCGACGGGTGCCGGAAACACTGCACGACTGTCCCTGGTTGACCGGTCAACAGGTGCTACCGGCCCGGTCGGAGCCAACTCGGGTGGGACCGGCCACCACACGACTCGACAAAATAGCCACCAACCCCGGGTCGGCCCACCAGCACGGCCGGAAAGATAGCACACGAAAACAGCTCGAAAACGGCACGAAAACGGCCCAAAACGGAGCTCAAATGGGCCCAAAGAGGAGTCTGCCGGCACAGTGTGCCGCAGAGGACCCAGGCCACTGCCTGGTGCAATGCACCAGAGGGGGGGCGCAGTGTGCCACCCAGATCTGGGACAGATCTGGGCGCACTGCGCCACAGGGGGGTCTCCTCCTTCCTCCGTCTCCTTCTCTGCGCGCAGGGAAGAGAGGGAGCGGGGGGGGCCTGGCCGGCCGGCCAGCCGGCGCCGGCGGGAGGGGGGGTCACCGGACGGCGCGGCGGCCGGCGGCGGCGCTCCCCTCGCCGGAACCACCTCCGGCCCGGAGGCCTCACACAGAGAGAGAGAAAGGGAGAGAGAGAGAGACGGGAGCAGGGAGAGGAAGGGGGGGGGATCACGGCGGCGCACAGGGGGGGGGGGGGTCCGGCCGACGCCGGAGAGGGAGAGGGTCCCTACCTCGGCGGTAGGACCCGCCGGCGTCACGAACGGCGCGGAGCTCTCTCCTGCGGCGACGGCGGCGCTCGACGGCACCGCGCACGGCGTCCTCTGTGCGCGGGCTCCGGGCAACGGACGGCGCGGCGGCACGACGAGGGGGCGGGGGTCTCCTCCGGCGAGACAGCAGGCAAGAGAGAGAGAGAGAGGGAGAGAGAGAGAGAAAGAGAGAGAGAACCGCGAGAGAGATGGAGAGCAGAACGCGAGAGAGAGAGGAGGAGAGGGGGAGGAGAGATGGCGGCGAGAGGGAGGGGAGGCAGAGGGACCGAGAGAACTGGGGGGGGGGGGGGGGGGGGAGAGATCGGCAGAGGGGAGAAGGAAGAGGGCGAGTGTGGAGGGGGGTGTGGCCCCTTACCGGAAATGGCCAAAAGGCCTTTTTCCGGAACCCACTGCACACAAGTGCATGGGGAAGGGGGGACCATCTCCCCCTCCCCTCCCAGTCCTCATCTTACCCCACTTAAAACAATTTCGCCCTCGAATTACAAAAAAAAACAAAGCCGAAGCACGGAAGTAAGGCAGGGGCAGGAACAACTCACTCGAATTGATCCGACAACTCGAGGAAAAAGAACACGACAAGAAACAGCCAGCGCAAAGAAGGCCACTAAGTCTCATCACGACTTCCTGGTGGCCACAACAGCGACACAGCCATGCGTGGAGTGCTCAACCAGGCAACCGACAGCCCACACAGCACACCCCAGACGGGGACGGAGCACTCAATCGGATGATGACAACTCCACAAGCATGGCACGCACCAACCAACCGAAGACGAACAGAACCATTAGCCGAAAACCACGTGGGTGAAGTCCTCAACAGACCTTGCTATTAAAATCAATCCGGTCAGCAACCCACTCTGCCACCAGCCGAACCCGACAGAAACCACAGTGACTGGTGACAACTCGGAAGAAGACCTACGAGTCAACCACATGGCTCAGAGGAATGGCCTCACGCAGCTAGCGACAGCTAGTATCAGCCACACAGCCAAATGGATGTCTCGCAAAGGAAAACCAGAGTCTAAGCAGAACAGAGACGTGGAAAACCCCTCAACACGTGGAACGACATCCATAACACCACTCGGTCTCACCAGACCTTCCTCGTGGTCCGACAAGGACACCAAACGAATGTGGAGTCACAGGAAAACTAAAAGCAGAACACGCTCCACAAGCACAACACACACAACGACAAAGGTCGAAAAGATGTCTAAGGTTTGGTCAGAACCAAGCAACCAAGACGTCAGCGACTCACACGGTCAAGCTCCAGCAAACCGATAGGCCTCACTGCCACCACGAACACAGACATGAGTCATGCTATCGGCTTCCAGACTCACCACCTGGCACACGAACGAACACACAATGGTTGGCAATGCACCCACCACGAAATGTGCAACGCCAAGAGCGAGTGCCACAGAACCAACCGCAGAAAAACATTCAACCATCAGAAAAAATGGGGAAACCGCATGAGCCAAAAGCAGCACGTTGACCCAAGTAGAACGCAAACCAACACGCACAGCGAGGGAACACCAGACGCGGGCCACAACCAAAATCGAGCGCACCACCACTAGAGCTACAAAGCAACAAAGTAGCTACCACACTGTGGTACGGTACGACCACAAGGGACAGGCCACCACACGCGTCCCAGAGGCGGAACAACTCAACGCCTCGAGCACCTCACAAATCGCAAAACAACGCACAAACTCAAGGTCAGCACACACGGGCACAAACACACGGCACAACCACAAGCACTAGAACCACCAGGTGTAGTGCACATGGTTGCACCAACGGCTCCAAAACGGCACAGGGCCAGCAAAAAGGCTCCCTACCAGAGACCACCACCAAGAAGAGAAAACGCACGGAAGGTCACGAGCTTCGAAGACCACAACAAACATGACGGCTCTTTAGAAGCGCACCACATAAGGCATCGGCCCTACTACAACAAGCAGTGAGGGCCACACACTAAGAGGGTGACAAAAGTCTCCAAGAACCGAAAGAGGCACAAAACAGAGCACACACGAACGCAACGTCAACACGAGAAAGCTCAGCGAGAGAACCGGGGTTATCTAGCGCTGATCACATGGAACACATTGTCCGACATTGACCAGTCAGGCAACACACAAGCCTTCACAACAGAACGCAGAAGACCAGTAGGTTCACAAACCTACATCGCCAAGCGGAAACAACAACACGAGGGGAGCAACCCGCTCAACCCTAAAACAACTCGAGGTAGAAGACCTTTGGCCAAGAAGGCCACAACAGCATGCACCACAACACCAAGAACAAAATCGAAGCACCACCACCTCGAGCAACCCACAAAAAGGAGGAGGAAATGCACAACAGGCCTCTTCCTCACGCAAGATAGGAGATCGAAGCACAAAACTAGCACATCCGCAAGAAGTACCACTAGCCACATGGCCACGGCACACACACATCACCAGCTACAACGGCACGATGAGCACAGAAAAACGAAGCAGGACCATCCGAGCTACGGGGACACACGCAGTCCTACCAACGTAGCCAGGAAAATTGGAAACAAACAACAAGGCACCTGGCCAACACAACAACTAGACACACGGTCAAAGGTACCGCACCTTGACCGACAATGCTCAGATAGACTGTAACACAGACAGTCCAACTGGAAACAATGACAGCTCATCTCTACAGAGAGAGCAGCAACAAGCAAATCAAACACTAGGCAGCTATGGAAAGGACCTCCACCAAGAACGATAGAGAGTCGTCCAAGGAAAAGTCCACCGGAACAAACAACCAATCAACCAACCCACACAGATCTTCAAAGAGAGCACAACAGCAAGCATAAACAATACAAGACAGTTATGGGAGAACCTCCACCAGAACGACCAAGACACCGTTCTGGGAGAGCCCACCAGAACGCACCAGCCAACCAACAACACACTCAACCTTGAGGCAGCACGACAACAACTAGAAACAAGCACGGAGCAGTCTGGGAGAAACCCTCACCAAGACAACAACAAACAATTTGGGAGACCTCACCAGAACACAAGGCCAACCAACAACGCACCTCAACCCGAGGGCAACAAAATAGAAACGAGCACGATGAAGTTCTGGGAGAACCTTCTACCAGAACAAGCAAGAAAGAGCTCTGGGAACACCTCACCAGAACTCACAACCAATTAGCACAAGGCCACCAAGCAAACACAACAAGTGACATAACACGCAACCAGCAACATCACAAGCACACACAGAGCAACTGCTAAGTCCGAGCAGCAATGCCAACCTAGCAGAACACAGGGCACCCACACTCACCTAACAGGTGAGGCAACATGCCCAAGCAACCAAAGCACAACAAAGCCAAGAGCAAACATAAGTAGGAAAAATAAGGGCACCTTCCACTGGACCCGCAGACAACAAATCTGCACCAGTGGAAGCCACACCACAAACAGACTCTCAACCACCACAGAACACATGCAGCCGAAAGCACAGCCAACGATGACCAGGAGCACCGCACCGGACCTGTCTGCAATAGTCCTCCTCACAAGAAAGACCTCCACCAGCAACTCCATCATCAACAGCACCAACGACACGAACCAACCAGCGATCACGCACTACGCACGCAGCACTGCAACGATGGAACCCTTCTACGACTCCCACTAGAATCTTGCTGAACCACAACCTACCTGCAAAATATGATCAAGGCGCAAACCTAACACTACCACACACGGACGGTGCCAGCAACGCACTTGAACTATTTTCTGGGATAGCCATAGCCATTAACCCATTGTAAATCACAGAAGACATTTGCTCTGATACCAACTGTAACGACCCAAGAATCCGATACCCGGAACCCTCCAAGTACCCGACCCTTGGACCGCTACCCACGGATCCGAAGACCCGGAAGGGTTAGAAATATGTCCAGTGAGATATACAACAGGTTACAATAGCTAAACAATATAAAGAAATACAACAGCGGAATAAAAAAAACACACAAAGTCCCAGATAATAATTCAAGTGCAAATAAGGAAAATACTAACCATTGCTAACACTGCTGACCAGAAGCGTCACAACGCAGACCGTCCGAACACGAGCACCGGCTCCCTCGAACTCGAACCTGGAAGGAAGTAAGGGGGGAATGAGCTTCGCGAACGAAGCCCAGTAGGGAACCCAACCCCTCACCGGTTCGACAGCGGAAACAAGAACAACACAACTAAACTAGGCAGGAAGAACAATGCTACTAAAGAAAACAAACTAGCTACACCAAGCGGAAGGGCGGCGGTAACTCAAGCAACGAGTCTACTAACTAAGCAGGTGATATAATAAAACAATAACACAACTGAGCAAGTACTGAAATAATTGAACGGAAAATACACGTCCACAAGTATCGCCACACGGCACAACAGCACACCGACTCAACCTCGGTAAACGTGCTCCGAGCACGCCACACAACTGCACAAGCAGATGGTAAAACCCTCGTCTGAACGACACACGCTAGCCACAACCCAGCCTCTACTAGTCAGTGGTCAGCTGCGCCCACCGGCGTCTTACCACTCGACCACGAGTCCAGGTCTCCCCTCCCGTCGGAGTGAGACGCGTGGACAAACACAACCACAAGCCGTAGTCTGGCCGGACTACGGTCCCACGCCTGTCCTCCCGACACGGCTCCGGAACCGTGTAAGGCGAGGCAGTGAGAACGGACTAGCTGGCCCGCACCGCGACACTCCAAACTCCGCGGGACCCGGACCAACTAAGTGAGCTCAACAAACGACTCAACGCCGCTGTCCAACACCGTTTTCCCCTTCGTCCGGAGAAACGCTCGACGGACGCACTCGTGGCTCGGAGACCACCCTCAACGGGCCCACGAGGATGGGGGTCCCGGGGAACGGTAACAACCCAAACGCGCACCGTGCGCTGGGACAAGCCCTCAAGTGCCACAGCACCGGGCGAAGACTAGTAAGGCGCAGTGCTAGGGAGTCAGCACAAGCGTCACGAGCACGGAACGGAAACTCGATGCCGAAACAGATCCGCTAAAGTACCTGATTGACGGTCAACCACAAGAAGCTAATATTACCACCCCAGACAGTCGGCCGGCCCTCGGAACTCACCCCACGGGTGCCGGAAACCCCAGCGCAACTGTCCGGGTCAAAAGGTCAAACGGCCCCAACAGCCCAGTCGGAGCCGACTCGGGCGGACCCAGAAATCGAGGAACGCGGTATGACGACTCAAATATATATATATTATTACCCGAGACAGTCGGTCAACCCTCGGAACACCCCCGACGGGTGCCGGAAACACTGCACGACTGTCCCTGGTTGACCGGTCAACAGGTGCTACCGGCCCGGTCGGAGCCAACTCGGGTGGGACCGGCCACCACACGACTCGACAAAATAGCCAACCCCGGGTCGGCCCACCAGCACGGCCGGAAAGATAGCACACGAAAACAGCTCGAAAACGGCACGAAAACGGCCCAAAACGGAGCTCAAATGGGCCCAAAGAGGAGTCTGCCGGCACAGTGTGCCGCAGAGGACCCAGGCCACTGCCTGGTGCAATGCACCAGGGTGGGGGCGCAGTGTGCCACCCAGATCTGGGACAGATCTGGGCGCACTGCGCCACAGGGGGGTCTCCTCCTTCCTCCCGTCTCCTTCTCTGCGCGCAGGGAAGAGAGGGAGCGGGGGGGGCCTGGCCGGCCGGCCACTGCCGGCGCGGCGGGAGGGGGGGTCACCGGACGGCGCGGCGGCGGCGGCGGCGCTCCCCTCGCCGGAACCACCTCCGGCCCGGAGGCCTCACACAGAGAGAGAGAAAGGGGGAGAGAGAGAGAGACGGGGAGCAGGAGAGGAAGGGGGGGGGATCACGGCGGCGCACAGGGGGAGGGGGGGGGGTCCGGCCGACGCCGGAGAGGGAGAGGGTCCCTACCTCGGCGGTAGGACCCGCCGGCGTCACGAACGGCGCGGAGCTCTCTCCTGCGGCGACGGCGGCGCTCGACGGCACCGCGCACGGCGTCCTCTGTGCGCGGGCTCCGGGCAACGGACGGCGCGGCGGCACGACGAGGGGGCGGGGGTCTCCTCCGGCGAGACAGCAGGCAAGAGAGAGAGAGAGAGGGAGAGAGAGAGAGAAAGAGAGAGAGAAGAACCGCGAGAGAGATGAGAGCAGAAACGCGAGAGAGAGGGGGAGGAGAAGATGGCGGCGAGAGGGAGGGGAGGCAGAGGGACCGAGAGAACTGGGGGGGGGGGGGGGGGGGGGAGATCGGCAGAGGGGAGAAGGAAGAGGGCGAGGTGGAGGGGGGTGTGGCCCCTTACCGGAAATGGCCAAAAGGCCTTTTTCCGGAACCCACTGCACACAACGTGCATGGGGAAGGGGGGACCATCTCCCTCCCCTCCCAGTCCTCACATCTTACCCCACTTAAAACAATTTCGCCCTCGAAATTACAAAAAAAAACAAAGCCGAAGCACGGAAGTAAGGCAGGGGCAGGAACAACTCACTCGAATTGATCCGACAACTCGAGGAAAAAGAACACGACAAGAAACAGCCAGCGCAAGAAGGCCACTAAGTCTCATCACGACTTCCTGGTGGCCACAACAGCGACACAGCCATGCGTGGAGTGCTCAACCAGGCAACCGACAGCCCACACAGCACACCCCAGACGGGGACGGAGCACTCAATCGGATGATGACAACTCCACAAGCATGGCACGCACCAACCAACCGAAGACGAACAGAACCATTAGCCGAAAACCACGTGGTGAAGTCTCAACAGACCTTGCTATTAAAATCAATCCGGTCAGCAACCCACTCTGCCACCAGCCGAACCCGACAGAAACCACAGTGACTGGTGACAACTCGGAAGAAGACCTACGAGTCAACCACATGGCTCAGAGGAATGGCCTCACGCAGCTAGCGACAGCTAGTATCAGCCACACAGCCAAATGGATGTCTCGCAAAGGAAAACCAGAGTCTAAGCAGAACAGAGACGTGGAAAACCCCTCAACACGTGGAACGACATCCATAACACCACTCGGTCTCACCCAGACCTTCCTCGTGGTCCGACAAGGACACCAAACGAATGTGGAGTCACAGGAAAACTAAAAGCAGAACACGCTCCACAAGCACAACACACACACAACGACAAAGGTCGAAAAGATGTCTAAGGTTTGGTCAGAACCAAGCAACCCAAGACGTCAGCGACTCACACGGTCAAGCTCCAGCAAACCGATAGGCCTCACTGCCACCACGAACACAGACATGAGTCATGCTATCGGCTTCCAGACTCACCACCTGGCACACGAACGAACACACAATGGTTGGCAATGCACCCACCACGAAATGTGCAACGCCAAGAGCGAGTGCCACAGAACCAACCGCAGAAAAACATTCAACCATCAGAAAAAATGGGGAAACCGCATGAGCCAAAAGCAGCACGTTGACCCAAGTAGAACGCAAACCAACACGCACAGCGAGGGAACACCAGACGCGGGCCACAACAAAATCGAGCGCACCACCACTAGAGCTACAAAGCAACAAAGTAGCTACCACACTGTGGTACGGTACGACCACAAGGGACAGGCCACCACACGCGTCCCAGAGGCGGAACAACTCAACGCCTCGAGCACCTCACAAATCGCAAAACAACGCACAAACTCAAGGTCAGCACACACGGGCACAAACACACGGCACAACCACAAGCACTAGAACCAGGTGTAGTGCACATGGTTGCACCAACGGCTCCAAAACGGCACAGGGCCAGCAAAAAGGGCTCCCTACCAGAGAACCACCAAGAAGAGAAAACGCACGGAAGGTCACGAGCTTCGAAGACCACAACAAACATGACGGCTCTTTAGAAGCGCACCACATAAGGCATCGGCCCTACTACAAAGCAGTGAGGGCCACACACTAAGAGGGTGACAAAAGTCTCCAAGAACCGAAAGAGGCACGAAACAGAGCACACACGAACGCAACGTCAACACGAGAAAGCTCAGCGAGAGAACCGGGGTTATCTAGCGCTGATCACATGGAACACATTGTCCGACATTGACCAGTCAGGCAACACACAAGCCTTCACAACAGAACGCAGAAGACCAGTAGGTTCACAAACCTACATCGCCAAGCGGAAACAACAACACGAGGGGAGCAACCCGCTCAACCCTAAAACAACTCGAGGTAGAAGACCTTTGGCCAAGAAGGCCACAACAGCATGCACCCAACACCAAGACACAAAATCGAAGCACCACCACCTCGAGCAACCCACAAAAAGGAGGGGAAATGCACAACAGGCCTCTTCCTCACGCAAGATAGGAGATCGAAGCACAAAACTAGCACATCCGCAAGAAACCACTAGCCACATGGCCACGGCACACACCACATCACCAGCTACAACGGCACGATGAGCACAGAAAAACGAAGCAGGACCATCCGAGCTACGGGGACACACGCAGTCCTACCAACGTAGCCAGGAAAATTGGAAACAAACAACAAGGCACCTGGCCAACACAACAACTA
Source organism: Colocasia esculenta (assembly GCA_014218235.1). Lineage (NCBI taxonomy): Eukaryota > Viridiplantae > Streptophyta > Magnoliopsida > Alismatales > Araceae > Colocasia > Colocasia esculenta. The sequence goes on from JACBKR010001245.1 coordinate 657,605, forward strand.
GACACACGGTCAAAGGTACCGCACCTTGACCGACAATGCTCAGATAGACTGTAACACAGACAGTCCAACTGGAAACAATGACAGCTCATCTCTACAGAGAGAGCAGCAACAAGCAAATCAAACACTAGGCAGCTATGGAAAGGACCTCCACCAAGAACGATAGAGAGTCGTCCAAGGAAAAGTCCACCGGAACAAACAACCCAATCAACCAACCCACACAGATCTTCAAAGAGAGCACAACAGCAAGCATAAACAATACAAGACAGTTATGGGAGAACCTCCACCAGAACGACCAAGACATCGTTCTGGGAGAGCCCACCAGAACGCACCAGCCAACCAACACACACTCAACCTTGAGGCAGCACGACAACAACTAGAAACAAGCACGGAGCAGTCTTGGGAGAAACCCTCACCAAGACAACAACAAACAATTCTGGGAGACCTCACCAGAACACAAGGCCAACCAACAACGCACCTCAACCCGAGGGCAACAAAATAGAAACGAGCACGATGAAGTTCTGGGAGAACCTTCTACCAGAACAAGCAAGAAAGAGCTCTGGGAACACCTCACCAGAACTCACAACCAATTAGCACAAGGCCACCAAGCAAACACAACAAGTGACATAACACGCAACCAGCAACATCACAAGCACACACAGAGCAACTGCTAAGTCCGAGCAGCAATGCCAACTAGCAGAACACAGGGCACCCACAACTCACCTAACAGGTGAGGCAACATGCCCAAGCAACCAAAGCACAACAAAGCAAGAGCAAACATAAGTAGGAAAAATAAGGGCACCTTCCACTGGACCCGCAGACAACAAATCTGCACCAGTGGAAGCCACACCACAAACAGACTCTCTCCAACACCACAGACACATGCAGCCGAAAGCACAGCCAACGATGACCAGGAGCACCGCACCGGACCTGTCTGCAATAGTCCTCCTCACAAGAAAGACCTCCACCAGCAACTCCATCATCAACAGCACCAACGACACGAACCAACCAGCGATCACGCACTACGCACGCAGCACTGCAACGATGGAACCCTTCTACGACTCCCACTAGAATCTTGCTGAACCACAACCTACCTGCAAAATATGATCAAGGCGCAAACCTAACACTACCACACCACGGACGGTGCCAGCAACGCACTTGAACTATTTTCTGGGATAGCCATAGCCATTAACCCATTGTAAATCACAGAAGACATTTGCTCTGATACCAACTGTAACGACCCAAGAATCCGATACCCGGAACCCTCCAAGTACCCGACCCTTGGACCGCTACCCACGGATCCGAAGACCGGAAGGGTTAGAAATATGTCCAGTGAGATATACAACAGGTTACAATAGCTAAACAATATAAAGAAATACAACAGCGGAATAAAAAAAACACACAATGTCCCAGATAATAATTCAAGTGCAAATAAGGAAAATACTAACCATTGCTAACACTGCTGACCAGAAGCGTCACAACGCAGACCGTCCGAACACGAGCACCGGCTCCCTCGAACTCGAACCTGGAAGGAAGTAGGGGGGAATGAGCTTCGCGAACGAAGCCCAGTAGGGAACCCAAACCCTCACCGGTTCGACAGCGGAAACAAGAACAACACAACTAAACTAGGCAGGAAGAACAATGCTACTAAAGAAAACAAACTAGCTACACCAAGCGGAAGGGCGGCGGTAACTCAAGCAATGAGTCTACTAACTAAGCAGGTGATATAATAAAACAATAACACAACTGAGCAAGTACTGAAATAATTGAACGGAAAATACACGTCCACAAGTATCGCCACACGGCACAACAGCACACCGACTCAACCTCGGTAAACGTGCTCCGAGCACGCCACACAACTGCACAAGCAGATGGTAAAACCCTCGTCTGAACGACACACGCTAGCCACAACCCAGCCTCTACTAATCAGTGGTCAGCTGCGCCCACCGGCGTCTTACCACTCGACCACGAGTCCAGGTCTCCCCTCCGTCGGAGTGAGACGCGTGGACAAACACAACCACAAGCCGTAGTCTGCCGGACTACGGTCCCACGCCTGTCCTCCCGACACGGCTCCGGAACCGTGTAAGGCGAGGCAGTGAGAACGGACTAGCTGGCCCGCACCGCGACACTCCAAACTCCGCGGGACCCGGACCAACTAAGTGAGCTCAACAAACGACTCAACGCCGCTGTCCAACACCGTTTTCCCCTTCGTCCGGAGGAGAGAGAAACGCTCGACGGACGCACTCGTGGCTCGGAGACCACCCTCAACGGGCCCACGAGGATGGGGGTCCGGGGAACGGTAACAACCCAAACGCGCACCGTGCGCTGGGACAAGCCCTCAAGTGCCACAGCACCGGGCGAAGACTAGTAAGGCGCAGTGCTAGGGAGTCAGCACGAGCGTCACGAGCACGGAACGGAAACTCGATGCCGAAACAGATCCGCTAAAGTACCTGATTGACGGTCAACCACAAGAAGCTAATATTACCACCCCAGACAGTCGGCCGGCCCTCGGAACTCACCCCACGGGTGCCGGAAACCCCAGCGCAACTGTCCGGGTCAAAAGGTCAAACGGCCCCAACAGCCCAGTCGGAGCCGACTCGGGCGGACCCAGAAATCGAGGAACGCGGTATGACGACTCAAATATATAATATATTACCCGAGACAGTCGGTCAACCCTGGAACACCCCCGACGGGTGCCGGAAACACTGCACGACTGTCCCTGGTTGACCGGTCAACAGGTGCTACCGGCCCGGTCGGAGCCAACTCGGGGGGACCGGCAACCACACGACTCGACAAAATAGCCACCAACCCCGGGTCGGCCCACAGCACGGCCGGAAAGAAGCCCACGAAAACAGCTCGAAAACGGCACGAAAACGGCCCAAAACGGAGCTCAAATGGGCCCAAAGAGGAGTCTGCCGCACAGTGTGCCGCAGAGGACCCAGGCCACTGCCTGGTGCAATGCACCATAGGGTGGGGGCGCAGTGTGCCACCCAGATCTGGGACAGATCTGGGCGCACTGCGCCACAGGGGGGTCTCCTCCTTACTCCCGTCTCCTTCTCTGCGCGCAGGGAAGAGAGGGAGCGGGGGGGGGGGGGGGGGGGGGGGGGGGGCCTGGCCGGCCGGCCGCTGCCGGCGCCGGCGCCGGCGGGAGGGGGGGTCACCGGACGGCGCGGCGGCCGGCGGCGGCGCTCCCCTCGCCGGAACCACCTCCGGCCCGGAGGCCTCACACAGAGAGAGAGAAGGGAGAGAGAGAGAGAGGGACGGGAGCAGGGGGAGAGGAAGGGGGGGGGATCACGGCGGCGCACAGGGGGAGGGGGGGGTCCGGCCGACGCCGGAGAGGGTCCCTACCTCGGCGGTAGGACCCGCCGGCGTCACGAACGGCGCGGAGCTCTCTCCTGCGGCGACGGCGGCGCTCGACGGCACCGCGCACGGCGTCCTCTGTGCGCGGGCTCGGGCACGGACGGCGCGGCGGCACGACGAGGGGGCGGGGGTCTCCTCCGGCGAGACAACAGGCAAGAGAGAGAGAGAGAGGGAGAGAGAGAGAGAAAGAGAGAGAGAACCGCGAGAGAGATGGAGAGCAGAGAAACGCGAGAGAGAGGGGGAGGAGAAGATGGCGGCGAGAGGGAGGGGAGGCAGAGGGACCGAGAGAACTGGGGGGGGGGGGGGGGGGGGGGGGGGGAGAGATCGGCAGAGGGGAGAAGGAAGAGGGCGAGGTGGAGGGGGGTGTGGCCCCTTACCGGAAATGGCCAAAAGGCCTTTTCCGGAACCCACTGCACACAACGTGCATGGGGAAGGGGGGACCATCCCCCTCCCCTCCCAGTCCTCACACCTTAGAGTCTAGTTAGATATTTGCTTTAGATTTCTTTTCCAATGTAATAATGTCATTGAGCCCTATGTTTTGGCTCTGAATAGTGGTTGTAATAGTTTAGTTTAATTATCAATAAAATGATGAGTTTTATTGCAATTATTGTTCATTAGTTGCTCTGATATTTGTGAATGTATGCGCAATTTACATTACCATACTCGTTGTTCATGCCTCCCCGATTTATTCTGCTGCTAAATTGGCGGGGCATGACACTATTCTTGGTACTCTATATGACAGTGATTGATTGTCTAAAGATAAGAAACATGACTAATACTTAGCAACATAAAGGGATTGATATGGTGTGGGAGGTGTGCCCAAAAGTGTTATTTATCCGCGGGAGTTAATTGACCAGGGCGTTTGGCATTGCATCCTAGTACTATACTATCTCGATTATCTATAGACAATCATACTCATAAAAGTGCTAGACTATACTTGTTACATGACTTGAATGATACGTGTTATTTGGCCATTATTTGTTCTTGTACTATACTCGTTGTATTTCATACTATTACTATCTTGACATGACTTGACATGACATTTTCTCTTAGTTACACTGTTTGATAATTCGTTAATCACTTTAAGCATGTCTGGTCAAGAGCTATAAGATCTATTGGGCGTTATCGCTCATCAAATGTTATTTGTGACTTTTCAGGTGAGACTAATGATGAAGTCAACACACACGTGGATGGAGATGACCAAGAGTGAATGAGTATCCCTGATGGAGTCTAGCGTGAGAGGATCTACCTTAGCTTCATAGTAGCGAGGGGCGGACCCACGTTAATGGTGGGGGTGGCCATGCCCCCCCCCCCCCCCACCATTTGGCTCTCTTTAATTTTTTTATTTTTTTTATTAAGTTTTTTTTAATTTTCAAATTGACCCCCCTTATATTTTATTTTACTTTAATATTTTTCTTATTTCGCCCCCCCCCCCCTATGTTTTATCCTGCGTTCGCCCCTGATAATAGCATGCTAGACCAGCATAGTTAGTTAGTTTTATTTCCTTCATTGTAAGTTGTCAATGGACCTTATGTATTGACTCTGAATTAGTGAATGTAATAGATAATGGTGAGTGATTATGAACAAAAATTAGTGATTTATATTACTCGATTGTCTAATGGTTTAATGTCTATTGCTCTATACTTGCACGTTTGCAACTGTCCATCTTGATATTCTGCGTCGGGACGTGACAGTAGATATATAACAATCTTTCAAGAAAAATAACTTAATAACTCACCCTGTTTAATTACTTCACTTATGACCATGCACCACAGTTTCGTGAAGTATTCATTGTGCTTTTGATATCAAGTGACGATTAATTATAAGGCATGTTTTTTATTATCCGGAGCCGGTTTTAACATAAAAAAAACAGAATTTAAACCCGTTTTTTTTTTTTTCAAAGCATAAAATGACTAACAAGAATTTAGAGGAAACTCTTATTGTCAACTTAGGGGGTGTTGTTCACTGTCCGCCCTAGGCACAATTGGGTGGGGTATATATAAATATATGTTGAATGTTGCAGAGTCTCACTGTAATTACACATGAAGCAAACAGTAGTACCCGGGCCCGTCTTAAGCAGATAGTAAATATATCGTTCTCATGCTCGTGTACTCCACTCTTGTCACTGTCAAGTTCTGCTACAAGAGTTTCAACCTAAATCGGAGTCTATAGGATGAACAATTTCAACAGTACTAGCTGTAAGGGGGGGGGGATATAAAAAACCAATTTCCAGACCCCCAGATCCAAGTGAACGTAGAGGAAGGGAAAAAAAATAATATATAACAGTATAGTGAAGAACAAAATGACAAGAGCATATATATGAAGAGAAACCAGTTATGATTAATAATCTGGACAAGGGGTGGACCCTGTTAGCTTTAGAAAAGTCGATTGCATTCGTCAGCGCTGCACATGCATGATCCAGGCCCTGAGGGCTCCATGAACTCGTGGTCGAAATTCCCCACTTTTAAAACTTGTACCTTAATTTCTGTGTCATTGGCAGCGCAGTGGCTCTCACAAGTTTTTGGATCTAACAAATTATTCTAACTCAAATGAAAGGGTGCTATATATACATATATATATATATATATATGATGCGTTTCTATACAGTTCTTGGAGTAAATATGTAGTCGCACCATATATATATATAGATATTAGCCAGTCATCTATATATATATATATGGTCTTCAACAAAAGGAAATTAAAGGATAGGGTCCATAATTGACGGGGCTGGTCCGCAAAACTTGCAAAGGCAGACTGGCTCCGGTTCTATAGGCCTGAGGTTGGGAGTTCGATGGGGAGGACCGGAATATTGAAGTCTATATATTGATGTCGGCCAAGAAAACCAGTCCAGAGATGATGCTCCCAAGGTTGGGGGGAGGGAGAGAGGAGAACTATGGCTGAGCGCTCTCGACTCCATTCCCTCTTACCTGTGACACTGATACTGTATTTATAATTAAGATCAGGGGAAGTTGGAGATGGATCGCCGTGTAAGAGTGTGTATGGATCGGTTCGATCCGATTTGACTTATTTTTTGGCCAAACTAAAATCGAACTAATTCTTAAGTCAAACCGAGTCGGATCGAAAAAAGGCAAAATCAAATGTTTTAAGAGAATCCCCTTTTTTTAAAGACCAAGGGACTAACCAACTCCACTAAAGTGAGTCCCGTGAAATATTATATTTATAATATATTTAGTTCATTCGATTTGACCTAAATTATACATAGCCCCAGTCCCAACCCAAACCGAATCAGTCAATTCAATTCGATTTTTTGATTTGACTCAAATTATGTACACCCCTACATACGCGAGCTGTCTTGGGTGCTACTGGCCATGGTAGGGCATACAAAGGGCATAGGGCGGTTCCTTCTTTGACGTGTGCGGGGCATCCCCAAGGGTGCACTTGGGGTGTCATTGACCGTAACGAGCCATACCAAGGGCACGGCCTCACCTTGGAACCCACACAACGTGTCATTGGGCTTGTATTAGCGATACACAATCCACACTGTGCAATTTCTCAGACTGTCGATCAACATTCCCTTGCACAAAACTCAACCACGAGATGGCTAAGCCTCGATCGGCCACCAAGGCTGGACGAGTTAAGGCCAAGTTGGGCCGACCATTGGGCAACTAGTAGGGCAGACCACAAGGCCGTCACTCCTGTTGGTATCGGATCACATTTGCGTTTGGGTTCGGTCAGTCCGACCACTGAAAAATTGGTGGTGCCGCATCAAAAAGCCCATCAATAATTAAATGAAAGAAATGAAATTAAGTGATAGAGAATCAATTATCTGTCGATTTGCAACCAAAAGGACCAATGTGCAACTTAAGCGTTTTGTAGGTCAATGAAATCAGAGCAAAGTTCGCATGCGCATGATACTGGAGTATTAAAGCTCTAGAAGATATGATCAGTCTAGGGAAAATAATGCACCAGATAAGAAATCCCTATAAAAGCCGTACAAAACGTTAAGGGACATTTTGGATATATATTCTAAGTTCAGTGACCTTAATTAATTCCGTCCAGTTTAAAGTGTGATAGCAGATGGTGAATAATTCACAGGAAGATTAGCATATGTATGCGCAGCAGTAAAAAATCCTATTTGGGTAAGTGGACATATGATATTGAATTCACAGGGGGATTAGGAAATTTGTATATGCATGACATGTCAAAACTTTTGAATTTGAGGATTTTTGAATTTTCGATAGAGTTTATGCATGCGAGATAGCATGTCATCAATTAATGCCGTTTGAAACATTAATATGTAATTGCACGTTAAAAGAACATAAACTTCTCAGGATTACTCAAAACTCCCTTGTTCATCACAAGGAAATTAAATACAGATTAATCTCATCTGTTAATTTCTCAAGTCCACCAGCGTCGTTTTAGTAGATCTTCTGTTGGCTTTTCATCAACCTTTATATATCTATGGCCTTTGCACATGAACCATATATATTCTGGATCAAAGTCTAGTGTCAATAGAGGTGTAAACGGAACCCGATATTCCGACTCGATTCCGATAAAAATTATCGGTTTCGGAATCGGAATATGATACCGATAGTTTATCGGAATCGGCATCGAATATTTCGATAAATTATCGGAATTGAAAAAATAATCGGAATCGGTATCAGTATCGGTTATTCTGATAAATTATCATAAACTCAAGGTAAAATTATGGTAAACACCTTATCTTATCAGAATTTCGATTACGATAATATTATCAGAATCGAAACGGAATCGGAACTAAACATTCTTATCGAAATCAGAATCGAAACCATATTTCGATTATCGAAATCGAAATCAAAATATGTGTTTTCAATTCTGAACCCGACAGCAGGCAGAAAGCTTTATCTACGTCGTACAGTACTAGGAAAAGTTAGGATTCCCCCGAGGAAGATTTCAAACGGAAAAATAACATTGAAGGAAGAAACAAGAGCACTAGTGAACCGTCCGTACAGAATACATAATATAACGACACAATCAATAATTCATTATACTATTTGATAGATTTTTAAGAATAACATTGAACTTTTTTCAAGTAAGTATATTTAATTTCAGAGCTTTTTCTTACTCGAATTTAAAAAGTAATTGATCTCAATTGTCGGTAATCTATTTATTTAATTTATTTAACATATTTTTATATTATGTGGTGTTATAATTTATCTTTTTTATATAAATGACATCTTCATCACTGACGATATATAGAACACAGTCTAATAATCAGACAGACAAGACTCTAGAGAAGTTGCTTCCTCTGTGTAGCCTTATATATGTGGCACTTAATAATTAGCTCCTGCACTTCTAACTGTGTAAGACTATGTTATCATTTATAATAGCATATTTAAGTAATTAGTCTAACAACCGTATTAATTGGTAAATTTCTTAAGAAACTTTCTTTCCTTATTTGAATTTTAAAAATGACTAGTCTAAGTTTTTATAATGATTTACTAATTTAATTTATTTAACATATTTTTATATGAGATATTACACGTAATCTCACAAAAAAAAGTGTTGTAGCATATATACTTACCCAATTATATATGTTGTTACAAAATTATTTGTCTCATGCTTCAGTTCAAGGCGGCCAGTGACGCCTGGAAAAGCATGCATTTGACGTTTAGAAATTACAAGAACACGGGTTTATCCATCATGCATGGTACGTAGCAATAAGTTAAAACTCAGTTTCAAGTTTAATCACTTGGACCTCTCTTTCATGATGAGAAAGCTCTTCACATGCATTTCATATTGCTAGCTAGAACTCGATCACATAAACTTTATTGTTCTTAAAGATCTATCTATATATAGTCTGTACGTGCTTTATAGATGTAGTAAAGATTTGTAAAAAGACTCGACTTCCACGGTTAGAGTACTTGCGCAAACCAAAACAGTTACCCAAGTAGGAGGATCATCATACTCTTGTACGTAAACATATCTTTTTCATTCCCCGACAACAATATCGAAACTTTACAGACTACTCGCTTTGCAGTGTGCTTTTATTTGTAGGGTCGACGTACGTGCTGTGAGAACGTGATGATTTCGACGCAAAAGAGGCTTGCCTATTTATAGGGCTGTCAATGGACCGGGCCGGGCCGGCTCGATAGATTCGTAGATTTGGCTCGATTTTGAGTCGGGTCATAAGATTCTTTTCGGTTCATGAGTTTTTAGTAGGGTCTGAATGCCCAGCCTGACTAAATTCATGGGCTGAACTTGAGTTTTGAGTTCGGTCCGATGGGCCGGGCCGACTTGTTCTCTTTTTTTTTTTTTTTTTAATCTTAATTTTACTTAGTTAAAATTATATTATTTTACTTATTAAAAATTAAAAACTCTCTTTTCAAACAAATTAAATAAGGAACATCTAAACTCTACTTAATTAAATGAGATTATAAATTTTATATTATTAATATATTATTTTTATTATTAATTAATTTTTATTTAAGTATTCGAACCGAACCGGATCTTAGTCGAGTTTTACAATTTTATAAAAATATTGAGTCCGGCTCAACTCAACTCGACATTGTTCGAACTTGGACCGAATTTAAACTTTCATATTGATGAATTAAACCTGAATCAGACTCATCTAAACCCAACCCGAAATCGACTCGTTGACAGCCCTACCTCTTTACAGAGGTATAAATTTCGGGCCGGCCGGCCGGCCAGTAGTCCCCCGCACCGCGCCGGCCGGACGTCCTCGAGATGCTCTCCGTGTGGCCCCCCCGGCCCACTCGTACACTCAGGGCCAATTTGGCAAGGGGGGTACCCCTGGTTAAACCAGGGGTACCCCTGGTTAAACTCCCAATTTCGGTTTGACAGGGAAGGGTAGAAATAACCAAGGGTAACCGCAATAATTGCAGTTACCCATGGGTAACTCTGCCCCTGCTCAATAGGTGGGGCAGAGTTACCCCCCATGGGACAGTTTTTTTTATTTTTTTTATTTTTCAAATATTTTATAAAAAATATCATTAAATTGTAAATATTATTTAAATTATATATATCTAAAAATTATCTTATTTTGTAATTACAAAAAAAAAGATAAATTAAGTCAAACTTTTGAGTTGACTAAAAAAAGAAAACGTGAGTAAACCTACCCTGGTTAGTGGGAGAACGTGGGTAAGATGTCAAACTAAAATTGGTTAAATTTTTGGTTAACAGACCCATGGTTAAACTACCCATGGATAGTTTAACCATGAATCAAACTGGCCCTCACTATAATGCATATAGCAGCAGTGCCTGCAGGTGTCCTTCCCGGCGGCACACAGTCACCAGAGAAGAATTATAGCTACTCTATATATACTACATATAGCTAGCTGCGCTCTAACGTACGACCCGAGCAACAGCAGCCTCGACTCCTCTCTCTTCCTCCGACGATCAAGCTGCCGCAAAGACATGGCCTCGGCGAACGAATTCGAACTGCGGTGGGTTCGGACTCGCCGGCGCAACATTCCCAAGCGGGGAAGCGTTCTGAAGAGGGTCCTCCGGCTGATCTTCCTCGTCCTCACAGGCAAGTGAGCTCCCGATCGACACCGCTGGAATTGAGCTAGCTAATTAATTACACCCAGTTAAGTGTACATACACGCTGGGCTTTGTGAATAGCCAGCCAATGCCTGAACTAATTAGCTAGTTAGTGCTTGAGGGGTTCATGCATGCAGTGATATCTGGCACCGTGGAGGGACGTCCAGAATTATTAACCATATTGTTGAAGTGAATTGGCTTGTTGTGGCTGCGTTTCTTTTTAAGTTCTGTGCATTATTTACTCACCAGCTTTGGCGAAGAAGGGTTTGGTAACACACTCTTTTGACACATATATTTGACATGCATCATTAATTATATGGCATAAATTTTAAAGTGTTATATAATATTTTAAAATTTATGTCATGTGAATGCTATCAAATATATATATGTGTTATTAATGGTATCATTAAACTATTTTCCAACCAATATTGGATGGGCTAGCTTTGATCTCATCTCAGGCGTAAAGTGTTGGTTCCGTCCCTACCTTCTGCTCCAGGTTTCTGCTCCCTACCCCCGGTTGGCGTGGCAGTCAAAACCGGCCAGTCGACAGCCATCCCCAAGCCTGAAGGAGGAGGAGCACCCATGAATGGTGCTCGATCTACCTTCGCCGACCGTCGATCCCATAGCTCCACCAACGGTGCTCCGGCGCCAATCCTGATCCCTGCTCGCTATTTCACCGGCTAGCTCTCTCCCGGCAGCCACCCTAGCCTGCTGCCCACTGCGACCTCCGCACGTCGCCCCCTACAGTCTAGGGCCTGCTGATCTGCTGTTTATTGTGAGATCCTCAGGTCCATTCGAATCGCTCCATCAACCGGTGCCGTTATGTAGCTTCTGCCTGAAGAGAGTACATGTCTCAGAAACATCTCACATCTTTATGGGTAAATCCAATTAGGGTTCGAAGGGAATGCTCGTCGGCCATCTAAGAGCATGCATGCCCTCATATGAACTCTTCTTCTCAACATTAACTTTATTCTATTACACTGGAATGTTGTTGTCGCCTTATATGTACGCATGGGAAATCTGCAGAGTTGTAAAAGAGATATTGGGGAAGGGAACTAAAATTTAGCAAATTAACAGCCTAAAGAGGAAATTAACTTCCCCTCCCCAAACCAATTTACCCATAAAAAAAACATAAAAGTAGAGTTTAATATGAACTCCAAAACTGTATTTAAAAAAAAAGAAAAAGAAAAAATATGCGTGCAGTGTCGAGCCATGAAAAAAGGATCGGATTAATGCAATTTCTTATCCGTACGTGAGAAATTCTAAAACAAAAAATGAAAAAAAGATATTGATTCTATTTTTCAGGTGATGGCCATTCAGGGGTTCCTTATTAAGAGATGACAAAACCAACCACCGCCGAAGAAAGATCCCCATTTGGTTAATGTCATCCCTTCTGAAGGAGAAACCTGATCAACAAAAGTTTTTTGGACAGAAAAAGACTTCACACATTTAAAGACAAACTGATACATAAGATGACAACTCTCAACAAGATGCTGGAGAGCACAAACAGAGATATATTTGTAGATGACATCTAAGGAGGGTCTAAGAAAATTTAGAAGAAGGAAACACCTTATCCACCAAAAAAGGATCAGCCACAACATAACATTGATAGCAATCGAACGACACCAGACTAAGCTTTCAAAATCTTGTTGGCGCCTTCACAGATGGAGTAATTCTCTGCATATCATTTTTGCATTAGCAACGGTAAGACAACTTGGATGAAGCATACACATGAGTGAAGTGCTGATGATCCTCGAGACACAAGTTGCACCGACCCTAAATGGAACTCCCCGACACAGAATATCAGAGCGGGCTACAACTAATTATGTAGTATAGAGCGTAAAATAGACATTAAATCATCGCAAAATTTGGAATAATACCAATTGAACTAAGTTTATTGATAATTCCACCATTCTCTATTACAATCATCAATTCAGAGCCAAAACTATGGGTTCAGAGTACTTTATTCAAATAAAACAAACAAACAAACTAATACCAATGTAACTGGATGACAACACATCGGGTCACTCCAGTATCTGCTCGTCCCCATCCTCATGCATGTGGTATTCACCATCAGATTCACCTGAAAACACATATAACAAATAGCGCAGGATGAGTGATAACGCCCAGTAGGACTTAATATCTCGAAAGCATGTATGCTTTAAGTGATTAATATCTTGTATAGCAAGATAACTAGAGAGAACGATCAAGTATAGTCAAGAGAGTAATGGCACATGATAGCAAGAGAACAATAGTACTTTTCAAAAAGAATCTAACACATCTACCATGTTAAAAGAATAGTCATATCACGAGATAGCACGTCGTCACGATAATACGATAAAACACTAGTCAATATAACACTTTGATTATCTTTAGATTATCAAGATAACTAGCACTTGAGTGTAATACCAAACACTATGGTCAATAAACTCTCATGGGCACTAGCACTTTCGGGCGCACCTCCTAGGACCAGACCGAGCCCTTTATAATGTTGTCTGACATTGTTCATATTTTTATCTTTAGAAAATCAGTCAAATGGTTATAGAGTACCAAGTAATACATGAGATAGTAGAAGAAATAGACAAGGGTATAGAGAGAACTTGAATAGACGAGAGGAATGAGATAGTAGATGAGAACAAGGGTCATGTTTGTAAAGCAACGATAAAACGATGATAGTAACGATTGCTCAACACACATATTTGGTGCTAGGAGTCTGATGGAATTCAATAACTGCCCACTGGCTGTGCTACAAACACAGTCCAGAGCGGGTCCGACGTGATCTCAATGTAAGAGAGAGAAATTTAAGGATGTTGGATCATGTTGATCCCTAGGGGTATCATGGGTATTGAGGGTACAACCTGCTCATCGGAAATGTACGTCTGCTAAAGCCAAGAAGTCTTACGGAGGCCTTGACAAGGATTACCTAGTTCAGTCAGGAGTACTCCCTACAGAGAGTCCATCCAAGTCAAGAAAGTGTGTATAGAAAATATTTTCTCGTCGTGCCTTGAGTGCTCGAAGGCAGAGAAGCTTCGATAACGGTATCAAATCAAGCGAATAAAACAAAAATAAGTCTATTTAAAGTAATAGGGAATTTAATATGAAATATTTGCACTTAATTACCAGATATATTATGGAGTATCTTAATGTCATTGCAAGTCATGTTGGATGATTTCTAGTGTGTGCATGTGATAGAGAAATCATGGATATGAGAGGATCAAGTGTATGGCTTTAATTAGACATTTCATGTCCATGATTAACTATTCTCTTTTACTGCATTTTTAGTCTTAACAGGATGCATAGATACTGTATCAAGACAAGAACATGAGAAATCTAGGGCTTTAGTGCAAAAGACATGAACGTGATGTACCCTAACACGACGGGGTCAGTCATGTCGCGACAGGGTCTTTGAAGGAATGCGACGGGCTCCCTGGGACATACAGGATGAACGCGACGCAGGACCCTGTCGCTTTAAGAACACGACGGGTTACCTTGTCGCGACCCTGTTGAGAACGCGGCTTATCGGGCCGTCATGTTCTAAGGGTTCATGCCTGAGCCCAGAAAGGGAATCATGTCTCTTTGGATTGTGGTCCAATCCTCCAAGGACTTGACACATGTGCATTTAAAAATTGAAATCAAATCGGATGCTTGATGAAAAATCATGAAATTAGTTTTGAACGAAACTTACAAAAGTATAGATAGTAAAAAGTAATTGGATCTTTAACATGGTATCAACATGCTATGAACAGGTTACTTCACGATGAACCCAAATATGACACAGTGGACATGGTTTAATAAATTCGTACAACATACATGATAGAATTTGGGGAAAATGGTATCAATAGATTCAGGACATCGAGTACAATCTATAGTAAAAATCTCACACCACGAGATAAAGTGTAGACATAGATTGAAAGGGAACATGAAGGGTCAGATACATGTTCTTAACAGAACTTCAAACATGAAATTGACAAGATATACTCAATAGAAATTGGGGGGGCTTTTGTTGCTGGGATCATGCACTATCTAGGGTCGAGTTTAATTAACTTTTGCTTGAGAGATTGCCTACATTTGAGTGCTTTAAGATTCTAGGGTATGAACACGAAGAAGCTCCCTTCTAAGTTAACCTCCTTCTTCACGAATTCCTCATCCAATAGCCTCCTTCCCACATCAAGAGATCTCAAATGAGCATAATTAGGGTCGGTCAGGGACGAGATTGAGGTGTTTTTATATGTTTAGAGTTGAAGAGTCACTCTAAAACTCTAACTCTTCCCCCAAGTCCAAATTTTCTATATTTATCTAGTATTTTCCTAGTATCTATCCCTCTATTTGACTTAGGGTGGGCTCTAATCCCGTGGCTAGTAAGTTGGGATAGTGTTAGGAGTCTATTTTAGATATATATGAGTCATATTAGTGACTTATTTGACTCTTTTTCATTTATTAATAATTTAGTTACGAATGTTGGTCTATTTATCTCTAATCCATCATTGGACTCTTACTTTTGACCCAATAACTCATGTATGAACCATTAATGAAGACCCATCACTTGTTTTTTTGCTTAATGGATTTTAACTTATACACATTTTTTGCATTTTAAATTCTTATATTTATTTAAATTAGCGGGTTGCTACACTAAACCCCCGAATAAGGGTCTTCCAAAGTTAAAATTTTTGGATCAGTTGGATCTGAAGATAGCACCTACAATGGCAACATAAGTTTGAGAAAATAAGCACAAGATAAGACTTCCACCAAGAACCATGGTAATAGCTATAGACTCGACTCACACGAAACCAAACTTGAGCACAAAATACTAGCTAGAAACCAATTACTCTCTATTTATCACCGGAGAACATATCCTTCCCCAAGCGAAGACGAAATCTAAGGAAGAAACTTTACTTGGAAACAAAAAACCTCAAGAAAGAGGTGACGGAAGACAGGGGAGGGGGAGAGAGACCGTGTAGAAGGCACCCCCGGCCTCCTCTCCCAACCGGAGCCGAAAAAGGAGGGCGGCCGTCCCTAATAATTTTTCAAATTTAAAAATAAAATAAAATAAAGATTCCACCACATAAAATTGTGACAAATTAACAACGAAATAAATATATCCCAAAATGTTTTTGATGTTAACTAGCAATAGACGTAATTTCGTCGTTGATCACTAACTATATATTTTTGTTATAAATAAAATACAATCATTTGTTTATTTCTAGAAACACATAATCATTATGAAAAGATGACTAAAGTACAACAAAAGTCAAATGGTGTTTGAAACAATTAATAATATCAAATTGACTAAGATGCAAAAAGGAATTTAAGATAATCATTACCAAATTGACATTAAAAAAAGGTATAAAAAAAAAGCATCAACAGGATCTTTTCCACATAAAATAAAAATCCAAGATAAGGCAATTCAACTTACGGTGCATTAAGTTGAGTTCATGAGCATTAGGGCTCTAAAATAAAGAAGAGTATTTTCACAACATTATAAGATACAAGTGCACACAAAAAAACTCTATTTACTAAAAGGTGATAAAAGTAAATAACATAATGTGTCAAAAAGAAAAGAAGTGAAAAAAAAACATACTTGCTAGCAGTCCGAGAACCCATAACTAACAGAACACCCAAAACCCAAAATACATGAATGCAGGGTCGACCCATGAAGACCATGGGGTCGACCCCATTACACCATATTTTTTTTTGAGGTCGACCTCAGTTGAAACATGAGGTCGACCCCACTTCCCAGAACCAAAATAGAAGAATGCAAAGTCGACCCATGAAGAACCATGGGGTCGACCCCATTACACCTGAAGACTTATTTTTTTCTGAGGTCGACCTCCGTTGAAACATGAGGTCGACCCCACTTCCCAGAACCAAAATACATGAATGCAAGGTCAACCCATGAAAAACCATGGGGTCGACCCCATTACACCCTGAAGACCTATTTTCTTCTGAGGTCGACCTCAATTGAAATATAAGGTCAACCCACTTACCAAAGTAGAAATTTGGGCATAATAAATGATGTATAAAAATGATCATTAGTAAGAAAAGAAATGTAAAATATAAACATATACCATAGATGTATTCCTCACAATACATGCAGAAACCAAAAGCAAAAGAATTTTTTTACCCAAAGAAGCTACGAACTGTTCTCATACCTAATCTAATTGTTCTTAGTCTGGTTTTTGTCTTTGGATCAGCTGCAGTAGAGTTATTGTAGATAAATGCCAGGTACGACGTAAAAATACTATAAGTGTTACTGAAAATGACATTTTTGCAGGATATAAATCATTTAGATAAGAATTTGTACAGAAAATTATAGTGATGAGGATAACCTTTCTCCCTTTACAGCAAGTACGTCTGCCATTAGATCACTATCACCAGCTAAAAGTTTAGTTGTTGAGTGCATCACAATGTCTGCAATGGCGAATGGGAGGTGAATACCATTGTTCAACCAATAAGAGCACAGTTTTTCATTATCTACAAGCACTGAAGACGCAACGTGTGGTATATACCTACACCAAGTTCCAATGGTCTTGACAACACTAGAGACATAATACTATTATCCACCACGACAATAGCACAGTGAGCATGAAAAATCTTTGAAATTTCTAGAATAGACAACAACAGCATAATGCATAAAGTAGCTTGCTTACCTACAAGAAATGGCATAGTTTACGCGGCATAAGAAATGGCATATTCTTATTCTTTACACCACCTTTTAGAGAAATATAGAGCTAAGAAATTCCAGTCGACTATTCCATATATCATGAAGTGCAGAAAAATATACATGTAAGACATAAAAAATCCACATAAATAATATACATTCTTATGCATCACAATACCACCCAGATTTATAACCATACAATAGAGTACAGCTTGATACCCATCCAAGAATTCTTTGCACAACACTTATTCTTAAACCTCATTACATTATCTCTTTCCTTAGATGTTACCAGAAACCTTGTCAATCATCCTGAAAAGTCAACCAAGTCAAGATTTAATTAAAAAGATAAAGATGTAGTTGAAAGGATAAAAACCAGCTCAAAACAACAATATTTATCAGTTATACATGTGCCCTTCCATGTCCTATCTCCTCACCCAGCAATGAAAATTTTATTTATCTCCAAAGACATTTACAAGGAGTGGCCATTCCTTATGTTCTAGTTTTAGAAGAAATAGAAAAAATATATAAGCTAGAAAGTACATCAGTCAGAGACACGAGGACATCAATTTTGATGATCTATTTAATTGGTTTGAGTATAATACATAAAGAGAGTGTTTGATTAATACTTGAAACAGTGTGAAGTGTATAAGAAATAAAACTCAATTAGGATTCTGAAACCAAAAATGGGAATCCCTTCTCTTGTAGTGGAAACAAAAAGAGGGGAAAAAATCAGCCTAGGATTATTTTAATTTCCTCATAATTCTGACGACGAATTCGGATCGATCAGAAGGTTTAATTACTTCACTCCAACTACTCGAGTTGTACTCCATTAAACTTAGTTTGGATCTGAGAATAATCTAAAAAGAGTACACTGAGATGGAGGTAATGAAGAGTACAAATAAAGTAGCTAGACAAAGTGAAAAAGAAGGTCCCAGTCGGCAATCCATCCCTTCTCACAGAGAAATCTACAACGAGTTAGAGTACGTTCCTAGATGTGTAAACCTCAACTGCGTGTCCTGTCCATACCCTTAAATGAGGATTATAGTACTGAAAGGAGAAGGTGTTGAGGTCATGTACGTTGTCCATTCCTAATCCACTTGCCCTTTGTTTTTCGAGAAAGATTTAGTGTATTTTTTTATTACACTTAAGTGTAATATGACTAGGCACTAAGCTCATGTAATATCTCTCACATGAGGAGTGATAAAGTGACAACTCAATTATTGGGTGCCACATGAATTTAGTATCTAGTCAGTGCAATATGAAAGTGCACTAAACCTTTCTCTTGTTTTCCTCACAACCCATCAATCCACCTCCGAGACGGCTTTCCATCCTCATATATATGCATCTGTTGCGGCTTGCGCCCGTCCAACGTGGAGATTCAGGTTTCGTTTGATTACATGTAAAAAAAATTTCAAGCGAAATTTTTTTAAAAAAATAAAAAATAAAATTATCTATTTGATTCTCATGTAAATATTTTTCATGAAAAGATTTTTTGATATTTGTTTTTAGTAAAATATTTTCTGAAAAATTATAATCACACTCATGAAAATCTTATATGAAAGAGAAATTCAGAAAAATGATTTACATAGTCTTATCAAAGATGTCGAAATCTATAATTTTAGGTAAAAAAATTTTATAGATTAACTTTTCAGTGGTACCAAATAAATTGTTGTATGAAATTTTTTCTAAAAATCTCTTCGGACGTTAATTTTTATATTGAAACAAACAGATTGTAACTATCTTGGAGACTTAGAAGTGATAGAAAGGAGCCAATCACTAATAATGTTTTTAACAGAACCATTGCCGTCACTAATAAGGTTTTTAGCGACGTCTATGAAGCCGTCTTTAATATTGCAATTGGCGACGGCGAGCTCGTTGTCGCCAATAATGTTATTCAGGACAGCTAATAGCCGTCACTAATAAGATTTTTAACGACGGCTTTAAAGCTGTCTCTAATAACGCTATTAGCGATTGCTTCATCGTTGTCGCCAATAATTTTATTCAAGACGGCGCCTTAGCCGTCACTATTAATGTTTTTAAAGACGGCGTTCTAGCCGTTTCTAATAATTCTATTGGCGACGGCTATTTGTTCGTCTTCAATAATACTATTGGCGACGATGTTTTGTCTGTCTCTAATAATATTACCGAAGGCGGCTTGATCTCCATCGCTAATGTACGTTTTTGAGACGGCTTTAACGCTGTCGCTAATAACGTTATTGGCGATGGATGTACCTTAGCCGTCTCCAATACTATTGGCGACGGGCTTATTAGGGACGGGCTAGCGACGGCCTTGTAGCCGTCTTCAATAATCATTAGGGACGGCATTTTGAATATTAGCGACGGCTGTCAGCCGTCCCCAATAACCTCTTTTTTTGTAGTGGAGGTGCACTAATTATATATGACCAGTAGCAATTCCATTAATCCAAGGAACCAGCTGCATGCCGTAATCCTCATTACCAGCATCAAACAAGTACACTCTCTTCACGGAGGGTGTTCACGCCAACTTAATTGCCTTCCTGTATTAATATTTAATTATTCCTGGGCTCCTACCTTTAATTAATTATTTGCGGGCTTAATTAGATCCGTTCTTTTGAAAGAACACTAGCTTGCCATCTGTGGAGGGGTTGAGATGACTGGGAGAAGTCGGTGAGAGCAGAGAGAGAGACATAAGATAATTAATTCAGATCTCTTTTAAAATTTTGAAGACAGAATTGCTCTTTTCCACAAAAATCTATTGGTGAGTCAACTCAAGTGATCTTAATTTGTTCCAGACACAAAAGGGCCATGTTCAGTGGCTCTTACAGAGTTGACGAGACGATGTGGAAAAAGATCAGGAGACCATTAGCTTTGCCCATGAGTAGTTCCTCTCAAGTTTAACTTTTTTGAAGTAGCTAGAATCGTGCGAGTGGCCGTCGAGCTGGACTCAGTGGAAGTGTGAATACTCTGACTGGATCGATGGAGTCAATCAACAAGAACAATCCTCATATATATATATACTAAGATGGGTTTCATCACCTGTCAGGTAAGGGCATTAATTCGAGATGCTGCTCCCTGTCTCCACTTCAAGGGCAACCCCACCCCCCCCCCCACCCCCTCCGGTGTGCGGCGGCAAGCGCTTCTCAGACACAAAAGACACAAAAAGGTCATGCAGGTTTTGGCTTTTACAGAGTTGACGAGAGGGTTGACCGGAGGGATGAATGGAATCGTCGCAAGCAGTAGCTCCCCGATCGACCTCACGGTCATTGGTGGATCTCGAGCATCTAAGACCCCATGAGATTTTTTTAAATTTTATTCGAAATTTTAATTTTTTATTAAATTGATTTGATTAAAAAATTAAAAAACAACTTTATTAAATTAATAAAATAATCTCACTAAATAAAATTTTATTTAGTCTACCGCTGCTCACGATGCCCACCCCGTGCAGTACTCCCGCTCGTTATCGCATCTGCCGGTCACAGCTGCGGGTTGCCATAGCCCAGCTCTCTCTCTCTCTCTCTCTCTCTCTCTCTCTCTCTCTCTCTCTCTCTCTCTCTCTCATGCCAGAGGCCGCCGATATGACTTCTGCAAGGGAACATGATTGCCGGAGCCAGAACAAGCGCTCCGTGCCGAAGCGTGGATCGAGACGTCCTGAGGAGGGTCCTCTCCTCTGCGATCAATCGGCTCATCTTATTCCTCCGCTGCCGCCGGCACTGTGACCCCGCCGTCCCCCGGAGAGAAGGCCAGTATCCCCGGCCTTTTCAGGGTCCCCTATATATATCCACGGCGCTAACTGCATGTGATCTAAACGGACGTACGATCACGTACGTGAAGTACCTTAGATGTTGTAGCACTGCTCAATGTTCATTAGTTGAATCGGTCGACATATATATATAGCTCGAGTCTTCGGTTTCTGGAGGTCCCCCAGATGGAGGAGGAAAGTACTGCCGAATTAATCGAGTCGTCAGATATAAAAGTAAAATTACAATTTAAGGAAGAGCTTACCTGCATGCATGGTAATATATAATTATGAGCCTTTTTTATCTTGATAAAACTATCTAAGAATAAGTTTTCTGGGTTGATAACTTTATCATATATATCTTAGAAGGTGAGATAGAGTTATCAAGGGTGAGATAGGAGTTATCAAGATTTATCAGTACTCATTAATAATAAAATTTGATAAATTATTTATCTTATCAAATCATTTTTTAAATTAATAAACTTAATAACTAACGGCTATCAAAACTTGTGATCAGGTAGGCCTACATATCAGCATCACCTTTGGTATCAAATTCTTAGCATAGATTCGCACAAATTGGTGAGGGTCAGAATGAGACATTAGGCGAATTAATGCTACTACTCCACCGTCCACCTGAATTCTGCATTCCACAAGGAGAACAAACAGCTATAGTATAAGCAACTCCATATCATTTGCCTACCTGATCGAATTAGGGGTTGCTTGTTGTAGATAAAAGTCTGAAATATTATATTATCAAGGAGAAATATTTATTAATGTGTTTGTAAAAGTATAATAAATATATTTTAAGAGCTCTTGTTAGCTAATGAGTTGATGGTCCATTGTGCCCACCTACTAAGAATCTCTCGTGATGTACACCTATTACACTTTCGCAAATATAATAAATATTTTTCACCATCAAGATTCACCACAAAACCAACAGACTCTAATGAATCATAGATCGTTGATTATTTTCTTCTCGAGAAATATTTGATGTCCAACTCTGTGTCCCGCACACATAAGTGGACGTGGATTTGACTGTCAATATAATAATAGAGTCTACTTATTTGTGTATAAAATTGAACGGCCAAATATTTTTTATCCTGAGTACTAAATATTTCTCTTTCTTCTCATACTTATTTTACCATGCATACTGCTGCCCGGCCGATCGATGTTGGTCCACAGCCATGGATCGATCATAACCTTTAGCTTCCTATAAGCTAACTTTGCGAATATAATAGTGGAGATACCATCTTTTCACACAAATATGGGTACATTCTTCGAAGAAGTAGATTAGCATGGATGTTAGCTTTATAGGTCGCCAAGTGCCTCGCTTTATATATACGCCCAATGATCTCTCTTTCTTGAGCACTCATCTCTAGAAGAAAGAGGACTACGTACACTACGGTGGAGGACATGATTAATTAAAAATAACTTAGAATCTAAGAAGTGAAATAAACAAGATGATTAATATTGCCGAAGAATTTTGAAAATAGTACAGTATACAGTTCCTGAACGGGATTTATGTTGGTCTCGAAAATACCCACACAAAAAAATCAATTCATTCTGCTCATATTCTAGCATGATGTTCTATTTTACTCATGTTCAGAATGTCTAGTTAACGCTAGTCTAAATATATGCTAGAAATATAAATTAATGAGAGAATGGGTATGCTAATCAATAGACACTTTCAGTTTCTGGATGTGATTAACATCGATCGATCGATGTCTTATATTCCCCCCGGGTAAGAGATAATTTGTAAAACACTCTGATAGTATGTGCCATCTTTTTCAGATAGTTATATAATAACTTAGACGTCCAAACACGGGAAAAAAAAAAGAAGAAGTCTCCCATTTTGCACATAATATGTGTGAGAAACACAATAGAGTAAGCATGCAGATTAACATACAATAACAGCACGGATAGAAATCTACAGAAATCGACTCACCATGAACGTACAGGCAAGATCTGATTAAAAGATTTCAAAAATAAATCTCGTGCAAGATTAAACAACAAAAGAAAACAAATATCAATTGATTAAGACACTTACCAAAGCTGCTAACTCTACGAGACTCTTTTTAAAGAAGATATCGATCTCATTATACTAGTCATGTGATGGAGTCCCACTATCTTCTATTTTTTTCTAGTCTTCTTATCTTCTGGATAAGAAAACAAAAAACAAAAAATTCTTGGCAGCAAAAAAATTAGAAATCCTACATGTGTGCCCCACCCCGGCCGGCTTCGGCCCGCCCCGCATGAACGAATGGATGTGTTGTGGAGCATATATAGCTCCCTTTAGTTCATATAGGACAAATGCCCCACACCAACTAAAGAACACAACTACACTTGCAAACATTAGATTTCTCCACTCTTATCTCTCTCATGTCTAGCATATATAATGTTTGGGCAAAGACCCCCGTAACTTCGAATCTTTCTTCTTATATAGCTACGTCGGTGCTTAGAATTGGAAGCCGATCGAGAGTCAAAATAATGGTTATGCCAGGCCCATATTTTGGGTGCGCTCCCAACTTACTAGAATAAAGTCTCTATGTTATAATACTAATTAATATAGACAAGTAGACGGTAGATATATCTCTGTGTGAACAATTTTTGTAAGTTGACAATAAATAAGAGAAAATATAATGGTAGGTTTTATTTAATCTGTAAAAAATATCTCGCCCTGTATCTTATCGGAAATAATTTAGTATCTCACACTTTATTAATTATTACATATTTAGACACATGGAGCAAGTAATTATGTTGCTCTACATATTATGATATACCAATTCCTTTTAACAGTCGCATTAAATGTGACCTGAAAATACGTTTTCTTTGCTCACCGACCAAAGACCAAATCGTGGATTCCAGGTTTGAAGCATACGAAAGTGAGTCAAGTCTTCGCATCGGTGCAGCATCTCACCAACATCACCACTGCTCTCTCTCTCTCTCTCTCTCTCTCTCTCTCTCTCTCGCTCTCTCTTCGTGTATATATATGTAGCTGCATGGGTGCACGCATGTAGTTGCAAACCAGGCAGCGAGGCGTTCTGAGCTATCGTGTGATCCAACTCGATCGATGGATCAACACGTAGAGCGCCACCAGATCGATAGCGCCCCTCTCTCGGTCCCCATCGCCGCCGCATCCACCCCCGTCATGGTTCGTGCAGACGGCCGCGACCACCGCCAGTACTGCTTGCCGAAGCGCGGAGGAGTTCTGAAGAAGATCCTCAGCTGTTGCTTCTCTTAGTTGGAGCTCCGCCGCCGCTTCTGATCTTGGCATTTGACGGACTGGCCTTTCGCCCGCCTGCAGCCATATACATGTAGAAGGATTTGTGCTTGTGGGTAATGATATGGGTATTCATACGATCGTCCTACTTTTGGCGTACATGTGTCCGAGTTGGATTGATGTAACCATTTCAAGGTTGTCTTTTTCTTTTCTTTTCTTTTCTTTTGAAAGGGTCTACGTATGCTCTCAGATGAAGTGAAATGCTGAAGAATTTTACCTCAGGTCTTTTATATATCAACTTGTGGGTGGAAATAGTTGCCTTGGATCCATTACCACTTTTTTTGTCTTTTGGTTGGGGTTTAATTAATTTCATCCATAGTGTCTTATCGAGAAAAAAAAAATTGTGAAGAGTTTATAGTATAGCTCGTGAAGGCAAAAGTAAATTTACAAATAATATACCACTTCTTTCTTTGTCATAACTTTGAATCAGATACTTCATCACCCTATCATAATATTAGAATCTACATATGGTTATTCTTTTTGTCCGAATCACTTACCTTGTACATATTACTGCACACATACAGTGGAGTGTTCAAGTCACTTCGATGGACAGTGAAGGGAGACAGAAATAAAGTATAAATTTTATTTTATATTTGTGGTAAAGCAGACTCCTACTTTTAAACCCCACTTTTGATATGAAAGCATATGGAGGACTCCAATTATTAGCCAACAGCTGCTGCTGCAATGTAAGGAGAGGGTGCGTGTGCGCGCATTCAAGCATATTCGAAGGACTTTTAATTAATTTGAATGGGAGAGGACATCTACCTGTTGATGGCCAGAATGTTCGTACTTAACCCGAATATGTGTGTCTGGATTAGGCTGCATGCTCGTAACGCCAGATCTAATACAGCTCCAAAGATCAGGATTCGGATTACAATTCATGCCAAACAGGTCTTCGAAACCACCTACTTAGGATATGATTCTGCTGAGATCGTCAAGCTGTTAACTGGAATCGACATTTTACAGGGATATGAACCGAACATTGTGGCAGCAAAATAGATCCCCCCCCCCCCCCCTGTTATCCTTTCTTAAGAAAAAAGATACCTTCATTCTTATTTTTAAGCAGTTTTTATATGTAATTTTTATAATTTTTAGCTAGAATACCAGTCAAATTTAAAGGTCGGACAACATTGTATACCAGATTCTCTCCGGCAAACTTTACAGCTTTTATTACAAGCGATTGTCCTACGGACTACGTCTAAACTACTACACACCAACATTAACTTGCATATGAGAATCGCAAGATGTCACGGTGGTTTCCCCCTCTCTTCACTATTCTCTCCCTTACCAACTTACCTACCTAAAAAAAAAAAAACATTAACTTCCATATATCCAGCATTTAAGTTGTGCATAAAAGGATAACATGCTACTTAATGGAACTCATAAAGTTGAACAAAAGATATGTAAAGTTAAGTGGAAATTTAAAAGTCAGGTGAAGTGTTATTGGAAAGAGGCAGGAGACAAGAAGGCTGGAAATCTTAAACGCAAGATATGGACGTCAAATGGATGTGATCTCTCACATGTGCTGGCAGCGTTTGGGACTGAGGGTCCCAAAAGGGATTTTAATGAGAAGCCGATTTTAAAAAGATCCGACACAAACACAGCTTTGTCATGATGGGTTACAAAACTCTGTTGTTGTTTAAGAGAAACAGGGCCGGTCTGTTAAAAGAGATTGGGTCATTTTATTATATCATCCTCCAGACCACTTCCAGTAAAATATTAATGGCGCCTTCCCCGGAGCATACTGAACAAATCATTGCGAAGAGAATAACTTAGTACACTTGAGTTTTGCACTTTGTATTTGTACTTCTTTTTCATTGGCCAATAAAAAGAGGGCACAATACACCCATCCAATAAGAAGGGAAAAGTACAAGTGCAAAATGTAAAACTCAAGTGCACTAAATTCTTCTCCATTGCGAAATCGCTGAAGATACGCAAAAAGCAACATGAAGCCCATTTTTGAAGTGTGAGAGAGAAACTTCTTTCTCTCTATCTCTCTCTTTAACGCTCAAAGAGATTTTCACGAATAAAACAGTAACATTTGGGAACGCTATGAGATGTGTCAAAGATTTTCCCCTCTAAAATCAACCCAAAAAGCACTGTCGAACTAGTAAGAAATACTTAACTGTTGAGAGCTGCGCATAATGCAGCAGCTTCTTCCCCCGCCGAAAAAGGGGAGGATTCAGGAGGACATGGGTTCGAACTTGCGCCCTCTCCTCACAATTTCTCTCCCCTTATCAACTTACCTAGGCCTGTCAATGGGATCCAGAAGATCTGAAATCTGATTCGAATTCAAAAATCAAATCGGATTCGGATCATATATTTTGACCCAAAATATTTCTTTTCTCCATATTCGGGGCAAGGATTCAGTGCAAGCATCTCTACTCCGAAACCTTTGTGTTTCGGGGCGCCGAAAACCCTATCCGGGGAACCCCTTCTGCCGTGCCCCACGACCATCCCACCCGCCATTTCCCACCCTAGGGGCGTCCAGGATGGCAAGATTGGCGGAGAAGAAAGCTCCTGCGAGTGTGGAGGGCCGCAACCATGTACACGATGAGGCGCTGGTCGAGATCGCCGTGGAGATCCGCTCCCGAGGCCTTCTGTAGATAGTTGAGTGTCGCCTTGGCCGAGTCTTAATGCCATCAGTGATGGCGGAGGCAGCGTCCAAGAGCAGTTGCCGAGAGGGGGGACGACAGGACATGGAAGAGGAAGAGAAGCAAGTGGAAGGAAAGGGAGACAGGGTAGAGGAGGCCGAGCAGGAAGAAGGGGAGAGGAGGTTGTGCATCGCTCACTCCATTCCGCGGCAGTGGCGATGGGGCCGGAGGTGCTTGCCTCCTCTCCGCCGTTGTCCACATCATCGTCCAGCAGTTGCTTCTCTAGCTTCTGTAGCTTGTTCTTCATGGCAACAGTCGTGTTCTAGGGATTGATCTCGAGGCGGGGCTGCTCTCCCACGGCCGGGAGAGGCCGCTGGAAGGAAAGGTAAATGTTGTTTCTTAGGGGCACAGAGCAGCCAGCGGTGGAGGTAGTCGCACTCTATGGGCAGAAAGACGTGCGGCTATGGATGCTCCATGTGAAGGAGAGGGAGTGTGTCACCATCAACTACGTCCTGCAGCTGCACAAAATGCTTTACGACGACAACGACAGTTACAGCACCACCCTGGGGGACTTCTTGGGTCTGATCTGGAGTACCAATCCCAACATCATTCTCATGGCCGAGCAAGAGGTCGGGAACAACGACCACAGATGGGAGGCGAGGTTCACCAGGTCGCTAAGGTACTACTCCACCATGTTCGACATGATGGACTCCAACCTGACGGCGGACAGCCCTACCAGGACCAAGGTGGAAGAGATGTTCTCCAGGGAGATCAGGAACATAGTCTCCAACGAGGGGGGCGAGAGGGTGGAGAGACACGAGGTGTTCTCCAAGTGGAGGCAGCTTATGGAGGGAAGGGGATTCCGGAGCACTAGGATTGGAGAGAGGGAGATGCTGCAAAGCCAGATGTTGCTGACTGTTCCCTTGCAAGAACTACACGGTGGAGAAGCAAGGTAAATGCCATTTCTCGAGGGCACAGAGCAGCCAGTGGTGGAGGCGGCCGCACTCTGCGGGCAGAAGGACGCCGATGTGGCTGCCAAGTCCATCGGCGAGAGTGGAGACACAGGGAGCTCCCAGACACGATCATCTTCTGCCTCATTGACTGGGCAAACACGACCGGCTGCAGCAGCTACTGCTGCTACTATCGCTGGAACTCAACTAGCGGCCTCTTCGGCAAGGGTAACCCCCCTCCCCCAACGATTCCACCTCCAGACCTCCTCTTGGGATCCTGACGTCCGATCGCCATCACTGTTGGTAGACTGACACTGGCATCGAGAAGCTACGCAATGCGGAGGCAGATTCAGATGTTGACCCGAATCCGAACCTTCATTTCGGATTTTGATCTGACCTGGATCCAAGATCCATCGAAATTTTGGATCCGGGGTCGGATCCAAATTATGTGGTTTCGGATCCAAATTTGGATCACAAAGAATCCGACCCGGATCCGATCCGTTTTCAGGGCAAAACTTACCTACCTAAAAAAAGAAAGAAATACTTAGCTGTTGCACAAAACTGTAGCCACGACCTCTCAACATCGCTGCACGTAGCCCGCCAAAGCAGATGCATCCCAAGCGGAACATGAGATAACTCTTTGTGAGAATTGTTTTTCTAAACATTTTAAAAATTTTAAAATTTAAGTTTGGATTTGATTTGATTTGGATTTTTATTTATTTACATGGACATGGTCTTATTTAGTTCATTTGACCTCTCCCACTAACTGCGGTTAGTGTTAATTATATCAGCACAAAGGCTGAATACCCTTGATTAACCATCAGACAAACCCTTAGAAACAAGAAATATGACTCACATTTGAATGACATGAATTACACATGAAAGAGAACATGGTTGCAAACATGCAATCTATTTTTTTGGAATTTTCTGATATTTATTTCATTTTTATTGATTTTTAATGTATTTTCTCATTTTTTGGTATTTTAGGATTATTAATTCTATTTTTTAAACATTTTCGTTATTTATTTATTTACATTATGATCATGTGAATTAAATTAACATTTTTATTTATTTATTGATTTAAAAGGTGTTTAACTTAAAGTGGATTAAAATTGATGTGAAACATAACTTTTTTGTTGATTTTATGTTATTGAAAATTAAATAATAATGTTTGGAAAATATTTCGTTAACGTTGGTCGAAAACTTGGTTGATTTTGGTTAAGAAATTACGTAGTGCTACGTTTTAAATAAATGTAAAATTACATGAAATAATTCATATAGCGTGTCATTGGAGAATTAAAAATAGCCCAAATGGGCCCAATAAATCACACAAGTCTATCTGTCAATTGTTGGCCCAATAAGCACAGAATATGTCAATTAATTGTATGGGAATACAAGTTTGGCCCAATAAGCAGTCCCAGGCCCAATAAGAAAATTGGCCCAATAAGGTAAGCCCAATAGACTTTTTTTTTATAAACTTGAGAGAAATAAATCGTGCCTTGCACGATATTTTTTAGGGCTGCCTTGCAGACCCTTTCCCAGACTGCCTTGCAGTCTCTTCCCAGAGCCTTGCTCTGGTTTTCAGACTTGAAAATTCCTCCCCCTCTCTGGGGCGCCCCAGGGCTTCTTTTATAGTGGCTGGGCAAAAGACGCCCGGCCGAAAGGTTTATGCATCTCCCCGGAGCTCTGCTCATCTTTTTAGGGGGTTTTGTGCAATTTTCGGTTCGCACATTTGCATTTTAGCCCTGCTGTTTTATGTTTTTTTTCCTTTTTCCCTTTCTATTCCCAGCGCCCCCTTTCCCTGTTCGGCTCTGCGCGAAACAGAGCAGGGAGGGAGAGGCGCGATCTCCCTCCTCCCCTTCGCTCCTTGCTTGGCGGCGGCGGAGGCAGGGTGACGGCACGGCAGAAGCGGCGCAACGGCGGGGCGAGCAAGGGCGGCCAGCGGCGCGCCAGGGGCTTCGGCCCTCGGCAGGGCGGGCGAGCACGGGAGACCGACAGCGATCCCAAGCAGCAACAGCGGCGAGCGACGGCGGTGCAGGCAGCCGAAGCAAAGGCGAGCGGCGGCGACGACGGGGCCCTCCCCCCTTCCTTCCCTGCTCCTGTTTTCTTCTCCTGCTTACCGTGGGAGAGCCCAGTGGGGGGCGACGACAGAGGGGTGCTGCGGCCAGCCCAAGCTGGGGCAGGGGCAGCCCAAACCCAAGCGGCTGGGCAGAGGTGAGGTCTCCCTCTCCTTTTCTTTCTTGTATTTATTTGGTTTATGTTCCTTTATTTTGTTTCTCCCCCGTGGGAAGCCAGATAAAAACCGGCACAACAAATGCCCCCCACGAGACTGGCGTCCAAGAGTGAAACATAGGACGACTGTCTCGTGTGAATCTTTTTAATTGTATTTTAGCACATGTCGCCCTTCAGAGGGTCAACTTCATTTATTCTGCCAATTCATTTCAGCCACCTTGACTTTCTTGAGATCCATGCCGAGATGTTGTACTTGTGAATTTGATATGTCACAGCTTATGACATACTTGCAGTAACTTCTCATTTCTTTTGGACTTGCAGTACCCATGACTATCATCTCATGACAATAATACCAAAATTTTGCTTTATGTATTGAGATTGTGACTTTGCTGTGATATATCTTCTGATAAGCTGCTTTATCCTTTCTTTTTTTCCCCTTCCTTTGTGACAAGATCTGATCACCTGTGTGTTTTTGACTTGCAGAGTTGGATCAGGTACATGACATTTGAAAAAGATTGCTTGAAGCCGAAAATCATGGGGACCCAACTGGCTATTTTGCAAGCAGAGGCTGCTGTAACTTTTACAAGTATTGTGCAAGCCATGAATCGGCGTGAAATGACGACCTCGCTTATGCATAATAGAGCCATTTGTACCATTCTTCTGCACATGTTGACCTCTGAAGGCAGGCGACACCGGAGCATAGAGTTGCTTGAGAAATCTTGTTTTTAGCATCAGTGTATGCTATCCATTCATTTTGACCTCTCCTTTTTTGGGCTATCCCAAGGGCCTGTCTTGGGACTAAGACTTTTATTTGTTATATACATTGTGCTTCTGAGTTTCACTATCAACATGAGATCTTTATTGATAATAGGGGTTTTAAGGCTTCCCCAAAAGCCGCGAGCTATTTCATTTAGAGGATTAGGGCTCCTCTTGGGCCATACCATGCTTGTGTTAGAGAATTAAGGCTTCTCCAGAGCGATAATTTTGATGAGAGGATTGAGGCTCCCTCGGGCTCGTGGTTTTGGTGAGAGGATCGAGGCTCCCTCGGGCACATGATTTGGGTGAGAAGATTGAGGCTCTCTCGGGCACGAGATTTGGGTGAGAGGATTGAGGCTCCCTCGGGCGCATATTCTGGTTGAGAGAATTGAGGCTCTCTCAGGCACATGACTTGGGTGAGAAGATTGAGGCTCCCTTGGGCACGTATTTGGTTGAGAGGATTGAGGCTCCCTCGGGCACATGACTTAGGTGAGAAGATTGAGGCTCCCTCGGGCACGTATTTGGTTGAGAGGATTGAGGCTCCCTCGGGCACGAGATTTGGGTGAGAGGATTGAGACTCCCTCGGGCACCTATTTGGGTGAGAGGATTGAGGCTCCCTCGGGCAGGTGATTTGGGTGAGAGGATTGAGGCTCCCTCGGGCACGTGACTTGGGTGAGAAGATTGAGGCTCCCTCGGGCACGTGACTTGGGTGAGAAGATTGAGGCTCCCTCGGGCACGTATTTGGGTGAGAGGATTGAGGCTCCCTCGGGCACGTGATTTGACTTTTGGCTGGTCTTGACGACTTGTTAGCCAAAAGATGTAAATTTTGACTTGGCCGGCCATCATGGATAAGGCATGTCCATAACAATGTGGCTGGCAGATTTTGCTTTTCTCCTCTTTTTTTGTTCACATTACCAACCTCAGCGCCCTTTTCGGGTTTTCGCCAAGATTGGCCCCCTCTAGCTTTTTCCAACGCGCCTTTGCAAGTTTTCGCGTTGAGGGGTTTACCCATTTTTGCCTGAGGCGCCCTTTCGGATTTTTCACCTCAGCCGGGTTTTAGACCTTTTTGCCCTTGATCTATGATGAAGTGATAGACCAAGTCCGTCGGGGCACCTCCTTTTTAAGCCCCTATTTATTTTGTTTCTTCTTTTTTTTCTTTTTTTTTTATAAGGAATTAAAGGCTTCCCTGAGAGCCATGGATTTAGAGTTTGGATTTATGTGCGGTAGGGAATTAAAAGCTTCCCTGAAAGCCGTTGGAATTTGAATTTGTGTATGGTAGGGAATTAAAGGCTTCCCTGAGAGCTGTGAGGATTTGGATCTGGATTTTGGCTGAGTTGGCCGACCTTGATGGTGTGTTGGCCAAGGGTTTGGGCTTATAGTCGGTAGGGAATTAGAGGCTTCCCTGAGAGCCATGGACTGAGAGTTTGGGTTTGTGTATGGTAGGGAATTAGAGGCTTCCCTGAGAACCATGGATTGAGAATTTAGATTTATATATGGTAGGGAATTAGGGGCTTCCCTGAGAGCCATGGAATTTGAATTTGTTTCTTGGGTTTTAATTGGGTTGGCCGACCTTGACAGTGTGTTGGCCAAAAGTTTGGGTTCAATAGTCGGTAGGGAATTAAAGGCTTCCCTAAGAGCCATGGATTTAGAGTTTGGATTTATGTATGGTAGGGAATTAGAGGCTTCCCTGAGAGCCGTGGGTTGAGAATTTGAGTTTATGAATGGTAGGGAATTAGAGGCTTCCCTATGGGCCATGGATTGAGAATCTAGATTTGTGTATGGTAGGGAATTAGAGGCTTCCCTGAGAGCCGTGAATTGATAAGTTAGATTTGTGTATGGTAGGAAATTAGAGGCTTCCCTGAGAGCCGTGAATATGTTTAGAGGATTGAGGCTCCTCTAGAGCTCGTGATTTGACTTTTGACCGGTCTTGTCGACTTGTTGGCCAAAAGACGTGGGTTTTGACCTTTGGCTGGCCTTAGTGGCTTGTTAGCTAAGAGGTCTGGATTTTGAGATTTTTGACTGGCCTTGACAGCTTGTTAGCCAAAGAAGCTCGGGATTTGACTTTTGGCTGGCCTTGACGGCTTGTTAGTCAAAAGACATGGATTTTGACCTTTGACTGGCCTTGACGGCTTGTTAGCCAAGAGGTCTGGATTTTAAGCTTTTTGACTGGTCATGACGGCTTGTTAGCCAAATAAGCTTTTGACTTGACTTTTGACTGGCCTTGATGGCTTGTTAGCCAAAAGACATGGGTTTCGACCTTTGACTGGCCTTGACGGCTTGTTAGCCAAGAGGTCTGGATTTTGAGCTTTTTGACTGGCCATGACGACTTGTTAGCCAAAGAAGCTTGGGATTTGACTTTTGACTGGCCTTGACGGCTTGTTAGCCAAAAGACATGGGTTTCGACCTCTGGCTGGCCTTGACGGCTTGTTAGCCAAGAGGTCTGGATTTTGAGCTTTTTGACTGGCCATGACGGCTTGTTAGCCAAAGAAGCTTGGGATTTGACTTTTGACTGGCCTTGACGGCTTGTTAGCCAAAAGACATGGGTTTCGACCTCTGACTGGCCTTGACGGCTTGTTAGCCAAAAGGTCTGGATTTTGAACTCTTTGACTGGCCTTGACGGCTTGTTAGCCAAAGAAGCTCGGGATTTGACTTTCTCTCTTTTTTTTTTGGAATGAGTATCTTCTTTTTTTTGGTTGGGTTCTCCCTCTCTCTCTTTCTTCGAACAGAGCTCGAACTTCCCACATTTCTTATAAGGGCGGAAAGACACAATCATCGTTGTCTCGGTTGTAGCCCCTGGATTTGATTATTCATTTGAATGAACTTAGGGGTTGTTTCGTCATTGACAACTCTTGCGTCTTTCCTTTTATAAGGAATGCGGGATAACTCAATCTCGCTCTTAGAAAGGTTGAGAGAGTATCCTCTTTTCTTCTCTTTTTTTTGTACCAATTGTGATGCCCTTTTGCGGGTTTTCACCGCAATTGGCCCCTTCTTTCTTTTGCCTGCACGCCCTTTCAGATTTTCATGCAGCAGGGTTTCCCATTTTTGCCTGAAGCGCCCTTTCGGGTTTTCACCTCAGCTGGGTTTTAGGCCTTTTTGCCCTTGATTCATTTTAACAGAGGGATGAATCAAGTCTGCCGGGGCACCTCGTTTTTAAGCCCTTTTCTTTTTTTTTTCTTTCCTTATTTTTTCTTCTATTTTTTCATTCATTTAGAAGATCTTGCAACGAGATCACTTCTATGTCTTCAGTGTGTACCAAAGTCGGTTCCATCTGTTGCATTGTGTGGACGTACTCACACTCAGGAGTGTGGTACAGTTTCATGTGTCTGCCATTTAGAGGCGAAAACATCACATTTTCTTTTTAGTCGACTACCGTGTAGGCGCCACCTTCAAACACTTTGTCGACCACAAATGGGCCAAGCCAATTGGCTATGAATTTGCTTTTGGGTTGGGAGGCCATGACGTCCTTTTGCTTGACCATGACACTCTCCCCTCATTTTTTTAGCTCTTTTTTTTCACTGGCTTTGTCAAAAGCGCGGGACATCCGTGCTTGATAATTTTGAAGTCGTTGGTATGCAACCAAATGCTTTTCTTCCAAATTTGACAGCTCTTCAAGCCGCCTTTCACTTTCACTCTCCTCTCGTCCGTAAGGAGCCCGTAGTGGAGAGCTACCCTATAAGATGAGAGCTTGATTTCAACAGGGATGACTACTTCGGTCCATAGACTAGGGAAAAAGGCGAGCATCCTGTAGGAGTTTTGTAGATGTTGCGATAGGCCCATAGAGCTTCATACATCTTTTCGTCCCAATCGCATTTTTGGCCATTTACCAACTTGACCATGAGTTTGCATAAAGTTTTGTTGAAGGCTTTCTTGGCACGGGCCCATAGGCCTGGCATTGGAGGCAGGTTCGGGCAAACCGCTCGCATTTGTAAACATGGTTGGCCAACAAAAGCCTTTGCTTTTATGTTGATTTTCATTTCTTTTTTAGCAAGATTGGTGGGCTCCACATAGTTCTGCATGTACCTCCCGCATGACCATTTTGGTTTCTTTCGGAGAGAGGCATCTCAGCAGTACCGACTTGTCCTTTTAAGGTGTAAACTTATGTAATGTGTCATTCATCAATTTGTAGGAAGCAACTCTCCGCAGCAATTGCACTCGCTCCCCTCTTTTGTCTGGTAGCCAACCATTTTTTTTTATCTTGATAATGGGAATACGTCAATCATCTTCTTCTTGACTTTCATTTTCTTCCAATTCATTTGCCTCAAAGGTTGTCAAACCATCATGGCGATTTAGGGTGCTTAGAAGCAATCTTCTATTTTTTATGATAATTCCCAGTTCACCTTCCAAGGAAAGTTCAAGGGCAGATGCGAGTTCAGTCAATGCATCAGCCTGAGAGTTTTGACTTCTTCTGACATGTTCTACTTTGAAATGGTAGAATTTGTCGCTGAGTCCTTGTGGCTGCCTCAAAATAGGCTTTCAATTCTTCTTTTCGGACTTCAAAAATGCCAACATTTGTTTGACAACTAGCAATGAATCGCCAAACATTTCAATGCATCTTATGCCCATTTCCAGAGCGATTTCCAAGCCAACTATGAGGCTTCATATCTGCTTCATTTTTGTCAGGGATTCTGTAAGAGCACATGAATAGTGCAATATCCCTTTTTCTGGGGTCACGAAGACAATTCTACCCCCTTCCATATCTGTTGATGTGCCCTTAGCCTTCAGAGAAGCTCGTGCTGCCCCATCAAAATATAATTGTCAATATTCAACTTGAGTTTCTTGTGCTTCATAAGTTTCTTGAGCAGGAGTACCTCCTCATCAAGCAATTCTGCATTTAGAGGGGAGTCTTCTGGCACTGGGTGGGTTGTTAAGCATTCTGCCATGCGTTGCCCCCCCTTTTTTTTCTCTCTTTCTTTTTTTTTTCCTTTTCTTTCTTCTCCTTTTTTTTTCCATTTTAAGCTAGTAATGCCCCCAGTGATGCACACACAGCCGCAATTAAAGGCTTGCCCTTGATAGGTCCCCCCAGCATAGGAGGATTAAGCAAATATTGATTTTGTCGAGGATTTTCTGACATTCATCGTCCCATATGAATGGGGCTCCTTTCTTTGGTAGTTTATGTAAGGAGTGATACCTCCCATTCTTGCTCTCGGAAGGATAAGCATTTTCTTGAATTTTCTTTGGGGTTTTGAACAACCCTTATTTCATTTGTGGAGAGATCCTCGTCCATCTGGGCATCATTCTCATCTATCCTTGTTTTAATTATTGGAAGCTTTATGTTTACAATATTTGCAACATAGCAAACTGCAGGACCTTCCCATGTCTCCCATCCGGGACCTCTTGTGTCATTGTGGGGGAATGGCGGTTGCCCCCTGACATTGGTAGGGGTACCACATTGCTTGATGTAGCTTGGCTTTCATTCAACTTTGGACTTGAACATTTTGCTTTTGTCATATTGCCTTTATTTGCTCTGACATGTCTTTCAGATCTTTGACCATTTCATTTAATTTAATAATGGCATCTTTTAGCCAAAATCATTTGGAGATTGTTTGGGTACCGGCTACCCTTTATAGAAACACCATTGGCTATCCTTCAGCATGGTAAGCCAACAAGAATTTTGGAAGCTCCAATGTGTAGACCTCCTGAGGGTTTGTCATTTGTATACGATTCAATGGCAGTGGTATGCCAGCTTCTATCATTTGGCTGATGACATTATTTCCAAGCTTGACAATGGGCCTATGCAGTTGTAATGGCCTTTGCTTAGGATCCTCCAACTGCATGCTGAACTTTAATGTCGGTGTTTCTTTGTTGACGGTGATTTTTCCTTTTCTTTTTGGAGATGCCCCCATTATTTCTTTGCCTTTGTTTGCCTTGTTAAGGGGCCATCACTTTTGCTAAACCCTTGCATGTATGTGGTGGAGGGAGGATGGTAGCATTGTCGCCCATTTCCTGCTCCCATTCATTTTTTTTCTGGAGGAAGTTGTTTAGCTCCGAGGGGTGTCAATTTTTGCCCCCTCCTTAATTGGTGTTTGAGATGGTTTCTCATTTATTTCTACTATGGGCATCGACTTATTTATTTCAACGGCAGATTCTTCCTCTTCTCATTCTTCTTTTGATTTGATTTGATTGAAAAAAAATTTTCAAGACTGCCAATCTTTCGCTATTTCCTTGAGTGGGGCGACGCCACTGAGGTATGACTTTCTGGTTCAATCCTTTTTTTTTTTTTTTGAGCTTCATAGGGGCTGATCTCTTGTTTGTATTCTCCAGGGTCCAACTTACTTCTTCTTGCTTATGGTGGAATGTGGCCTGAATAGCACCTTCCATTATCTCCCTCGGGAGTCATATGCAGCAACTCTGGACAGCTCATCTAGCCATCCAGCTTGCGCCATTTGTGCTTGGCCTATTGGGACCTAGCTTGGGTCATAACATTGATCACATTAGCAGAGAATATGAGTTTTGGTTGTTGGTGTGGCTTCGGTGGATTTACCAAGTGCTCAGCCATGTCAATAATTCCTGCTTGAATTAGCTTTTCTGCCCGATTTTTGAACAGATAGCAATTTTCTAGAGCGTGACCCAGCACGCGATGATATAGGCAATAATTGGGCTTGTCCACCATTGTTGCTTCTTCTGGACGCTTGGGCTCTGGGAGTGTCATGAGATTCTCTTGGAGACATATGTCCAACAATTCTCTTGTATGCTCCCTGGTAAATGAATAAAGAGTGTTGAGCCTCTCACTTAGGGTGGGGCATATCTCCTTTCTTCTTTCTTTGAATTTGAAGAGGCAGAGGTATCTCCCTTGCCCCCAGTTTTCCCCAGGGCTGCCGAAAAGTCCACGGTATTTACTTCTCGTGACCTGGTGTTTTCATCTTTAGGAGATTTACCCCTTCCATATAAAGCAGTGGGGTTTTCGGCAAAGAAGATTTCTATCTCTGCCGCTGTGTTGTTGAGATGTTCAAATGTCCGGATATTAGCCCCTACGAGCTTTTCCTTGATTTCTGGCTTCAGACTTCTTTGACATAATTTCACCGCATCTTCACGTGCTGGTGGTTGTTCACATTTCATGCTCATGTCACGCCATCTTTTGATGAAATCCAGAGCAGACTCATTTTTGTTTTGCTTTAAGGATATAAGTTCTGCT
This sequence comes from Colocasia esculenta, assembly GCA_014218235.1. NCBI lineage: Eukaryota > Viridiplantae > Streptophyta > Magnoliopsida > Alismatales > Araceae > Colocasia > Colocasia esculenta. Next base: position 695,782 of record JACBKR010001245.1, read on the forward strand.
AAAGTGACTCTTCTTTCTGTCACTCCGAAGCATTCATAGAATTTTCTTTGCATATCTTCCCAACCAACTATTGAGTCGGGCTTCAACCGGGCATACCATTGAAAAGCTGGCCCAGTAAGTGAGTTTGAAAAGTACCTTAAAAGATATGACTCTTCAGTTGCCAGTTCTGCCATACTGCTCATGTAATGAGCTATATGTTCATGAGGTGACCCATTCCCATTGAATTTTGAAAATTAGGGACCTTTGGGTGTTCTATTGGGAGCTTTTTAAGAGATGGTGTACAGGGTATGGTACCCTATATAGGTCTAGGTGGCAGGCCCCTCATTCTGCTCAGCTATCTTTGCTTCAATTATTTGTTCAATCATGGCCCTCTGAGAGACAATGTTCTTTCAAATGTAGTATTCAATTGCGGCGCATCATGCCTTTGTTCTGCAACATGCACCTCTTGAGTTTTTTCATGGCATGAATTTAGATTCATGAATTCTGCCCGGAGTGTGCTTGGTGGCATGTCCCCAGGCTGGGGTGCCACTATAGGCAATGTTGGCTGGTTTATTTGTTGAACTTGCTGAGGCTGCAATAGTTGTTGTGCCTGCTGTGGAGACTGTATTGATGGTGATTGTTGTGGTGGCAATGGTGTCGTTATTCCCAATTGTTGCATGAGGCTCTCCAGCATAGCCTTTAGCTTTTGATTTTCTTGCATTACCATTTCTAAATTTGGCAATGAGGGCACCCTGACATTAGGGTTTTCAGCAGATTGACTCTGATCCAAGGGTGATTTGATGTGGTGGCAATGTCGGCCGCCCCCATGCCTCCTTCATTTTGGTGTGGTAAATCCACCTCCACATTTACCCGGTCAAGCCAGGCTCGAGCTTGCTCCCTTCTGCGATTAGATATCGTGGGATGCTGCTCCACATTTGAGGTTTCTGCCTGGTCAGCTATTGCAGGCAGGTTGATGTTAGAGGCATAGCATGTGTATATGCGCACGCCTTCTTCAGTAATTTGCACTGTTCTTCTTTTCTTCTGCCTAGGGCGTACAGTGGTACCCAGGCGTTCGAAAACTGATCTTCTGGGGATACCATCATCCCCTTTATGTTCTTCAGACTTGAAGTTTTGCCCTGTCTCGGGGCTTGCTTGTCTTCTTTCTTGATACACCCCTTTCCTTTTAGATCCTCTTTGCAGATCAACCGGTAAAGAAGGGGTGCATTCTTTGGTCCGAGATTCTTGGGAAGGCTCCCTCTCTCTCTCTGGGACTCTTCTTCTTCTGAAAGTTTGCCACATTGTTGGATCTTGCTTCATGATTGTTCTTGCATTTTTTCGCCCTACAAGAGATTCCAGGGCCTTTGTCTTTCGGAGTTCTTGAGCTTCTTCTTTGGTGACCCACACCTGTTTAACACGAGGCGGGCTATATATCTCATTCTTTCCAACATTGGCTCTATACTTCTTGAAGCCAAAATTGTTAGTCTGGCGGTTCTTAGCTTTTGCTTTCACCCATTGTTTATTCATTTCTTTTACTTTAAGGCTTGGCTTGTCCTGCCGCACTTTAGGCAGTATACCGAATTGGTTCCTTACCGGAATGGTAGCCACATGCCGCTCCGGTATCATCATGGTTTCACTGCCGTCCAGGCGGATTCGGAGCTCGCCAATGCGAACACTCTTTCCAGAACTTGAAATGCCACGAGTTGTGGGCTTCTTGCCAGACTTGCGCTTTCTGTTCTTTCCAGTAGTTGGAGTGTTGGTGAAGTTGATAGCATAAGTGGTGAACATCTGCATCAAGTTAGCCTCCTGAGCTTGAGGCTCTTCCTTTGTTTTGCTTGTTTCATGGGCCTTAGCAGCAGGTAGCACGGCTGGTATCACGCCCAAGAAGTATGGAGACTCCACCACTGGGGGAAAGGCTCCAAATCTGGTTGGTGTTGTGAGGTAGCCATTTCTTATGTGGTCCTGGGCCACAAGTGGGCCGAAGACCACGCCCGGAGTATGAGCAAGAGCCGCCATTGCAAGACCTGCACGGAAAAGGTATGATGTGAGTACATCTTATTGTTAGGGTATTGTCTGATGGAGAGATGAAGGGAAGGGAGGTCCCCAGTGGAGTCGCCATCTTTGTGAGAATTGTTTTTCTAAACATTTTAAAAATTTTAAAATTTAAGTTTGGATTTGATTTGATTTGGATTTTTATTTATTTACATGGACATGGTCTTATTTAGTTCATTTGACCTCCCCCACTAACTGCGGTTAGTGTTAATTATATCAGCACAAAGGCTGAATACCCTTGATTAACCATCAGACAAACCCTTAGAAACAAGAGAATATGACTCACATTTGAATGACATGAATTACACATGAAAGAGAACATGGTTGCAAACATGCAATCTATTTTTTTGGAATTTTCTGATATTTATTTCATTTTTATTGATTTTTAAATGTATTTTCTCATTTTTTTGGTATTTTAGGATTATTAATTCTATTTATTTAAACATTTTCGTTATTTATTTATTTACATTATGATCATGTGAATTAAATTAACATTTTTATTTATTTATTTGATTTAAAAGGTGTTTAACTTAAAGTGGATTAAAATTGATGTGAAACATAACTTGTTTGTTGATTTTATGTTATTGAAAATTAAATAATAATGTTTGGAAAATATTTCGTTAACGTTGGTCGAAAACTTGGTTGATTTTGGTTAATAAATTACGTAGTGCTACGTTTTAAATAAATGTAAGATTACATGAAATAATTCATATAGCGTGTCATTGGAGAATTAAAAATAGCCCAAATGGGCCCAATAAATCACACAAGTCTATCTGTCAATTGTTGGCCCAATAAGCACAGAATATGTCAATTAATTGTATGGGAATACAAGTTTGGCCCAATAAGCAGTCCCAGGCCCAATAAGAAAATTGGCCCAATAAGGTAAGCCCAATAAACCTTTTTTTATAAACTTGAGAGAAATAAATCGTGCCTTGCACGATATTTTTTAGGGCTGCCTTGCAGACCCTTTCCCAGACTGCCTTGCAATCTCTTCCCAGAGCCTTGCTCTGGTTTTCAGACTTGAAAATTCCTCCCCCTCTCTGGGGCGCCCCAGGGCTTCTTTTATAGTGGCTGGGCAAAAGACGCCCGGCCGAAAGGTTTATGCATCTCCCCGGAGCTCTGCTCATCTTTTTAGGGGGTTTTGTGCAATTTTCGGTTCGCACAATTGCATTTTAGCCCTGCTGTTTTATGTTTTTTTTTCCTTTTTCCCTTTCTATTCCCGGCGCCCCCTTTCCCTGCTCGGCTCTGCGCGAAACAGAGCAGGGAGGGAGAGGGGCGATCTCCCTCCTCCCCTTCGCTCCTTGCTTGGCGGCGGCGGAGGCAGGGTGACGGCACGGCAGAAGCGGCGCAACGGCGGGGCGAGCAAGGGCGGCCAGCGGCGCGCCAGGGGCTTCGGCCCTCGGCAGGGCGGGCGAGCACGGGAGGCCGGCAGCGATCCCAAGCAGCAACAGCGGCGAGCGGCGGCGGTGCAGGCAGCCGAAGCAGAGGCGAGCGGCGGCGACGACGGGGCCCTCCCCCCTTCCTTCCCTGCTCCTGTTTTCTTCTCCTGCTTACCGTGGGAGAGCCCAGTGGGGGCGACGACAGAGGGGTGCTGCGGCCAGCCCAAGCTGGGGCAGGGGCAGCCCAAACCCAAGCGGCTGGGCAGAGGTGAGGTCTCCCTCTCCTTTTCTTTCTTGTATTTATTTGGTTTATGTTCCTTTATTTTGTTTCTCCCCCGTGGGAAGCCAGATAAAAACCGGCACAACACTCTTGCAAACTAATGGGCACATGCGAATATGCGATGTTACTTAGAACCTTGAGATTAGTGGCATATGAAGAAATAAGACAGCATGATAAATAACACGGCATGAAAAAATTTACATCCATATATGCTTGTCCCTCAAATGCTTAGAAATCAATACACTCCCATCCTCATCTTGAAAGCATAAGATATAGTAAACAAATATAATCGGATGCCTTAAATCCCCCCAATCTATCGTCACGTCGCAATCTATGGGCCTATGATAGTGCCACACCACACTGCTCTACAGTTACAGAGCAGACAACCACAAAAGGTCAACCTGCAGCACCCTCGGAACATTAAGGAGGTAATTTGCAGGCATATGAACGAACAATGACTACATTTCATCTAGGAGTGAGCTATGTTAACAAAGACAAGAAGATATATATCTTACACGAGCCCCACACCGACTGAGAGTCCCATAAGATATACATATTGCCAGAAAAAACTATGGTACTGGACAGCAGTAATGGATCCCTTTCCAGTCCCTCCATCTGCGCAGTAGCAGAAGTCAAGATTATTTACCTGGCTCAAGCATAATAATTCAAACTTGCCTTCTTCTTCGCTTGAACCTGAATGATCCCTTCGTTGAAGTCTTCATGTGTCACCTGAGATGATATGATTTCAACTATCAGGAATGCATTCGCAATGAATGACGGGTTAAATTCAAAAGGTATGATATTTAAAGAATTAAAGGACACAACAAGCATGAGGCTAAGATTTAAAAGTGAACAATGTTAAAAGAAAAACTAAATAGAGTAAGAAAAATAAGAGCAACAGCTCCAGTACAGAGGCAAACTGCCTTCGATCAACACCAAAGCTCTTTCGAAAGAAAGGACGAGGGGGAAAGAAACCAAAACAGAAAGTGACGAGTACACCAAATTAATAACTGTGCAAACTATGAAAGAAAAATTTTTTTTTGTGGAAATTCCTTCTTAGTGCTGAAAAAATCCATAAAATAGTACTGGCTAGTGATATGAAGCCCAACCAGAAAAATAGCATATATTATTGGAAGAATTTAGTAAAAAGAAAGATTGGTTACCTACTAGTTAGCAATGCTGAAGCTCAAAAGGGGCTTTTGGGTTAGAGGTGTTTACATGTGCATAAATCAGAAAGTTCAAATTTCATCATTAAGTTAAAGTACTTGACAAGAAATATCTGCAAGTATTAAAAGGACCAGAAAATATGCAAAAAAAATTGGGTGCCTACTACAAGGGCAGATCTCATTGAAGGCAGAAAAAACGAATGAACAATTAGTTGGTAATATATTTATGCATAACTGCCAATTTTTCTATGGGTGTCACCCGCCCCTTGTTTAGGAAAACTTCCATTTGCATGAAATAATAGCTTCTGCAGCTTTTAGACAACTTTTTTTGTGGGGGGAATACTAGATTAAGGAATGTATTAATGAGTTAAAAAAAAAAACAAAGCTCCAAATTGGACCTTCCTGGATTAGGAAAGTTGGGTTACGAGGGAGGGATAACTTGGTATAAGCTGTGGAAAATTAGTCGGTCTGTATCATGCTATTTTGAAGTTAAAAGGTGGAGGGAAAGATGGATTTAAAATAAAAGCTTCACAAAGTACACGATTAGTGCCAAATTCCTGAGTCTCAGAAGAGCACTCAGTAGCACAAGACACTAGCAGATTGGGAGACCACCATCCAACTCATGTCCTCACAATAGGAAATAATATAATGAACTCTTACCATCTGCGACTATGTGAGCAATATTGCTCTTACATCCTGAAACATGATCAATCGAATATGTTGTAAGCAAAACAAAGTTCTGCCATCACCTATGATGATTAAATTGCATACATGTTACCATTGTTTTCTTTAGCTTTGATTACTGGATAACTCATCTATTATGTGCTGGAATTACAAGACAAATCAACTTTATAATGTTATTCAAAAATATGATAACAGTGAAGTTAAAAGAATGACCTCAGTGGCATCACGACGAAGGGCAAGCATGCCAGCTTCTACACAGACTGCTTTCAATTGTGCCCCATTAAAATCATCCGTTGATCGAGCCAGCTCTTCAAAATTAACATCGGGATGTACATTCATTTTCCTTGAATGGATCTGCAGTTTCAAGAAAAATAGGGGGGAAAAGTAAAGATATTAGTAAGGGGAGAGCATAGAGAGATGAGAATGAAGAGATTTCAGAGGCTATATCTGAGCAACCTGCAATATTCGAGCTCTTGCATCTTCAGATGGATGAGGGAATTCAATCTTGCGATCCAGACGACCGGAACGCATGAGAGCAGGATCCAAGATGTCAGCACGATTTGTTGCAGCTATGACCTATACCATAGGATCAATAAGAGAAGATATATCAATATAGAGAAATATACAAGGTAAATACATTTCACATTCAAATATTCCTTCAGATCATGAAGGAATCCTGCTTGCGCTGGAAATCCTAGGTAGCCAAGGGAAGGGTGGCCCAGAACACCAGTCCATGTGCCCCCCAGGCAGAATCAAACCCAGGACCTCTGGTTCATTAGCCAGGGTTGTCCAGACAATTTCACCACAGAGTTACCCACACATTTCACACTTGACTGTGTCCAACACATAGTTATCAATGTGGAAAATAGAGGTAGGAAGTGAAGCATGAAACAACAGCAATTTGGTAACATTTCCAATTAGAAACTAAGGTGAAACAAGAAATGAATGTGAGAAATGTCAAGTGAAATTTGACATATTTTAAGGTGAAATAGTCTCCCACTAACTATGATCTAACTAATTGTGCCCTGTTATTATGTTTTCAAAATATTTTCACAACTAAGACAATGCTTGTACGAAAATTTTATTGATGTATGCATGAGAAAGAAGTAAGAACTAGAAAAGTAGGGTGATATCTGAGGATCAGGAAAATGGCTATGTCTTGGGATGACAATAAGCAGAAGCTCCAGTAGGCTAGAACAGAACTGCTTCAGAAGGATTATAGAAGCGACACCATCCAGTTGTGTTCATATGTACATCGATGCATCTTCCTATTTCCTTTATGGTGCTTGGAAGAGAGTGAATGACTTCATCCAGGTGTGCTCTTGTATTGAGAGGCCTCAGTATTTCATTCCCCTTTCTACACTTGTACATTTCCTGTTATACTAATAGACACTGCAGTGGAACCATTTTCAAAGAAATCATCACTCAGAATCACCCACAAGTAGCTATTCATTTCAAAATTGTCAGTCTAAATCACCCATGACTAAATGATGAATTTTTTAATCCAAGAATTCCCTTCCTACAGCTAGACCCCACACCAATAATGGAGGAAAGGACCATGGAAGCTAGCATTTGTTACTGATAAATTTTCTTCACAATCTAATAGTGTCTATTTACGCAATCAAAGAATAATATTCAAATGGCCGTGGCTACCCACGATGCAGATTTGACCCTGGGCAGGTGGGTTTACACAGTATTCACAATGAATTTATACATATACAACTATATATACTTAAAATCACACTATGCTCAAACGATGCGATGAAATGTAAGAGGCACCTGGAAAGCCTGCTAACCTTTATGCGCTCATCACTGCTAAAACCATCAAGTTGATTCAGCAATTCCAACATTGTTCTCTGGACTTCTCTATCTCCACTCACCTCACTGCAATTAAGGAGGAAAATAAGGTGAAAAAGGATGAAATCGACACATTTAGTAACCAATGGATATGCAGTGATGCTCCACCCCCCCCCCCTCTTCGACACAAAATGCTTAATCATAAGACCGTATATTATTTTATAAGTATATCGCCTCGGGTCGCCTCATGCCTTATGCTGCATAGTTATAAACAGCAAAAAAGGAATTCATGCATGGCAGATTCTCAGTTAACGCACCAAATAAAAGAACTGAATTGAAAGGCTTGCTCGTTTCTACCAGGATTGCAATACGCTTGAGTTTAAAAAAAAAAATAGCACCATGATATTCAGTACATTACAATATGGTAATACAAAGTCTACAGGATGAAACAAGGTTTACCTATCAAACCGCTTGGTTCCAATTGCATCAATCTCATCAATAAAGATGATGCAAGGAGACTTCTCCTTTGCAAGTAGAAATGCATCACGAACTAGTTTTGCTCCATCCCCGATAAACATCTGATAAATTCCATGTGGGTATACACCAGTTAGCTGCTAATGTTTCTAATGCAACTTTGTCCCTTTCCAAGCAGTATCCATGCTCAAATTATCATTGTTTATGTCTTTTGTAATTAAAAGTGGTGGTGCATAATGTAGATGAGATATCGAGGAATTGCTCCAACAAAAGGGCATACATGATAAACAACCAAGAGACAAGAAAAGCAGTGAACCTGAGGATGATATTGGCATGCTCTAAACAAATATTTAAAATGGTGACAGTCACAAAGATTACATTTAAAAAGCCTTTTACCAATCCTGAATTCTCATTTATTCTGTTTTGGCCCATTTTGGAGAAGTGGCAGAACATACCACCATTTCATTGAGGTGTAAACACAGATAGTACATCGAGATGGACCATAATATTATACTTCATAGCCTTTCTAGGCTTTTTCTAATTTGTGAATTAGGTGGTTTAACTATAACAGTATACCATCCTATTCATACAGAAGAGGTCTCATAAACTTGTTTCTACATACCAATGCCTTTTTCCAGTCACCTCTTCTTATTCTGTTAGGGTCATTCGCTCAATCAGACCACATCAACCTTTTTTCAAAAGCTTGCCAAAGTTCCTGGACCAGTCTTTTATACCCTAAAATAGAATTCAGATACACAATGGGCCAGTCTGTCCTGGAGGTCTAGCAGGGCTTCCCAGTTTACACAAGGCTTAAACTGATCTCATTGACCCAGAAACTACAGCAGATCCAGATTGGCACAACATGCTATATTGAAACTCTGCGCCAGGCCTGGAAGATGTAAGAATGATAAGCGTGACACTGGTAGATGAATAAAGATTTTTCCCCTAATTAGTGCAAAGTTAATGTCAATGATCAATAACTGTAAAATGGCATGCAAGCATCTATTTGCAGCAATTAAAGGATTATTAGCTAAATTTCATTTTCCACTGGACAATAGTTCCAATGAACCACTTTTCATTATGATCTGAAAAGCAGACAAGCATTTAGATGAAATTCAACAAAGATTGTGTAAATTGACATTTTAATGAGAAAAAGTGAAGGTGCACTTGCTGTCCATGCAGGAGCTTCTTGATGAATCATGTGTTACAATGTGTAGCCATCTGGTAACTTATCTTTTCCCTTAAGCTATATAGTGGTCTCGATAATGAAATCCTAAAGAGTGGGTCCCACTGAAGCTGCCAGGGAGAGCATTATATCATAATGTATATTGTTAGATATGTGGCTTTGGAAGAAAGAAAGAACTTACCATGATCTGCTCCCGATATCCAAGAAATATGGCTATTCGGGAAGAGTTTTAAACACAGAAAAACTATGTCGATTGGCAATGTATCCAAAAGAAGAAAGTCTCACCTTAAATCTTTCCTCAAGACCAAAGTTGAACCTATAGAACAGGGATGTCAATAGGTCAGCTTCAGTATGAATCGATAGCGCACCTAACTTACGATGAATAACCACTGTCTCAGACCTGTCCTAAAGTTATAAAGAATTTGTCTAAAACAATACCAACTGTAACTCTGTACGTATATGACGGTATAACAGGTTCAGGTTGGATTCATAACTGGTGTCTTATTTGATACGAGTAGGCTCTACATTGTCTCAGATAACAAGTTGGTTAAAAAAGCTTATTTAATCCTCAATAAAACACCATTAATTCATGGTTTACCGGTTACCACTGGCATTCCCACAACATACTGGACAAATGGCTTCAGTCCATGGTTAGCTTCCCAAACTAGGCGTTCGAACTTCCAAAACACCCAATTCCTATTCCAAATTTCCACAATCCGCCCATCTAAAATGGCATTGCCTGGTACAAGGCTGATCTGTATCAAGTTAAATGGCCCAATCCACTAAAATTTCTACAATCAAGATGGGAAGCGTTAATCCCTAAATATGATGATACATCTGAGGAAGTAACATCTAAAAGCTTCAAGAATAAATGACACGAATAGCTGGAAGAGCTTGAAATTAGAGGATCCTAACCAATTTACATTCGATAGCAACAGAATAACTTCTCTAAAAGAAGACAAAAAAAAGTAACTTTTTGTTGTCTATATTTTTACTTGAGCCATCCAAACGACACGGACCATGTATGAACGAAAGATTATTATGAGCATGTATTGCAGCATTGGCAGATGATCTCCAATGAATTGAATGCTCAAACCTTGGCTGACAAAAATGTAGTTCATTCCATATATTAAAATTTAGTCACAAGTTGGAGCTGACAAAATCGGACTGCATACTCAGCATAGGATGCAAAAAATTGCATCATCTTTGGGACCAAAAAAGAACAGTCATGGTCGTTCTTCCAATGTATACTTGTATAGTTGTATAAACCCATCATGAGTTACCAGGCTGTTGGTTGCCACAGCCACAGAAGAAAATTGTATTTATGTTCTTCATCACTCCTCTGTCATTCATTGTCATTGGCAGAGCAGATAGCATTCTTTCAAGCATAAAATGACCAAGAAGAATCTAGAATCATCCATGTGTACTTCATGAGTGTCACTGTCAAGTTCATCACATGAGTTACAACATAAAGAAAACTTTACTATTTACAACTTCGACAGTGGCAACAGGGGAAAATATAAGAAACAATATCACAGGAGTCCTTTGTCTGCCATATGCAAACAAAGAGGACAAGGAAAAAACAACAGTGAACAACACAATGACAAAAGCCTGTGAGAGACTCATAGGATGATTAACAACCTGGACAAGCTGTGGACCTGCTAGCTTCAGAAAAGTAGCATTTGTCTGTGCCGCACATGCACGAGCCATTAATGTTTTTCCTGTGCCAGGGGGTCCATACAAAAGAACTCCTTTAGGTGGTCGAATTCCCAATTTCTGAAACCTGTCTTTGTGTGTCATGGGCAGAACAATGGCTTCCACAAGTTCTTGGATCTAACAAAATTCCAAGTGAAATCAGAGGATAATGAATTTCTCTGGGTATGGAATGTACAACTTGAGTAAACATGCAGTCAGATAATAGACATTAGCCAATCATGCATGGCCTTCAAAAAGAAATCCACAAAGGATAGGGTCCATGGTGAAATGAAAGAAATGGAAATGGATGCCATATGAAATCATTCATCTGTCAATTTGTAAGAAAAGAAAAGGAACTTTCATACTATCAAGCATTTTGGAGCTCAAAGTCAGAGAGAAGTTCACATGATACAAAAGTCTATGTATCACTGAGACTTTAGGGGATGTAATTACCAGGAAAACCATTCACCAGGTGGGAAATCCCTATAAAACCATACAAAGCTTTTAAAGAACTTGAATTTTCTACATTCAGTGTCCTTTTTCTATAATTTAAAATGCGATAGCACAGGGATAAGTATATGGTGTAGAATTCACATGGACATTGGCATATATGCAGTCCTGAAAACCACTTGGGTAAGTGGGTGGTCCAGTATCCATAGGGGGATGAGGAAATATGCAGACAGTGAAGAGTACCCCATGTGTGTACATTGTATCCTGGTCAGCCTTATGAAACCTGTTAGTATGCAACTTCATCAAAAGTTCGGCTCGCTACACCACCAAGCAACTGAATTGAAATAATGAAATCCAAATGAGTACGCAGCTTGATCCCAATATTCATCTGTTGAGCACTTGTGTATACATATATGATTAACCTGAGTTTCTGCTTAATTATTACATATTGTTTTGATGATGACAAAATACACTATAAATGACAAAATTCTATATTACTTTGAGAATAACATTATTTGAAAAATCTATCATGGAGAAATTTCTTATTTTAATGAACACACTATGCATTTATTCTCGTATCAATATAAGACACAGGACGTGTGAAAAATCGGCTAAGTATGAGATCTACTTGCTAGTCCATTAGTGTGAAGTCAAAGTCTCACTCCGACTTAGGACCAATCAAAATCTGACATCGGCTACGGTATAAGTCTCTCAACAGTCTAAGTCCAACTCCGACTGACAGAAGATTTATAACGTGAGCCGAAGTCTCACTCCAACTCAAGATCAGTCGAAGTCTGACATCAACTACAATATAAGTCTCTCAGCAGTCAAAGTTCAACTCCGACTTCCTTTTTTGTCAAGAAGTCGATCCTCACTCCGACTAATGAAGAAGTAAGCAAGAGTCGAACTTCATGTTGTACAACTCCAACTCGTACTGTAATTTTCTTCTATAGTCGAACCATAGTCGAAGCTTCACTAGATCTATAACCGTGCAAATAATCTTTTGTTTAATATTTCATGAACATTTCCTTTGTTAAATGTATCTTACCATCTGCGAAAGCTATGTTGTCATGCTAGCTCTGCAAAGAACATTATTTTAAAATTGCAAACGAAGCTTTCAAAAAGTGAAAAACATTTCTATACTGCTTTTGTCATTTCAGAATCTCAATCATTTTATTTAAAAAGATACTACAAAATCATTTATGTATCCGAAACATTTAATGTTTTGAAAAAGAACCTGCAATAGTATATGCGCATGCAAAACGAACGTCTATCTCATTTAACGCTTTGTAGTTCTTTCATAGTTAAGGATATATACGTTCTCTGTTGACAGAAAGGACTCCATAAATGTTTATCTCAATATTCTTTTTGTCCATTGTACAAATGGCTAATATCCTAACACAAGATATCGTCCAAGAAGAAAAAGTTGTTTTGCTAAGTTTATGCATGCAACATTTATTGTATCTCTCTCTGTCTGTGTGCTCATCCCTTGAGCAACACCCTTGTAACAAAGCATTGCTTGTAAAACTGGCAGAGGGTTTGTACCTTGTGTTTTCCCCTTGTGAAGAAGGGAAGGTCTGCTTGGATAGGCAGTTGTATATCCCCCAGAGAAGGAAAGACTTGTTGGGTGCAAGTGGTGTATGCCCCTGGGAGAAGGGAAGACCAAGTTGGACTTAGTGTTTTAGTGGAAAATCAAAGTTTGCTTAGACACTGGACGTAGGACTCCTGTGGAGAGGAGATCCGAACCAAGATAAATCTCTTCCCTCTTTGTGTGATAGCTTCCGCATATTATTCCTTTTTACACAACATTAATGACTAACCTCTATTTTAGTAGTTAGTCTCATCTATTTTCAGAGCCAATGGTCTAAAAAGAGAAGTGCAAGAGAAGTCCTATTCACCCCCTCTAGGACATCTTAACGTCATCCGGTCCAACATCATCCTTTTCCTTTTTTTTGTCTTTGGGTGTAAAAAAGTTGGCAACGGCAAGGACAATTTGGCAGGCATCTCTCTGCTTCACCCTGCAAGTTCGCTGCTTAATGCATCATGTATATCATACAAAACCCATGCCCAAGTACTGAGGAAATCCAAAAAAGTTGTTACTGCACATTATAAGTTTTTGTATCTAAGGAAATCTTGTATGTATGATGCCAACTTCAGGTAGTCAGTTGAATTTAAGCATTTTGAAAGGATTTTCAATTTTTATAAATCTTCTGCAAGATAGCATGTCAACCACTAAACATATAGGATAATAACTAATGCAACATAAACATTAATAACTGCACATGAATAGAATATAAACTTCTCAGGATTAATCAAACTTCAATATTCACCAGAAGGAAAATACAAATTCACCTGTTTCTCAAGTCCACCAATGTCATTGTAGTCTTCTGTTGGCTTTTCATCAACCTCCATCGCCTTTACACGTGAGTCATATTCTGATGGAAGAGTATCTAGTATCAAGTAGCTATCTTTATTTACCCCAACTAAATCACCAGGTTTCAGCTTATCAGGGTCCACTAAGCCGACAACAGGCAGAAATATTGTCTACATTAACCAGCAGGAAAAAGGTAAGAATCTCCTGAGAAACAGTTCAGACAGAAAATAACCTTGAAGGATCAAATATTAATTGCACAGAATTACATAACCCCACAGAGAGCAGTGGTGCAGAATGCATAAACAATTATTTGTTAGAAACTCTCAACAGCACAAGTAGTAAATAGGCTGAAACTGGCTGCACAAAAAAGTCAACTCATGCTTCAGTTCAAGGTTCCAATAACTCCTGGCTGAGCATTGATAATTAGAAACAAGTAGAGGGATCATCCTTTAAGATGCAGAATGGTAACATTAAGTTACATAGTATCAAGAAATGAAGAATGCATATGAATTAACTTGGATATCTGAATTGTGTGTGCATCTTGTTTAGCTACAGAATCATAATGAGAATAATTAAATATTTCTGCAGATGTCACTGTCATATGTCAACAAGATATTCCTAGATCAAGCCAAAGAGGAGGGGCAGCCAATTTATAGTCCTCAGACCATTGTAATATGCCTTATGTACTTCAACTCAGAAGAATATTAACTCAAGCAAAAGTCAGCCTCTTATCTATTCTGTGCTTATTTCTGAAAACTATTAACTATGGCCTGTTTGAATCCACTCAAGTGTCATCTCTTACAGTAGAGCTTGACATTTAAAGTGCAAAGATTCCCAGACGAGCAAAACTTCAGACAAGAAGTGGTTGCTTTTTGTATGAACTGCTACCTCTGATATGTGTATCTATGTTATCAAAGGCAACAACTGAGGCAGCTGCCCAGGCGATGAGGCGACGCAGCACCAAGTCGCCTTGCTCAGGCCAATTTTGCCTAGGCGATCCCAGGCCTCCAAAGCCACCTTCCTTGCCCTGTTTGGCCCACAACTTGGCCCACAATGACACCCATTTAAGCTAGTAATGTTCACTTTCTATTGTCATTTAGTGTATTTATTTGTATGAGTGTGAATTCGATTACTTGCAATTTAGTTTGTTGAACTTTACATATAGAAATAAATGGATTTACCAAGTTATACAAATACCTGGCACAGAGGAATTAATAGTTTTATGAAATACTTTTTTTTTATGCATCCATTCAGGTGATATACATATATATTCATATTTCTGAATTATATATATTGTTTTATAATATATGGCCTCAATCACCTAGACCATTGCCTAAGCATTTGAGGCTGAGGTGACCCCTTGATTGCCTCAGCCACTTCACGCCTCTGACTACATAGATGTGTATATCAAATGGCCTCAGACTGGGCCATCTTGCTGCTTCATGTGTGGCATCCCACTCACAAGTATCAAAATGACACCCAAGGACTAAAAGATACTAAAAGAGAGAGATGTTATATAGTTGGGCTGACAAGATTTTAGGATTTCAAAAGAACTTAAACGGAACGTTCAAGGATGTGAAAGTACATTATTACATATTTACACCTATTCTATCAATAAAAGTAGTAAGTCAAACTTTAGGGTAAAATGAAGGTATGGATCATACTCTTAAGGTGCAATCACACTTAAGGTACAAGAATAGTCCTTATTAGTCCCAGCAACAGGCTAGGCTGGTCAGAGAGGCATACACTTAGGGTTTCCCATATCTGCACCTGAGGGAGCATCTCATCAAGGATCAGCCACCTCTGACCTGGACTTCCAACCTAATGTTATGTCCTGGAATTCCCTTGCATTCTTTACCGCCCTTCTTCCTACTCTACTATCTTGGCAGGTGGTGGAAGGCTTGCCACCTTGAAATCTAGAAAGATATTGAGGCCACCTCAGCTAGTTCCAGGCAGGCCTTGCTGGAATGGACCAAAATATGGCCTGGTTCATCATCAACCCAGCAGATAGCCACATGAAATCAATTGACAGTATTTTGGAATCTTGGATAGAAGGAACCAAAACTTAATGACAGGAATATATTAGAGTACACAAGTACCCAGACATGGTGCTTCTCGACATCTTAAATTTTCACAACATAATCTAAACATATCTGACATTTTCAAACTCTTCCTTTTCAGGGAAAGAGGAAAGATGTTTCACAATGTTGAATAAGTTATGGCTACTTTCAAATTCATTTAATTTTTGAAGCATTCATCTCAAACTTTCCACCAAAGGATACTAATGTGATAATAGTAGGCAGCAGCATTCAATTAAGTAACAGCATTAGTAAACAAAGAGCAACATTCCTTGTCTGCTTTGCCAGAATTCACCTTTATGTGTCCCATTTTGTTTGTAGAAATTTGGCCCCAATAGAAAGTGATGGCAAATAAGAATCAAGTACAAAACAAATGAATACCACTGAGTACTCAGAAGATGCATCACCACCGTGATCCTAAGCGGTCAAATGGACAATCACAATCACCCAAAAACAAAAAGTACAGTTCATACCAGAATGGGGTAAACAATAAATATACATCCATGCGAAGTGAACATTTTTTTTAAAGTGCAATGGCATGGGCTCATAAAGATGTGAAGCAAAAATTATCACCTGGCGAGTAGAAGTTTTAAGTACAATGCACTTTCCCTTCCTTTGTGAGTCTAAATCCACATTAGCACCATCCTCTTCTGCCTCTTCTTCTGGATTCATTTCCAAAATCTAAAATTATGAGAGCTGCCATTAGAAAAAATTGGGTTCAACAGAACCTCAACTTGCTTATATAAATGCAAGCCAATAGATGGCCATATGCACAAGAAGCATGAGAATAAGGTACGAAAATTATTAGCAAGGGCACCATGCTTTGTTCAAAGAGAAATCAAAATGGTATACTGCCACCCTTATTCTTGGGGCCATGATCTAGTCTTCCGTAAGCCTTTGCTCATATTTTTGTAATGATTGCTTTAGAAACTTGAGCATGACAATAACCATCATATCAAAACATTCAATGATCATAATTGTATTATTTCCTAGAGATGATAACTTGGCTATTGTGAAAGTTCCCAGAAATGACCAAAAATCCACATGAACTTCATAGATAACAGTAGTTGGATCAGCCAACAGGAGGCAAATATCATCAGGCTATGGCTTCTTTCCCATGCTAGCCTGTAAAAGTTCTCACTGGAGCTCAAACTAAGCAGAGTGTCAGGTTTTACTATTAGAATGTCTTTCTCCCACCTATTTTACATTGACCAGTGACGTGCAGCCACCTGTGTCATTAAGGTTGACAAGAAAAAATGTTTAAACATCAAAATTGAAAGTGAACATTTGTTATGTATTTTGGAATTCATTGCAGTACAGCCTATCATTTTTTTTCTCTATTACTTACCTGTAAACCTAACATTGCATGGAAAATTTTCTCAAGCTATAACAACGGGAAGCTCGACAATTCTATGCAATTCTTTGTATGGGCATCTGGAAAAGCATATGCTTATAGTTCTCAAGTTACAAAGAAGCTGATTGATGGATGAGAACTTCAGAGAAACATGTCACCCCCAAGTATTTCCAAGAAGAAGAAATATTGAGATAAGCATGCACTTTCACCAAATGAAAGTGACGAAAAGAAGACAGTGGACAAAACATGTAAGAGCATTCTAAATGTATTCCCTTAGTAATGTGGATTGTGAAAAAATTCTCCAATCATGAGCATTGCAATGATTGGAAAATGACAGTGGGAGTAAAGAACCAAGAATAAACCATTGTGAAGGATCATTCGGTATAAGCATTACAGAGCTGATTCCTAGTTCTTTTCTTTGTGGTTGGAGAATCAGACTTCTATTCCCCCATTGCAGAAGGCTTTTCTGAAGGCACCCCTGTCGGTAGAGAAAGGTATTTGAATTAAGATGGGAATGGTAGGAGACATTCTTTTGGTGGAAGACATGGGCTGGATACTTTTACCTGACAGATAATGTGTGAAATTTGTCGTGTTATTTTCAAAGTGATGGGCCTGCTTATTGGGGACGTTCTGTACAAAAACTCAAAGACTTGAAAATTTTAAGATTGGTGAGTCTGCTTCTTTGCTAAATAAATCTTCTAGCAAATTTTCAGTTAGACAACACTGTGAAGTAGAGTTATTGGGTGGATAATGGAGATTATTTTTCTGTCAGATCTATATATCAAAATATTAAGTGTCAACACCAGGGATTATGGAAGGATTTGGAAGGTCAAAACTCTTGTTAAAATAAAGGTTTCTATGCAACTGTTGTTCCAGAGGCGTCTTGTAAATTATATCGAAGCAATTGGGTGATCAATTGTGGCGTTCACCAGAATCTGTCGATCATTTGTCCTTCCAATATGGCACTAGTAAGCAATTTGGGACTGCCTTTTGAATTTTGGCTGGTTATCATGCTGCCACACGCCATCTGCCGAGTACAAGTAAGCAACGCAGTGACGTAGTGTTTAGGGAAGTCGATTCTACGACAAAAATATTTTCCATCAAACACTATTTCTTTATTTTTTGGACTGGGTATATGCTCCTGCATGCTAGGTGTCAGGGCATGGAAACAGGCTATAAACTCCATGTAATCGTATTTTTTCTGTTTTTAATTTTAGCCAGTAGAGGAACCTCTCCTCTACGCCTTAATTCTATAACCTCTACTTGCAATAAAATTTGTGACGCAATTCACAATTTTGACTAAAAAGAGGAAACTGCCAGCGTGCAAGAAACGGCGCAGCACCTCGACAATGTTGCCCACGAGGTAGGGCAGCTGCTTGTTGAGCTTGATCTTCTCCAAATTCTCCTTTATCTTCTCCTTGTACGACTCCAGATCCAGGTTCGTCCTCTGCAGCTCCTCCTGCCAACGACAAAACGGGGAACCAATCACCGAAAATATTCAGAATACTGAAGCAGCACAGGGGAGAACTCCGACAAGTCAACAACAACGGCCGATCACAAGAAGAACCAGGGGGGCAGTCGCATCAGGATCTTCATGATCCGCTTCTACGCGACCAGGATCTAGAGATTTAGGGTTATTCCTCGCCTACCCTGAGGATGCGGGTCTCGTTGTCAAGAAGGCGCGAGGCCCGGACCATGTCGTCTGTCGTCATGGTGGAGAGCTGGTCGTCCTCGAAGTTGGTGTCCTCCGCCATCGCCGACGGCGCAGCCATCGGAAGAGGTCGGGAGAGGAGGGAGAAGGAGATGGCGCCGGTTAGAGGACAGCAGGAGCAAAGCGAGCGTGCGAGTGTTTCTTCTCCGATAGGCAAACAGGGAGAAGAGGAGGAAGGCGAAGTTTTGAGGACGTCTAAGGCGGTCCGCGTGATGATCCCGGACCGGTTCGGACGTCTCCGGACCGGCCAGATCTATTTTTTTTATTTTGATATTTCGTCAGAAAATTGACATCAGATCTTATAATGGCCTCCCAATTAGTTTCGAATTTATATTATCTAGAAAATATATTTCAAGATATATTAAAATTAGTTGATTCTCAATTCATAGAATATTTTTTCGTTTATTAATATATGTGGATGGAGGTCGCAATCTCTTGTACCCTTCTCCAAAACTTTATAACAGTCCGTGTGATGTTAAGATGGACGTCACGTGAGTTGTCGAACAGAAAAAGTAGTGAATAGTAGTCAACAACGGCAGTTAATAGACGGCGACAATCGTCGACGAACGGCAACAACAGTCGACGGCCAATGTCAGGTGAGTAGACTCTAAAATATAAATTGAAAATTGAAAATTTTGAGCTCTAAACTATCATTTCAAGACTTCAAAATACTACTCTAATAATTTAAAAATATTAACTGAATTTTTAATAATAATTTGAGTTTTAAAATACAAATCTTGTATTCTAAATTATATATTTGGATTCTAAAATGGTAACTTTGACCATCGCTGGTCTCTACAATCGGTCGCCACCGTTGCTCTCTCTATATGTTAGTCTATATGGCAGCCCATGTAAATGTTACATTGGACTTTATGGGAGAGTCCTATAAAACTTATTGCATAATGCACAATTAAGTTTAACTCGAGTTAGTAAACAACCAATGTACCTCTTGATAGTCTCTTATGAGAGAGGAGAAGGCGAAACTAGCGGAAGAGAAGAAAATGATGGTGATGACGAAATGACATTTTATTTTTATTTTTTTTAAATGTTATCAGTTATTTTGGGTAGCTTATTCCAATGAATGATGGTTATTTTATGACAATTAACTATGGGGAGTTATTTTTGAAACCTAGGAGATTTGAGGGGAGTAATGGAAATTTTTTTTATAAGATTACATTGTTTAGAATGGGATAATTTCATGTGTTTCCCTAATATTTTTCTAAGTGCAATTTGTCATATTTACTTGACTACAGTCCTATAAACCTCTATTATTCTATAATGCTTTCGAAATTTCCACATAGGCATTGATATGAAGAGAATACTTCTTGATAATTGAAGAGAGTATATTGGATACTTGTTTTGAAAAAATACCGGCTGTAGAAATATCCAACTACTCATTTGTAAACCCAAGCGGATGGCACCCACCCACCCCCAACATGATAGTGAAGTCCACACCTATTGATATATGCAAGTATTTGTGGCTGCGTAATTTCGCAGAACACAAAATATATTCCTCATTATTTTGACTTAAATGAACGATTATAGAGTGCTTAAGATTGACAAAAATACCACATGCTCTCCACCCCCAACCTTGTGGAATTGGGATCCTCTAGAGCCCCCGCAGGAGGGGGCTCGGCTAGTACCATAGGTGAGGTGGGTTTTTTTTTAACCCTTGTGTATATACAAAAATTTAATTAAAATGAGGGGTTAAAAAAAATCACCTCACCCGTGATACTGACCGATCCCCCCCTCCTGCGAGGGCCACAAAAGATCCCAATTCAACCTTGTGAGCAGAACTCCTTGTCCTCCACGTCCTCTTCTCGCCACCCACCATATGCGGCATTATGTGTTGGAGGTGAGGGACATGGACATGGTGAGCTATATCTCAAAGCGTAATCCAACTTGAATAGCCACATAGTTCCTCTCTGACATCAGCTCAGACTTTTGGCAATACACTTGTTGTAAGGAATCTAGAGTTGCTAATAGGCTCGACAGACTCACAGGCCTAACCCAATTTTGGGTTGGATCGCGAAACTTTTTTTGACCCGTAGATTTTTAGTTGGACCGAAAAATTGAATCCGACTAGACGTACAGGCCGAGTTCGAACTTTGAGTTCAACCCGACGAGCCAGCCCAGTCCGTTCTTTTTTCTTTTATCTATTTTCAAATCTTAAAATTTATTTTGGATAAAATTACGTTATTTTACTTAATTAAAAATTAAAGCTCTCTTTTCAAACAAATTAAGTAATTAACATCAAACTCTACTTAATTTAGTTAGATTATAAATTTTATATTATTCAATATATATTTTTTATTAATTTATTTTTATTTAAGTATTCGGATTAGACCGAACCTTAGTCAACCTTTACATTTTGGTAAGTGTCAGATCGGCCCGACTCAACATAGCTCATGGCTAGGTCTGGCCTGGGCTTTTTAGATTGATGAGTTTGGTTAAGGCCGGGCTCACCTATGCCTCGCCCATTGACTGCCCTAAAAGAATTGCATTAAAACTCAATAGAAACTTACGATTGCTGGTGATATTAATGTTGAGACTGAAATCGGAATAGAAAGATTAAAATGGGAAGAACTATTTTTCATAGAGCTGCAAAAAAATCCGAAAATCCAATTGTTCGATCTGATTCCCATAAAATTTATAGGATTCGAAAACTTGTTTAACTACCGATAGCTTATCGAATTCAGATGTTCTCGATAAACTATCGGAATCAGATACATAAAATATTGTTTCCGTGTTCGATTACCGATATTCGAATTTGATAGTATATATTATAATATTGTTATATAATATATATCATATAATATAGATTATATATTATCTGAATATCTGATTATCTGATTTTCGAATCTAATTTTTCGAATCTATTCATATTCAACACTATTCGATTTTTTATTTCAATTTTCGACAATTTGAAGAAATAGATTTGAATACAAAAAGTAATCCGAATAAGATACTTTTCAATAATTCTTATAGGATTTGAATATGAAAACATCAGTTTCTGACTTCTACTCCCACCTTACACCCCTAGTTTTTCATGTGTGTTGAATTATGAATCTCTCTATTTGTTGGTGGGATGTGAATTGAGTAAGCACACAATTTCTTAAAAGTATCCACACTAACATCTCTCTATAATCTCCTCGTGTAACCAAATCTCAACTACATTCATGGAGAAGAGAGAGGAGGGGACCCCTCTAGAGAGGGAGAGAGAAATGGTTAAGACAAAGTCAGTTGTTTGAATTAGAGTTATGCCCCGTTGATACTATTTATAGACATATAGAGTTTTTTATATAAAAATTAAGATATCTTTTTCTAAATTACATCTTGTCTCGTCTACAAAGTATACATGTGTGATGTCTCGACGCGAAATATCAGAGTAGGTTATAATTAAATAAATAATATAAAGGATAAATAGATATCAAATCATTACACAAATTGGAATAATACCAAATGAACCAACTTTATTGATAATTCCACTAATCTTTATTACAATTCACCAAATTTAGAGTAAAAAACTATGGGCCCAGAGTACTTATTTGCATAAAATAAACTAACTAATACTAAGACATCTGTTTAACAGCTCAACGGGTCACTCCTGCAATTGCTCGTCTTCATCCTCATGTGTGTGGTATTCTCCATCAGACTCACCTGAAACACATATAATAAATAGCGCAGGATGAGAGATAACTCCCAGTAGAACTTAATATCTCGAAAACAGACATATTTTAAGTGATTAATATCTTAGATAGTAGGATAATTAGAGAGAACGATCGAGAGCGTAATAGCACATGATAACAAAGCACAATAGTATTTTTCAAAAGAATATAGCACAATTAGTACATTAAAGGAATTGTCATATCACGAGATAGCACGTCACGATAACACGATAGCATGCAACTCAATATAGCACTTTGATTGTCTTTAGATTATCGAGATAATTAACTAGCACATTAGTGTAATGATGAACACTCTGATCATTAAACTCCCATGGGCACTAGCACTTTCAGACGCACCTCCTAGGACTAGATCAGGTCCTTTATAATGTTTGCCCGACATGGTCATGTTTTTATCTTTAGACAATCAATCAAAATGGTCATAGAGAGTACCAAGAAATAGATGAGATAGTAGAAGAGATAGATGAGAGTATAGAGAGAACTTGAATAGATACGAGAGAATAAAGATAGTAGATGAGATCAAGGGTCATGCTTGTAAAACAACCATAAACAATGAGAATAACGGTTGCTCAACACACATAATTGGTGTTAGTAGTATGGTGGAATTCACTAACCGCCCACTAGTCATGCTACGAACACAGTCTAGAGGTCCGACGTGATCTCAAGATAAGAGAAAAATCAAAGGTCGTTAGATTATGTTGATCCCTAAGAGTAAAATAGATATTAATGTACAACCTGCTCGTTGACAATGGACGTCCGCCGTGATCTTAAGATAAGAGAAAAATTAAAGGTCGTTGGATTATGTTGATCCCTAAAGGTAAAATAGATATTAATGGTACAACATGTTCGTCGACAATGGACGTCTGCCAAAGCCAATGAGTCTTATGAAGGTCTTGACAAGGTTCCTGGTCCAGTCAAGAGTATTCCTAACGGAGAGGTCGTCAAAGTCAAGAAAAATGTGTACAAAAATGTTTGTTCGTCTTGCCTTGAGTGTTAGAAGGTAGAGGGATGCGATAACGTTATTAAATCGAGCGAATAAAATAAAGACAAGTCTATTAAAATAATAAAAAAAATAACATGAAATATTTGCACTTAATTATCAGATATATTATTGAGGTAGTTTCTGTAAGATCTCATGACAAAAATTCATGTTTGGTGTGTGCATGTGAAAGAGAATCAAAGATAACATACGAGAGTCATGCACATATCTTTTAAATAAGAAAATCAAGTGAATATAATTAAAGATGATGTTGTTGTTTGTCAAGAGCATTACAAGGGTTTAACCATGATTATAGAGTATGAATTTGCACGATTTCATTAACTATTAGGGTTCTAAAATTACATCGTAAAACGCGACGTATGTACCGGTCGCGTTCAAATCACGATGATTTGGTCTGTCACATTCAAGGGAATTGGAATAGGTAAATCGATTGATGATTGAAAGGTGACGGGGTGTCCAGTCGTGTCTAAGGCAATCGGTTCATAGACGCGACGGGCCGAGCCGACGCGTTCAAGGCAATCAGTAAAGGGTACCAATTAGTGACCAATAGTCATGACGTTAGGGTCTATCGCGATCATGGCAATCGGAACAGGACACAGAGACGCAACGTAGTGGACTGTCGTGCTCCTAACGCGACCCGATCCGCTGTCGCGATCTGGATGAAAACACGATCGATCAGGCCGTCACGTTCTCAAAGGCCCTAGCCAAACCCAAAAAGAGAAATGGAGCACCTTGGGTTGCGGTCCAGTCCTCCAAGGGCTTGATAAAGAGGTATTTAAAAATTCATATAAAATCGTATACTAGATAAAAAAATTACAAAACTAGTTTTAAACGAAACTAGACTTGCAAATGTATCAGCAGTAAGGAGTAATTAGACTTCTAACATGGTATGAGCATGCTATGAACATGGTATTTCTCGGTGAACCAAAAATCAGACACAGTAGTAAAAAGGGATATAATTCGACAAGATTACTTAATGTAAATTGGGGAAAAACATGTCAACAAGTTCCTGACATCATGTAACATGTACAGTAAAAGTTCATGCCACGAAATCAAGTATACACAATGATTTAAAGGGAATATGAGGGGTCAGGTACATGTTCTTAATAGAACTTTGGACATAAAATACTCATAAACGACATGATATAAATTGGGGAAAACATGAGGCTTTTGATGCTATATGATCATGAACTATCTAGGGTCGAGTTTAATTTCCTTTTGCTTGAGAGATTGCCTACCTTTAAGCGTTTTGTGATTCTAGGCAAGAACGCGAAGAGACTCCTTCCAAGCCCCCTTCCTCCTCAATTTCCTCATCCAAAATCCTCACTTCCACGGCCTCCAAGCTCCAGGGGTTCAAAATCGTGCAAATTGAAGTGTATTTATACGTTTAGGGTTAGAAAATCTCCTAAAACTCTTTCTCTTCCACCAACTCCAAATTTCTCATAATTATCTACCATTTTTCCTTGCATTTATTCTTCTATTGACTTAGGGTGGACTCTAAATCCGTGGCCAACTAGTTAGGATAGTGTTAGGACTCTTTTTATGATATTTATGAGCCATAATAATGATTATCTTGATCTTTTTTGATTTATTAATAATTTAGGTACGAAATTAAACTTATTTATCTCTAATCCAACATCAGACTTTTAATTTGTGGCCCATTAGCTCATTTATGAAACATTATCTAAAGTTCATTACTTATTTTTACTTAATGAGTTTTAATTCATACATATTTCTTTTTAATTTAATTTTTTTTATCTTAATTTAAAAATTGAGAGTTACTACAACATGTGTGATTCTCTAGGTACAAATATCAATCCGATTGCTGCTTCCACTGAATTAAGAATCAATTCTTAGATTAAATTAAATTAATTAATTATATATCATATAATTCATATAATAATCTGATAAAAAATTATTATGTCATTATTTCACTAGACTTTAAGATCATGAACTACATGCAAGCACTATCATTACAAAAGATGTGAAAAATGACTCTTAATTGGAATCTGTCAGTATTTAAATAAGAAATATCTCATCACACATCTTGATATACGATGAAATTTGGCACGCCCAATGTAAATGTGCCGAGTGGAGGACGGAGAGGATATCTCCTTCGCCTCCCAAGCCCCTTTGATCACCCCAATCAGAGTGTGCACTAAGACGGATCCATTCAAATATCACATAGTTATAATCTCTTTATGGTTACATTGTCAAACCCTCAAAAGACTATTTTCATAACACGTTATGTATTTCTAAATTAAAATATCGAGATTTTGACCAATTTTACTTTGAAACAAGTAAGAGTACTAACACACATTAATGTGACCACTTTGAAGTGAAGTCCCCACGAAGTCAGAGTTGCTTACACAGTGATATGGCAACAAGTTTATACGCATGTTATCTTTGTGTGTGAATGCACGTGTCAAGAGATATAAAAGTTATATTTTCCAATATAAGTATGTGCCATCAACAGCTTTTAGAATATGCAGTTCCAAAAAAATTATGATAGCAGATCTAACGTAAGTAGCCTTTGAAAGGAGCCAATAAAATTATAAACCATTCTGGTAAGTTTTACTTACCTTATAAATGAACTCCACATTTTAAACGTTTAAAATTTATTTTTTCATCTCTACTTCTCTCTTCTCCTTCAATTCCTCTTAATTAATTAAAACACTTGTTAATTTGCTTATATATTACGAACCCAAAAAAAAATCCTAAAAGATCTCTCACAATATTTTATATGAGTGATGCCAAAGGACACGCAGCATTATTTGCAGCAATAAAACCCCACCGATCACACGGCTAGAATCGCGGGGGTTTCCTTCCCGGGCCGGAGCCATCGACAAGCCGGGTCGCGGCCGGTTCGAC
Organism: Colocasia esculenta; assembly: GCA_014218235.1. NCBI lineage: Eukaryota > Viridiplantae > Streptophyta > Magnoliopsida > Alismatales > Araceae > Colocasia > Colocasia esculenta. Next base: position 721,995 of record JACBKR010001245.1, read on the forward strand.
CGAGTGGGCACCGGTTCGGACCCAACCCCGTCTCAGTTGCACCTGTCGGGGGAGATCTTTGGTTCCAACTGCGTCCACAAATTAACAATGGACACGTGGCAATCCGCATCGTGGCGTGCTCCTACTGGTGGGATGCGAGCGTACGTGCTCGTCTCCGTCGTCGTCTCTCCCGGGCTGGGTGCCCGCCGGCCCGCCTTTAATTTCTCGAAGCTGCAGCGTGGTGGACAACAATGGAGGACGGGAGGTTTAGAGAGAGAAAGTGATACAGCGCAAGCAGAAAGACACAGGTGGGTCTTAAATTCGCGTCAGTTACTGCTGCTTCCTCTCCCTCGCGATCGGAAATTTTGAGGAAAAATCTTTGGTTCTCTATCCATCTCCTTCTCTGCACAATGCATGCCCTTCCCAGCTGGGTCTCGCAAGAGGGAAGTGGAGGGGATTCGCCGCCCTGATTCATGCCGGCGCCCACGACACGCGGCCGGCGGTTTCCCGTTTGGGCGGGCATGCCCGCGGCTCCCCCCTCCCGCCCTCTCCGGCCGTACCCCCGCGTGGAGCTGCAGAAGCAGAATACGCATTTAGAACGGAGGGAAGGGAGGGCGGGGCGCTGGCATTTAATGGCGGGTGATATGTGAGAGAGAGAGAGAGAAGGGGGAAGGGGGGCGTAGATGCCCTTTTTACTTGCTCTCCCACGCCACCATCACCTCCGCACGGGGCAATAACGCCGCAAGTTGCCACCTTTGCTGTCGTTGTTGGCGTGTGCGCTTGTGGCCTTTTGATTGGGGAGGGTGGAGGCGTCGGGTAGAAGGGAGGAGCAGGGAGAGGCTCCGCAGCCGACCCCCTCCAGATGGGCTGCCGTCGTTGGTGATGCAGAGGTTGAGTCCGCAAGATATCGACAGCATTGGGAGCAAGACTACCCGGACCAGTCGTAGCAGCAACGAGGCGGTGGTGGTCCTCGGCGGGCCATGGAGTCCGGTGATGATCCAGATACTGCCGAGGCCCAGAGGAAGAAGCGCTACCACCGCCACACCCCGCGGCAGATCCAGGCGCTTGAAGGGTAGGCCCTCTCTCTCTCTCTCTCTACATGGTACTCTGTTTCTCAGATTCAAACAGGAGAGGAAAGGGCGTTCCTTTTCTTTGTTCTTCTCCTTTCCCCGGAGCTGAGCTTTCTCATGCGGATTCTGGATAATACGAACATTAGAAAAACGAGACCCATGTGTGGGGTTTCTGATGTCGTTCTTGTGTTCTTGTTTTGAGAAAAAAAACATTATTTCAGAATGTTTAGGGAGTGCCCTCACCCCGACGAGAAGCAAAGGATGTACCTCAGCAGGGAGCTGGGGCTGGAGCCTCGCCAGATTAAGTTCTGGTTCCAGAACAGGAGGACACAGATGAAGGTATTGTGTTCCCTCCCTATAGCCCCCTCTCTTCTTCCTTCCCCTGCTCCGTCCCCCACAAGGGGGTCCATTGATGGGCTTGAGAAGCTTCCGGTGGACATATGTACTCACGTCTTCCCCGCAGGTACAAAACGAGAGGGCGGACAACTGCTCGCTTCGGGCGGAGAACGACAGGATCCGCTGCGAGAATATCGCCATGAGGGAGGCGCTGAGGAACGTCATCTGCCCTACATGCGGCGGCCCTCCCGCCGGCGAGGACGCCAACCTCGACGAGGAGAAGCTGCGGATGGAGAACGCCCGGTTGAAAGACGAGGTAGGGACCAGTACTCTTCCTCTCGCCCTGCTTGCTCATGTGGACTACTACCCGTTGCACTGTACCAGTTCCAGGGCCGGTTTCAATCTTTACTTCTAGAACGTTAGATCAAATTTAGGAGTGGAATTTGCCATTTGAGAGAGTTATGCTCGAAATCTATTAGAGGCTCTTCTGCTTGCAGTAGTTATTATCACCGAAACCAAACACCCACAGGGGCTTCACTTGATTTTAAAGACCATTAGGTTCTGTCAACGTTATGTGGGCATCATTCAACTAAGCAACAAGCTATAGCGTATGGGTTTGTTGATATCGCCACTGGGAGCTCCATGTGAAGGAGCATCCCTAGCTCTATAGTTCAAAACTACGGATTTCCTATGGCTATTTGGAATTCTTATGATGATTCTAATAGCATCGATGAGCACTGCAAACATTTGTTCTACTTCGCCTGCAGCTTGATAGAGTCTCCAGCATTGCATCCAAGTACCTGGGAAGGCCTGTCTCTCTCCTCCCTCGGGTCCAACCAGTTCATGTTTCCTCTCTAGACTTGTCAGTTGGAAGCTACGGCCTCCCCCCGAGCACTGCCCCTTCCTTGGACCTCGACCTCCTCCCGGGGAGCTCGTCGTCCGTCCCGCCGTTGCCATTTCCGCCGGTGGGTGTCTCGGAGGTGGAGAGGTCCCTCATGGCGGACATGGCTGCCGGGGCGATGGGCGAGTTGATCCGGCTCGTCCAAACGGACGGGCCGTTGTGGACGAAGCCCGGTGGCGATGGGAGGAAGGAGGTCCTCAACTTGGAGAGCTACGACAGGATCTTCGCCAGAGCAGGGAACCAGCTGAGGGACCCGGATGTGCACCCTGAGGCCTCGAGGGCGTCGAGCGTGGTGATGATGAGCGCCACGGCATTGGTGGATATGTTCATGGATGCGGTAATCAAATTATTAACTTCGTCTCCTTGTTGGTTTGATATGTATCAAGTGGCCGAAGGACATAAGATTGTGCTAATTACTGCCGCTACGCTGGTTTCACCATTTGGTTGCAGTGCAAGTGGATGGAGCTGTTTCCCACCATCGTCTCGAGGGCGAGGACGATCGAAGTGCTTTCAGCTGGAATGGGAGGAAGAAGTGGGACTCTGCTGCTGGTATAATCACCTGAAAAACCCAGCACCTCCTTGTTGCCAACATAGTAGTAGTAATGGTGGTGGTAGTGGTAGTAGTAGGAATCTTGCAGGTTGTGGGAGCTGGGTCTTTCCTTTCTTATGTATCTGATTGAGAAGCAAATACAGATGTATGAGGAGCTGCAGGTGCTCTCTCCGCTGGTCGCCACTCGCGACTTCTTCTTCCTGCGCTACTGCCAGCAAATCGAGCAGAATCTATGGGCCATAGCAGATGTTTCTGTGGACATTTTCCGAGCAAACCAGCTTCCGGCGTCGTCCCGGTCGAGACGGCTTCCCTCTGGGTGCCTGGTTCAGGACATGTGCAATGGGTACTCAAAGGTGAGAGCGCCAAGGATGATGAACATGTGCACTATATTATTACCTCTTGTGCTTAACCCAGTCGTGTCCTTAATTAAGAGGGGTACTTGTGCTGGACATGGTCGAACAGGTCACTTGGGTGGAGCACATGGAGATCGAAGAGAAGACCCCAGTGCATCGGCTGTTCGGGAGTCTTGTGATGAAGGGGACAGCATTTGGGGCCGAACGGTGGCTGGCCACCCTGGAGAGAATGTGCGAGAGATTTGCATGTCTAATGGCACATGGAAGCTCTAGTAGAGATCTTGGAGGTACCCATGTCACTATATATATCTTTCATGTCCTCCAACCATGTCCTCGTGAAATATGTACATAGCAGTATCTATCTATCTACCACGTACGTCTACCCGCTGCTTAAAACCCACCTTTTCTTCGCTGGTCGGATGCACAGCGTCGAGCGTCCTCTCCACCGATGGGAAGGCAAGCATGATGAAGCTCTCTCAGAGGATGGTGAACAACTTCTGTGCCAGCATCTGCGCGTCGAACGGGCACCGATGGACGACGCTCTCGGGGCTGAGCGACGTCGGGGTGCGAGTCTCCGTCCACAGGAGCATGGATCCGGGGCAACCCAACGGCGTGGTCCTCAGCGCTGCGACCTCGATAAGGCTACCTGTCCCACCCGAGAATGTCTTCAGCTTCTTCAGAAATGAGCAGACTCGATCTCAGGTACCCACATGCCGAGACTTAACTTGGATCTCATTTCCCACTTCCTGATCATATTGCGCTGTTCTTGTGCTCGCAATGTGACCGGGCTTCCCGTTTTTGCCTGCAGTGGGATGTTCTCTCCAATGGCAACCCGGTGCAAGAGGTTGCACACGTCTCCAATGGCCAGCATCCAGGGAACTGCATCTCTCTCCTTCGGGTAAAGTCTCCCCAAGTGGCCGGTCTTTCTTCACCACTGTCAGTGTGTCATGACCATGAGAGTGTGTGTTAAGTTTGCTCCTGCCCTTCTCCTGCGAGATTCTCGGCATATTAATGGCTGCTTCCTCTCCTTTCCTCCATGAATTGAGTTGGCATCTGTCTGGTTTAACTGTTAGGATGAATAATGATGTGGTACTATTGGAAGAGCATGACGCCTTTATGTAATGGATGGCTCTACACACTTGGACCATCCCTCCAAGCGCACCTCTTTAGTGGCCTCTACCAATAACTTCATTTATTTCTTGTACCATGCATGCACATATTTTTACTAGCTAGCATATATATATGATCCTTCTCCCTGATCATCTTTTGTTGTTACTGCGCCTCTAATGAATGAGAGCAGGCACTCAATGCCAGCCAGAGCAGCATGCTCATACTCCAGGAGAGCTGCACGGACGCGTCGGGCTCCCTCGTCGTCTACGCGCCCATCGACGTGCCCGCCATCAACATCGTCATGAGCGGCGAGGACCCGTCCTACGTGCCGCTCCTCCCGTCGGGTTTCACCATACTCCCCGACGACGAGCCGGCCGCCGGGGAGGAAGCCTCCACAAGTTCGAACCAGTACCCGGCCGGCAGTAGGGGGTCCCTGGTGACCGTGGCCTTCCAGATCCTCGTAAGCAGCCTGCCGTCGGCCAAGCTGAACATGGAGTCCGTGGCGACGGTGAACAACCTCATCAGCACCACCGTGCAGCAAATAAAGGCGGCCTTGAATTGCCCCAGCATGATGAGCTAGCCAGCTGCGCCTTGCTGTGAGGAGACTCCAGTCCAGAGAGCTAGCCGCTGCCCCTTCCTCTTCTCACCAGCGGGCAAGCTGCTGCTTAACTGCATCCGGGCATATATCAGATGAGGAATCAAATGAGAACTTTCGTTGATGTGTGGGCATTCAAGAGGGAGACTTTAAGTTGGCTTCTGTTGTTTCTGGTTGGCCATGAATGCACTCATCAAGAGCTGGAGCTGGAGCTGGAGCTGCAAACCTCTGCTGGATCCTGATGCCAAACCGCGTCCCAACTCCAGGATCTCTCTCACAAGCACAGGACATAATTTACAACTCGAAGGGAGCCTTTAAAGTAGGGAGTCAAGAACGCACCATAGCTGTCTCTTTCCTTGCTGTCCTCACCACTGCCCAGCCCACTCACCCCCCCCCCCCCCCACCCTTCTTAAATTCTTCTCCACCCATCTCCCCTTCCTCCTTAATTCCTCTCCTCCCCTCCCTCCAAAACTTCAAACCCCATGCATATATGCATCATCCCATATCCATCCCTCATCAGCAGCAAGACACACCAAATGGTTCGGGTATTGACTTCTGATCCTCAGAAACCTTTTCCACCTTTTGTAAGGAAGAAAGGCTCCAATCCTAGCACGTCGTTACATGCTGTACTGGTCGTCTCGTCTGTCATCTCAATTCATATTTTTCCTGTGTCCTTTTGCATTCGTTTGCAGGAACTTCTGGGTTTGGATACACCGACCCATCCCATTAATCTTCCTTCGTTTCTTGATTCCGTGCTCAGTGGGTGTTGTACTCTTTTATGTTTCATTCGCATGTTGACTGCCCCAATCCCATTAAAGTTTCGAATTCATGTTGAGCTGGCTTTTCAACATTGTTCTGCAGTGGAGGTCATTAAACTCTTGTGGGCTTTGTCGGTGAGAAGGCCTTCTCATTTGGCCTCGTGTCAGCTTAACTACTGTTTCCCCGGCGGCAGAGGTAATGGAAGTGTGATGTGAGTGGGCTAGTTAAAAGATGTTCTTCAGTTTACATAATTTGGTCTCTTGGGTGAGAGAAATATTTAGTGCACACCCATAGTTAGAGTACTAAGGGTTGCAAGAGAAGAGTGGGTTGGCAGCTTGTTCGACTAATTAAACTAGTTAAACTTGATCAAGATTTTGCCCTCGATTGGTGAACTAGATGAGCTCGAATGGATAAGCTCAAGTAAGATTCATCCAAAAGAGTCATTTTTTTCAGAAAAAGAATAAAATTTTAAATTTTAAACAGACAATATTTTTTGAGAGATATGTTAAAATTTTATATTTTATTATTTATATCTTTTGTGAGAATTGAACGAGAGATCATGCATCTTATCCGAACATCTCTTTTTTTTCTCTCGTTAGAGGGATTATGGACTGTGTAGAGATAGTTTAGTCTCATATTAGATATAATCAAAATAAATATATATTTATAAATAAAATTTATTGAGAAAAGACAGAATTTCAAACGAGAATAATAGCTCTTGGGTCTTGGAAGACGCATTGAAATTTCACAGACTATCATTGAGTATTAAGATCGCGATCACTTGTAAACTTATGATTCGATTTGCCACATCCTATTTAATGACATAGCTAATATACAAAGTTTAAGAGATAAATGCTTCATGTCAGTCACTTACAAGTTCCTCAAAACGGGTTTAAAAAACATTAAATGTCTCTAGTAGATTATTTAACATTGAAAGTACTCGGATTATGTCATAGGCTGTTAAATGAACTGATCAACTTCCATAGAACGATACTCAGCTCCTTAACTATTCAAACAACTCAAGTTCAATAAAAAAAAACTCGACTCAATATATAATAACGAAGTAAATTCGAACATATTAATGAGTGGACTAGGATTGAATTGTCCATAAACTTTTAGCCTGATAACGTGGGGATTCCTCTGGGCTTCGCCAACGATTCTATCATTGTTCACTGAAGTTAATAAGATTTGAAATCTATAAAGTACTATTTCCATATTGATATGATGGGTCTGACTTGGCTTCCGGATCTTTCGTGAAGACAACCACAACAATATAATGGAACCGGGCCTAAATCTTAGATGATGGAGGCAAGAGAAGGGAACAAGTCTCCGGTCCTCTTCTGACATCTCCTTTGGCTTGTGAGAGTCTAGAATGTGGATCTCAGAGATAACCTTCTCATCATAAGATCTCCTAATCCGACCCAAGGCCATCTTATTGGACTCAGCCCAAGGTGGCCCACTTGGCAAAGAAGAGAGGAAGGAAGTAACAGCCTTCAAAGGAAAATTTAATCTCATATCAAAATTCACATGTTTCTTCCACCTAAAGTCATTTTAAAAAGAAGTCAACAGTCGTAAATAAAGGGGAGAGCACAAAGGGGTTAGCACCAGACCCACTTCCACTTAAATTCTCTCTCTCTCTCTCTCTCTCTCTCTCTCTCTCTCTCTCTCTCTCTCTCTCCTCTCTCTCTCTCTCTCCTCTCTCTCTCTCATCCTCACTAGGGGTGTTCACTATTCGGTTCAAACTGAAAAAATCGAACCGAACGATTCGATTTGATTTGGTTCGATTTGAACATGAAAAAAATTTGATTTGATTTCAAACCAAACAGAAAAAGAAATTTCGGTTTGGTTCGGTTTCTAAACTCTAGAAACCAAACCAAATCGATTAACCGAATTACAATAATAATTTTAATTTATATATATCTATCAAGTTTTTTCAATATATTTACGTAAAAATATATATTATAGAGATTAATATGGTCATCAACATTTAATCTTTCATTTCAAATATTATTTGATAGTGATTTATTATAGAAACAAGTGATTAAAATCTTATTTAAGACTAAGAGAATATAAAGACCCATTTATTTTCAAGTTAAACCGAATAAAATTAACCGAACCAAACAAAATTTAATTTGATTTGGTTTGGTTTGGTTTCAAGAGACTTTAGTTTGGTTTGGTTCGGGTTGGATTCGAATTTGGTTTGGTTTGGTTTCTTAAAAATCTCTTATAAACCAAACCAAACTAAACCATGAACACCCCTAATCCTCACTCTCTTTTTGGACCGAACTCTTCCTCTTGTTGACTTGATCCATCTTAGAATTGTTCTGGGGATCTATATTTCTAAAATTGACTATCTTACGGGTTAAAGAAGCAGCCAAGAGCAAGAGAAAGATTTGTTCTCTTCTCTCATCCCCATCACCCAAGATCCAAACCCAGATCCATCATAATCGTATCCACAAAAGATCTAAAGGCCAAGCTGAGCCGACCATATCACATGCTCTGCAAAAATCCTAATCACGAGATTAACTATGGAATTACTTCTCTATTTCCATATTATGTTTAATTAGTAACTCAAGCTCATGATTTTCTCAACAGGTACAAACATTGTTTTGATTTGTGTGGAGGCTATTTCTAGTCTTCTAAGCTCACGGGCTCATCATGACCCAGTAAGGAAGCAGAGCGACGGCTATTCATCCACGTGTCTTCGAAGGTGGCTAAGGATCTCGAACACGTCTCCATCACCGCGTATCCAAGGACATCGAGGAACCTGGCTTTCGAGCATATCTGAACAGGATAAGGTCACCGAGCATCAGCTGTTCAGTAAAGGCCCAGAGCCCCACCGAACAAGCCTCCAAGCTTCTGTTCGAATTTTTCGCGGTTCAACATGAAGCCACCAAACAACAGCACCGAACGCCGGACAGCCTCACCGAGCAAGTCCGCGATTCCCTATTCGATACCTCTCTAAGGTGATCATGATGAACGACCCTTGGCCTCCAACAACATTCAATAGGACGGCGCGACACATCTTCTCATGTACTGGAGCAGTTCAGGCGCTGGTTCTCATGGAGCGTCTCGAACAGACATCCCCCATCTGGGAAACTCAATAGTCGCATTCTTTCAAGCAATATTTTTGAAGGATGCGTTTGGACCCTTCAGGTCCCCTGCCTATATAAGAAATAGTAATCTTTATGTAAAAGTACGAGCAATCATTCCCTCACAATTGTCCACACGCGAGATCACACATCCAAAAGAACTCTTTTCTTCTTGCCCTACTCCACAGTCATATCTGACTTAGGCATCGGAGGGTTCTCCTAGTTCTTCAACCGGGTTCTCCTGACGTCCTCTGATTTTGCAGATTATCATCCGCACCGACAACTGTTCTCTCCCAACTCTCAGTGGAAAATCTGTTCGGCCCAATACCGAACAACGAAAAAACTCCCACAATTTGTATCAGATATCTTATAGTCTGTGTGATAAATATATACCAAATGTATGATACCCTCCCCCTATACATATAGGTTCACTGTCCGAGTTAACCCCACTCAATCAAAGTGTATATCTCAAATTTTTCACATATCATGCAATATGATATGCTTTTACGTTCATATAAAGCTTCTGACCTGTTTACTACTTTCTAATTAGGCGATATAACATGTTGGAGATACACTGCCAATTTTTTTTTTTTAAAGTTGGTAAGGGGAGGGAATTGTGAGGGCCGGGCGGGCGTGGGACACCTCTTCCCCTCCTTTCGGCAGGGAAAGAGGCCGTTGTGCTATGCTAATGTTATCATTTATCCTAATTAAAAGGGTAAATTTTGAGTTAGTTGCTAATTATATTTTGCTAGATATATAGTATTGACTAATCTGAGATTACTAGATTAATCCAGGGTTATCCAAAGATATCTCTACCTAGCTACCCCCTAGGTGGGGCAGAAAACATACCCTTGTTTAGCTAAAAGAATGGTCATAATTTACACCTTGCCCCATTTGTTCAAAAAAAAAAAAGAAAAACAAATGAGTTAACTTTTGAATTATCTTATACCAAATTAAGATACCCATGAGTTGCTTAATCTATACCAAAAATAACCAAGTTCATACTTCAAAAGTGAAGGAACTCATCATTGAGGTGCCGGTATACTTTGCAGGACCGCACCATCTCCTCCTTTCGTTTACAATTTATATAGTGATGAGAAGAGATTCATTACTTCCGGTGGCATAAAAATATTAGAAAAAATTACACATATATTATTAAAATTTATCTTTGAAATCTTCATATATATATTTTATACCTTTAAAATTGGAAAAAAATATCAATTATATCTCTATAATTAGTAATCTATCAAGTAGGAAGAATATTGTTAACACATAACTTTTAAATAAATGATGAAAGTACTAAAATATTCCTCTTCAAGAGAAGAGAGAGAGAAATGATTCAATGGCGCTGAAACTTGACAATGAGGAGAGAGAGAGAGAGAGAGAGAGATGTAAAAAACTATTTTTTAAGAGAATCTTTTATATCTTCTTAACTCAATTGTAATTAGGTTAAATAAATGAAATCAAATGATATGATGAAATATATGGAATGAAAGAGTATAGGATGTAATATGTATATTTCATGGGTATACATTCGAATATAATATGTATCAAACATATATATATATATATATTATTTTCGTAAATGATAATACTAAAATTACATAGTACTTATAGTCAAAATTTAGATATATTTTCTTAATTCTTATCTTCGGCTAATAAACTAAGTACATCAAAATTATTATATATTTAGATTTTTTTTTGACAAGGGGGATATAAGATATGGGCGAATAAGGGGACGAGATTTATTACGGCTTCGAAAAATATGCCTCTCCAGATGTGTGATAGAGCGGAGCTCAGAGTTTTTTTTTTTTTTTTTTTTTGACAGAAAAATATGGTGTGCTTTCATTTCAAACAGGAGAGGGTACACAGAGTATGGAGGAAGCGTGGACAGACCCCAACGCAACCAAGATCCGAAATAGTCAACAATACAAGTGTACGAAGCCCAAATGGACACAATGTCCTTACAAGATAAACCCAACCACCCACTGGACAGACCGACCATCGCACAGGACGCCGGACGGGCACATCGGACGGCAGCAATCCGGGTTGAATACGCAAACCCACAGACATCCACAACGCCGGGGGGGAGCTCGATGAAGTCGGACTAGAGAAAGCTTCCAGGAAGCACCAAGAGGGGTGTGGGACTGATGATACGACGGTAATCTCCAGAGATCCATGAGCAGCACACCAAATGGGAACACAACTACACAAGATACTAAGATCACAAACGAACTCTGAAGGAGACGGAAGCCACCTCGCCGGCGAGGCCACAGAGAGCACCGTCGGCGGCACGAAGGGAACAAAAGCGCGCCTACAAGATAAGCATCTAAACAGGGGAAAGAAGACATACAAACCCAAGGGAGAATACAATACCGCTGCCGAAACACCACCACGCCGGCGACGCCACAGGGGCCGGCGTCTGCGTGATGAAAACCAAACCTCCTACAGGTAGGAGACCAGAATGGGAAAAGATTTTCCCCAAACAAAATGATCACAATAACTGGAACCGCAACGGCGACGAGGCAGGAGGATTCCACCCAAACAAAGGCAGAAACCCACAACAGGGCCATTGAACAAAATCTCCCTAAAAGGGGGAACCACACCAGGAAACGAGTCATACAGAGACAACCTACTCCTAGAAGAGGAGAACAAACCTCCCTTCGGTGGCAAGAGGAAGGGAGGGGGCATCTCTGAAAGCCAGAGCTACCCCCTCCCCCCGCCCGGAACCGAGGAAGACGGAGCTGGAAAGGAAGGTGACGAAGAGCCCTAAAATGCCCGGAGCATCTCTCTCTACAAAGACTAGAGAGAGAGTTGGTTTCACCCCTCTTCCACAGGCTCGAGCGGAGCTCAGAGTTAGACCATCTCACTGAGGGCTCAAAAAATCCGAGAGTCATACATTTGCCAAAAAAATGACGAAGATAAGGTTTAAACCAAGATGACCTTTGCCTAAGACAAAGATCCTATCCATTGAGGCACTGTAGTATGGACGTATACATTTGGATGTTAGAATCATTAATTGCTATCTACTTCGTATAAAAATGGACGTCTTGATAGCTTACATGTGCGCTCTTATTTTTACATTTGATTTAATAATTTTTTTTATATCGAAATATTTATAATATCAATCTGAAATTTAGCATCAAATCACATGATTTTAGATTTGATGCCACTTCACTATATATATGTGGCCATCTCTCTTTCTCTCAAACATTCCTCGGTTACATCAATATGTGATTTTCTTACCTAAACATTTAACTGGCCGTATTAAATTATGCCTTCGATGCAGTTCAATCTTGAGCATGCTATGAGGTGGAGGAGGAGTTTTTTTTGCAGAGGAGATTCTCAATCCTTTAGCCCAATTCATTAAGGGTCTAGTTATAGATTCGACCCAATAAATAAAAGTTCAATTTTCAAATAAGACCCACCACAAAGCGCCAAGAACACCCGATCTACTACCTACAAGGAGAGCCCCTTATCCAGACATTGAAGTCAAAAAGGTAAACCGATATAATGACGAGAGACTCTCGAGCTAACACCTCGACATGTTCTAAGATAAGAAATTGACATACACTTCACCTATTAATTTGATAGACCCTAGTTCAAAAAAGTGATCGTTACCCGAAAAGCCTTATCTTAATAGTTGATAAGTCCGAAAGGTCTTTAGCTCAGCAAGATCTTAGCTTGACGAAGCTTTCGACTCGATGTAAGTGAAACAGTAAACACTCCTATCTAATATCTCGCTCTATGGATCCCACGAGGACGATGATTATTCAAGATGAATAGAGTCTTAAAGAGAATAACAATATGTTATCCACGATTACCATGATCACCCCCACAATCGTCGTAAGTATTGAAACCCATGATGCCCACTACATTGCGATTACATCTACAACTTGATTTTAACTATAGTCACATCGCATGAAATCATCCGACAGATTTGACCTCTTATAAATCTCAAATAAAACTCTTTTGATGAGAGGTAATACAATTTTGCACTTTATTATGAGAAATGATCTCAATGACCTCAAATTATTTCTCTCTCTTACTTTAACTCTTGTATTTGATCTAACTTAAATATTAGAAGATGTTTCTTATAATCTTTGCACTGGAAGCTCCCCTACTCCTTCCTTTTTTACAAATCTTCTTTTTGGTGAGGACTGAAGAGGGAGGAGTGCAATTCGAAATCGTAAGACGATCCACCGATCTGTAATGGAATTAAGTCCTGTATCTCCACTCTCGAAGTCGTGTGAGTTGGGGTTGTCGTTGTCAACCCAAATAACTTTGTCTGTTTCTGGTCTTTATAACTAAGGACATTGTACTGTGATGCATTCCTTTTATTTTTATTGTATACTTTGTGATGATGAGGATATGTATTGCGCTATGATGCACTATTTATACTTTGAGAAAGACTTAGTGTATTTTTATTACATTTAAGTACAATATGACTAGGCATTAAACTCATGTGACACTCATCATATGGAGAGTGATAAAATGACAACTCAATTATTAAGTGCCACATGAATTTAGTGCCTCGTCATATTGCACTTCAGTGCAATATGAAAATACACTAAATCTTTCTCTTATACTTTTTAATTTGTCTTTGTGATATACTTTATGATGGAGAAAGATTTAATATATTTTTTTATTACTTAAGTGTAATATGACTAGGTACTAAATCCATGTGGCACCTCTCACATGGGGAGTGATAAAGTGACAACTCAATTATTGGTGCCACATAGATTTAATGTCTAATCATATTATACTTAAGTGCAATAAAAAAGTAAACTAAATCTTTCTCTTTGCGATGATATGATATTGAACTTACTAGATATGTTGTTTACCTCAAATATTGTTGTTTCTTCTCAATTAGTTTTCTACTCTTTGCATTTCAAATTCCAACTTTCTACATACTCTTTAGACCCTTAGCTCAAGTAATTCATGTTCACTAACCATTTTTCTTTTCTTTTTTTAGATAGAGTAGATAGCAGTTTTAGAGACAGTACTTGTTCTAAAATTAGTAGCAAACAAGTAAAATCTTACTTTGGAGGATACAAAAATGGATGACTGCTATGCACATCCCACCCACATTCTAATTGAAGTGTGAATGGCATTATATGATATCATTCACTGTAGAAAGTGGGGGAGATGGTGCAACTCCCCACTATGATTATGGTTATTAATGTGAGATGTTGCACGGCGACGACTGGCCCTTCGTGAAGCTTCAACTGTTCATCTATTGTGAGAGACACATGGAACTTGTCTATCATAAGGAGACAAGCATTGAGAATAATATTTATTGTATTTTTGACAAATAAATTTAGTGATGTGGCAATTTATATGACACTACATAAAACACACTATGTAGATGATGTGCCACATTATGGAGGGTAGACTTCGATAGACAATGACAAGTGGGGGCAGTTGGCGATGGATTATGGTATAGGTGATGGACGATAATGAGCGTCGACAGTTACTCCTAATCTAAAATCACATTTGTAAGTCTAAAATAATTATTTATGAGTCCAAAGTAATTATTACAAGTTTAATTGGATAGTTTTTAAATTTTAAGGAAAATATTTTTTATTCCAAAATTAGGGTTCATATATAAGTCTATGTTCATTACTATTAAAAATTCAGTTAATATTTTTTAAACCCTTAGAATTATATTTTTGTACCTAAAATTTATATTTATGAGTCTAAATTACTATTAAAAATATAGTCGATATTTTTATTTCCTAAGAGTAATATTTTTAAAGTCTAAACTCTGTACTTATTGAGTCCACATTTTTAATTTAGAAGTTTACTGCAAATTGCTGCAGTACCATCATGTTAGTTACCACCCATCGTCCGCCGATGTCCATACTAATGATGTGGCGAATCTAGTCGTGTGATTTTCTGTGTGATACCACACAAATTATCATATCACTTGACATGTACAATATTTGGACTTATCAAATGTAAAATAAATATTTCTCCAACGTTTTGATAATCAAGTGGGATTGTATAATTTGATTAGACAAATGAGACAAATAAAAGCCAATCTGAAAGCTTTCACGAGGGATAAAAGATGCAATCTTTTAACTTATAAATGATGGATAAGACAACAATCACATCTTCCTAACATAGGATTGGAATAAAGTTCTTAAAATTGAGTAGAAATGGAAGGGGAAAACTAGTATCATCATATCATTTACACCCTAAAACTGAGAATCCCTAGAAGTTATTTTTACGAAAACTTGTCATATTTTGGCACACTTAAACTGCTTCATGTTGACTTTACTATAATTTCCACTGGATTTGTTTCACATGATCATATTACTAGAGATTCTAGGCTATGATTTTTGTACATTGACAATTTTGTAGGTATTCACAGGGTTTATAACTTTGATGTAAAATTTTAGTGCATCTCGGAGGTCTCCAATATTTGATATCAGATTATAGGCATGATATCTACTGATGAGTTATAGTCTTAGAAGACAAAATTTCGTTATTCCACTTGTAAAGGAGACCACTATGATGATAAAAATTAACTTTTAGGGATTTTTGCATATTATTTCTTATAAATTTAGCTAATTACATATTAGTCTCTCAAATTAGATTATTATCATATTAGTCTCTCAAAATCTCTAAAATTTTACAAAAAAAAACTCTCTGATAATAATTAATACGCAAGAATTAAAAGTTTTGAGAGATTAATATGATAATGATAGGTTAACTGTAATTATCTAAGTTTATAAGGAGTAATATGCAAAAATTCCAAACTTTCAAGTATTAATATATTAACATGTGTTATCATAGGATGTCAAGTGGACAGATCAAAACTGAGATGTTGCTGGGTTTTCTTTGGCTACTCAACATATTTGGTGGGCTGGCTTGCCCTGTGTTTTTTTAACATATGAGCTTGACTAGATGAATTGGACAAATTATATATTTTTTGGGCCAATAAAAAGGCAAGTAACAAGCCAGTTGCGATACATGTGATGACAATAATAGGTGCATAAGAACAACTAAATATAGTAAAACAAAGAAAACTGTATATAAGCTAATCAGATGAAGATTTGCAAAACAAACACCTTTTATATATTCATATAATAATACTGCACATCCTACACCCTTTTAAAACCTGCTTTGGTTGTAAGTGATGTACTTTAGATTAAGATATCTAGACGTAACTTAACTTACTTTTTGGCCTCAATTCTGAAACAAAAAGGAGGGTGCCCCTTGTTATCTAAAGGTGTACACTATCTCATCTGTTGGGATTGGATAGAATTATTGATATGTATTTATACCCACATGCCCAGAGATAAAATGGCTCCCAAAACAGTCATATTTTGCAAGATATATCGACGGTACAATATTGAATGTCGTACACACACATGCATATATATATATATATCTATACTAATATAATATTTTTCAATCTTGATGTTGCCACGTGGCAGCACCAAGATGAATTTTTTTTCTCGTCATATTTGTAAATATAAAAACTTACTAATGTAATTTCTCTCATCTCTTTCTTTCCCATTAAAACCTTCTATTAAACATCTCACATTTTCTAAAAACTCACATCCTTATCCAAAACTATTTCCCATTTTACTCTCTTCATCAAAACACCTTCTCTTTATTTCTAACAAAAATAAAAAAGTATTACATGTTTTTAAATAAATTTTTTATTGAAATTATTATATTAATAATAAATATTAGTACATATATATATGTAAGAAAATCGCAACAGAAATTTATGCAATAGGCAGATGATACGTTCACAGAGATCAGAAATGTTTATCTGGTTGAAGCGCCGGCGTGTCGACTGTCTTTAGAGAATATATTGCCGCCCTACAATGCAGAGGCTCGCTGGCAAAATCCTCCCAAGATCCGACAACCACTAGCGGCGTTCGTAGATGCACTCCAACACGAACGTCACCCACGAACTCAACCTCAGATTGCCTCAGAAAAAGTCACAGGACATGCCACGATGCGCAGTAGAAGAGAGCGCGGAGAAGCAGTAGTGCGGTCACACGAAGAGCAGCGTGCGCACAAGGCAGCAGTGTCTTCGCCGTTCACACCACCCTTGAGATCACGTTCGCCCAGGAAGAAGCAGATGAAGCGCCGTAGGAGTTTGCCTTTCTTCGCATAGCGCAGGAGAGGAAAAACACGAAGCGCCGCTTCGTTTCTCCCAAAAAACCGTAAAAACCCCACCCACACGAAACCGGTGCTGGGCCCGCCAGTGCGAGGCCCCCGGGCCGGGGATTTGCACCCCCCTGCCTGCGATAATCGCATGCGTCGCGTCCGGTTAAAGGATTTTTGGCTCAGTCCCCCCAGAACCACTTGGTTTGGGTCCGACCCGCGCGTGCGTGTAAGCCCCCTTAACATATCTAAGTATGTAAAAAAGAACCTCATATTTAAGGCCTTCCAACCTTCTTAGATATCTAGTATGGGACAAAATTTTACACACACACAACCAAACATGAAATGCTTGAATTCAAAACAGAAAATCAACATATATATATATATATATATATATATTACAATATGTCACAGTTTAGAAGATTTGGGCCTTGTCATGGTAAGAGTATAGTCTTAGATGACCTTTTTTTTCTGGATGAAAACTAACCTATTACAATATCCCGTTCTTGATTCCTAATGGAATTTAAACCTCTAAACTCAAGATTTGATATAGGCTAATCACTAGATCACTTATTTAGTACAATCTTAGATGGCTCCTGATCCATCTCAGAATTAATAGGATAGTGAAAATTTCCAACTCAATGTTGACTCGGTGTCAAGGACCATCCATGATCACGTCAATGTCATAGTTGGGGATGGAAAACTCTTGTTTCAAATGGTCACGGTGACTATTTGTAAAAAACTTAGTTGTGCCCATCTTTAATGAAGTTTTTAGTTTGTTGCAAACCCCTATTTAGAGTTTGCACCAAGCTGTTCTCTAGTTGGGATAGTCCTTGACACGACCCATATTGCACCTCTAGATGTATAATAAATATTATCGACTGAGATGGTTTTATATTTTGACTATAAAACATTGATATACTCGTATACATATGATGCAGGAGAAATATTTGGCGTACGTTTTAAATGCGGAAGTGCAGTTCGTTTTTATTGGTCAATGCACTTATAACATATTATTTTCTTCCAATAAAAAATGAAAAGTGTACTTTCAAATATATTTGGAGTGCAATAAATATCTCTCGTGACGAAGAGATTTCATCTTAAGATTTTTCCTCTTATAATTACTCTCTTTGATAACAAGATAATGAGATTTATCTCCAACTTACTACCGGTGATAAATATTACCCCACTTTTAAAATCTATTTAAAATAACCTTCGGTGATAAAAATTAAATCAAGATAAATGAGTGTTAAGACATGAATAAGATATCTCTCATGTTGGCCACGGATAAAAGTTATCCATGATAACTCATTAATTGCATGTACTTTCATTATAGAAAAATGTATACTTTCACCCTATATACAAATAAAATAGTGTATTTTGTTGTCAAAGTCTGTATGAAAAAATGATTACTCTATCTCACTTTGTCATATCCCCCTTGACCATCCATCTTTCATTAAACCATCCAAATAAAAAAAGGAGAAATAAATATGGATAAATTATAGGAGAAATTAATTAGAAATCCCTGACTGTAATAGGAAGATATTTATTGTAACATGATTTAACGTATATTGTAACATGAAATAACACTTATTGTAATAAGTTACAGTTCTGTCAGGGACTAGAAAATAAGTCAAATATCTTTTAGAGACTTCTAATTAATTTGTCCTAAACTATATATAAATTGTCTATCCTTTCATCTACTTGTGAGAGTTACTCGGTAAAATATTTCGGTCGAGCATTAAACATCTCTCTATGAACATAATTAAGAAATGTTTTTTTTTTTTTTTGCTAACGAGGAAACCCCGCCCCGTGTGGCTTTGTGGACTCAAGGATTGGTGTTCGTGAACTCCAAGGTCAGGACTTGGCGGCTCCTACTTTCCGTGTACCCGTATTGTCCTTACCCCACTTGACCAGGAAAACCCCGGACCTACACACCTCGAGAATTACATGTAGATCAGGTCAGCCCCCCCCAGGAATCGAACTCGGGACCTCTTGATAATTAAGAAAAGTTACTTACCCACTTAGACGCATCCGTCCAATGCCCACCTTAAATACATGTAAGGTGGGCCCCACATCCTGGTAATGAGTTAGACTAAAGTTAACATAGAGTTAACTCAAAATTAACTCAAACAGTAGTTTGAAAAGGTTACAAAATTAACTCAAGTGGGTTAGATTAAAGGTGAGTCTAACTCACAAATTTTCAACCCACCTCTAGAGATAAGTTGTAGTTAATCCATTGAATTAACTATCTTTTTGCTCTCACGGTACACAATATTAATTGTTACTTTTTCTTTTCCCAAAATAGGTTAACTCATTTTTCTTACAAAAATATATTTGAGAAAAATAAGTTAACTCACTATAGTCAAATGAATTAACTCATATGCAAACAAAGTAAAAAATGAGTTAAAAATGAGCTAACTTTAGCTCTGAATTAAAGTTAATTTTAATCCAACCCATTACCAAACTGAGACTAAGAACACCATATGATTGTTGAGAAAAGTTACTTACCCACATAGGCTCTATTCACTTTAGATACATATATAGTGGGACCCGTGAACATCACATCATTAATAGTTTTATCATTTTGTATCTAAAGTTGACACTAGATGGGTGCACTCAAGCGAACAACAAATCCTTTCCATAAATTGCTTATCTTCATAAGTAAGTTTTTGAGTAATTTAGAGCGGTTCGAAAGAAAATAAATTTTTCTCCACAAAATTCCAACAATTTTGCCACATAAGATCCCATCACAAAGAAAAACAAATTACGAGCATTTGTAGACTCCCTAAACTAGAGAACTCTCTGTTCTCGTACAATAAGAGATATACCAACTTGAAACCCACAAACTCTCTCGTGGAGGAGTAATTTGCTTAATTCTTATATGAGATTAATCCATATAAATATGATAAAATATAAAGTATGACATATTTTTATAGGATAAGACGCCAAATATCTTATTTTGATGTTTAGTTTTATTTTTTTATGCTTATCTACACCAATCAAACCAGATCACCATTATTATATGTGAAACGGGTGAAAAACGTTGCTTGATGTCCCATCTCAATAGTCAGACGTCAGATCCATATCTTGTTGACGTGTAAAACTCAACCTTCTGACCAATGAGGTGAGACAACTGAGTATTTTTCTAGGAGAAAGACTTTTTACTTAGTCGGCCGGTAAAAATGCCTATGTGAGTTGCTCGGAAACCTACTTGATCGGTCAAGCGATTAGAACTCATATTTTTTATGTGGATCCCGATCGTCCGACCAATCAAATCTATAACTGAACAATCCACGGCGGCCATTCTATTAGGAAATACTTTCTCTTTTTCTAATCGTTTTATTAGTAGAAATGCTCTCCTTTATTATACATACAACTATACAAGTGTGTGAGAATGCATGGAAAACATTACATGTAAGAAGGTGTCGTCTGCAACGATGTGGGTGTGCGATGGCCGCTTTGGAGCTACGCGTCGAAAAGGACAGAGAAGTGAATTGGGAGCCGGTCCATTAAATGCCCACTGCGGCCCAGCAAACACCACACGGAGGGCCATAAATGGAGAATTTATCATGGATTGTACGGACATGTGGCACCAAGCCCAATCTTGTTATTTCCGAGCTGTGAGCGGGATATCTAAATTCTAAATTGAGAATTTTCATTTCAAAAAGAATAATAGGTTTTTTATTTTTAATTTGTTTAGGGCATAACCGTGATTTTTCCACTTTAGTTAAATGATCATCCTGCATCTAGAGATCTCAAAACTACTAGATAAATTTTGTATTTTTTTTTTACATGTAGATACTTCCTCTTGCATAGTTGTTATAAGGTGCTCTCTTAGGTGGTGTCTAGGCACTGTCTAGGCGAAAAGGCGCCAATTTGAAGATTGGGGGGGGGGGGGGGGGGTGTCTGTCCTTTGGGAACCCAAAAAGGCATCCCCATGGGGTGCCTAGGCGAGCTAGGTGCGCGCCTTGGCCCGCCTGGGCGCCTTGGGTGTCTTGGGCTCTATGATTGTTTTGGGTGGTTTAAGTCTTATGATACATGGTTCAGTACTTTATTTTCTTGAATATCATTTAAGTAACTTAATATATTATATGTAAATAAGAAAATACCTCTCATTTGAATCTAATAATAATATCGAAAAAATTATATCTCTTATCTAGAAAAAGTCAACTCTCTCATCAAAGAAGAAAATTATGATTTTAGTGTTTCCATCAAAATGTCCACTTTTTAATCTATCATAATTTGATCTAACTAAAAAATTTATAATTCAAATAAATTATATAAAATACTAAAAATCTAAAATCCAGTGAAATAAATCAAATATACATGACTTCTTCAAGAGACTCACTCTTCTATTGACAACGCTTAGTCTTCTAAAGAAGTCACATATACGTTTGACTCATAAATAATATTTTAGATATTTTTATTCTTATTATGTATATTAGGAGATATATATTTTAAAATTTTTAATTAGTGACCTATGTGCCGCCTAGGTAACACCTAAGTGGATGTTTATGCTCCTAAGCGATTAGGGACCCTGTGAACGTCTTGGTTCCCGTTGACAACTATGGCCACTTGTTAGTTACTTGTGTGAGAATTCGTTCTATATTTATATTTAGATATATACCTTTACAACTGCAAAATATATCTAGAGATCCCATAGCATATAGCCGATTATAACAAAAGTGAGAAATATGTTTTGAGTATTTGTTAATTTATGATCTATTTCAATGGCAGTTGGATCTAAGTATGATTACCCCTAGAAAGATAAGAGGGTTTGAGAAGGCCAATTCCTTAGCACCTAAAGCTCTTTAGGCTAATTATAAATGTTTAACATTTTTATCAACTTATTTTTATGTAGGCAGGCATACTACCTAGTCAGTACTTTTTTTATCTTGACTATGGTTAGGCAGAGTATATTGTCTTGTTTCATCATAAGAGGGACTCTATTTAGCTAGCTTCTGACATCTTTATGTTTTTGTTAAGCCAAGTCTGAGTGTCTATCAAGTTCAGGCAAAGAATGCCACCTACAAGGTCTTCTTTAGGCAATGCAAAGTGTCTAGGGAGCTTCAAGGGAAATCTAATTGATTAAACAATGCTAAGAATGTGTCACCTAATTTTCATTTAGGTGAAGCAATCCCCCTAATTTTAAGTGAGCATTAACTTCTATGGTATCAGTCTATTCTACCCATGAGAGGGGATAATTAGACAACTCCAAAAACAGAGGGATAGAGAAAAAAAGATGTGAAATTGAGATTACTTAAATTCATGGTTAACTTATATATGAATAGACAGAATAAGTTATCCCGAAAATAAGGAGGCCCCTAATAAGTTTTATTACCCATCTTAGTTAAAGATAGGACCAATGAGGTAAGTAGTGCTTAAAGCACAGCAAGGCATCTATTAATCTACCTTTGAACAATTGAACATCTTAAAGCTAGAATCAATTATATATTAGGTGTTTGTACACTTGATTAGGCTGTTGAAGTCTATTTATGTAGTTGCAATTGTGATACATGATTGGGATTCTGGGAATGACTTTCCTTGGCTGGCCTTTTTTGTCCTTTGAAATTAAGAGGGAGATCCCTTCCTGCATGTAGATTCTAAGAATTAATTATGGCAATAGATGAGCATGAAAGGTATTTCTTAGATATTATCTCCCTGTAATTTTTGGAAGTTTTGATTAGTGACTTCTTTAGTCACATTCTGCTTAGTGCATCTTTCAAGAGTTAATGTGCTCCAGTCTTATGATAGATCTAGGAGAACATTCATAAAGATTCCATTTTCATATGTCTCTCAAACATTTCAAATGATATTTTTATCCTTCAAATGCTTCACATAATTGGCCACACCCCAGGGTCATCAACATTGCAATTTCATTCCCACTCTCACCTATATTATTCTCCTTTAAACTTAATCTTTTCCTTTTCTATTTTTTCCCCTCTTAGCTCAGTTCTTTTCCCCCTCATTATTATACTCCTTACACCAAAAGCCACACCTCTTGAGTGCTAGATGGGTGGTTCATTAAAATTTTCTGCTATACTTGGGTTGGTTTTAGACTTCTTCAAGTGATATTTATAGCAAGGTTTGCTAGATCGGTGAATCGGATTGGACTCGATTATCTAAATATTGGTGTAAATCGAAGTATACTGATTTAATTTGTATCTAAATTTTAATAATAAGAAATAAAAATAAAGAAGAAAATCTTACTAGACCTACCATGTCTGAGACCATACTGCTATAGTATGTGTTTGCCTTTCCTATAATCTGACGCCTAGAAGTATATATGTTCTCTGGGCTACTCTATTTTCAATTATAATCTACCTAATTTCAAATTGAAACTACATGTATCCTGTGGAGGGACTTTTCAAAGACATCATGGCAAATGTTAACCTGTCACTACTGTTCTTCACCATCCTATTCTAAGTTAGAAAAAGAAGAAGATAAATTAAGAACTTTGATCTCACAATACTTTTGTCCATTACTTTGTTAGAAAGGAAATTCACACCTATCTTAATGCCCTGAACACGTGACTTGGATTCTAGTCCAAGCATAAAATTAAAGACTGTTTCATCCCCACTAATTTCTTCCTCCTGATCCCTGCAATATTGTCCTTCCAATTAGGAGGCAGAACCATAATGCTGTCACTATTATCAACCTATCACCATCGCACATTAAGCCTCTTCTCTCTCTTTCTCTATATCTATTTAGTACAGGAGATATTTTCTTTATTTGTTGAAGAGTAAAATTCTTCTTTCACCAAATCTATTAGTGACATTAGAGAATATTAGGGCTGCAACGGGTCGGATTCGGAACTGAAAACACAGATTCTGATTCCGATTTCGATTCCGATAACCAAAATATAGTTTCGATTCTGATTCCAATAAAATTAGAATGGTTAATTTCGATTCCGTTCCGATTTCGATAATATTATCGGAACCGAAATTCTGATAAGTTAAGATGCTTACTATGGTTTTACCTTTTGAGTTTATGGATAATTTATCGGATAACCGATAATGATTCCGATTCCGACTATTTTTTTTATTCCAATTCTGATTCTGATAACTTATCGAAATATCCGATATCGATTTTGATAAGCTATCGGTATCAATTTTTTATTTCGAAACCGATAATTTTTTTCGAAATCGAGTCAAAATATCGATATATCGGGTTCCGTTTGTAGTCCTAGAGAATATTTTGTCGTGCCTTATTCAATTAGCATAATGGAGCCTCGTATAATAGCAAGGACGGGTCATCAATGAGCGAAACGGGAAGATAATCAACTAAAAGAAGGAAAATATGATGAACAGGATTTCATTATGAAAGAGTAGTGCTTAGGATGTTTAATGATATGAACAATTCCATCTTCTCATTCAGTTTGGACCTTCAAACTTGCATGATTTGAAAAATGCCTAATAGAACGAATCTAGCAATCCGAGGGGATATTAGACCAAGGTTGAGAGTACCGGTCCAATAGGCTAGAACATATTTTTTTCTTCTTTTTAAATTTTTATTATTAAATTTAAATGTGAATCGGATTGAACTGATATGGTACCCTTTAGTTAGTACCATATATGAAGCTCTCTAATCCGATTCACCAATCCAACCCGTACCATATATTAGACGCTTACATATGAGATGGAGTACAATAACCATATATAATAAACTGTCTATATATAATCCAGTAACAAAATTGCCTTAAGTCATCATCATAAAGTTCCAAGTCACATGATATCAAAACAGGTGATAATTATAGTGGTTTTTCTTAGAACATGGATATCTCTTTGCTCTTGTTTTCTATGTCTACATTTAATCCTCACCTACCCGAAAAGTTTGTTTATTCTTAATTAGTGTTCAATTGTCAATAATCTCATAATACTGTAGCATGTTCTTAATTAGATGTACCTAACAAGTGAATCTATATATACATCTCATTCGCATAAGGAGACTTGGGTCACAATCATAAGCAAACAAAGTCACGTTCACTTGGCGTATTAACCGCAACCAGATGTCATATTCCTATCAAGCATCTACTTATGGTTATGTCATGTGCATTAATGTAATATCTTTTCGTCGAAAACCCTGTCTTTGAGGCCACCGGGAATGAAGCTAGAGGGAGCGCAGTCGTCGGCATTATGAAAAGGAGGATCGGGGAGGGGGGATGCAAGGCCGGGAGGGGGGGGGGGGAGTAGGGCTGTTCATAATACGGTTCAAACCGAAAAATCGAACCGAACCGACCGGTTCGGTTCGGTTTCATGGGCCAAGTGGTTCGGTTCGGTTTCAGGGCAGAAAATCGTAATAAACCGAATATAGATATATAGTTATATAATTAATAAAATTAAACAAAAAAGGGGTAGCACAGTGGAGGGCGCCGTCGTGCGCCCTCCACGCGCTGGGTGGTCGCAAGTTCGAAACTCGCAACCAAACCCCAAAACCCCTCTTTTTGCCAACTTTTCAAAAAAACCCCAAAAAATGTCAAAAAATATCCCAAAAATGGTTAGAAGCTGCTAACATATATCTCATATATATGTCAACGACTTTGTGTGACCGCTGACAAATATTAGTGGACGACTAATTTGTCAACAGTTTGTGAGCCGCTGACATATGATTATAATGTCATCGATTTTAAATCGCTGACATTTGTGATGTTTCTTTAGTGTGAGTAATGTATATCTCACCATCCTCCAAATGCTCCTCATCTCTCTCGTTTGAGATGGCATTCAGGAAGGAGCTGGGTCCTAGTGCTGGAAATATTTATAATTTTTGCTCAAGATATTAATAAGGAATACTTGGATATAGACTCTTTCAGAGTTTATGGGCACAAATCCCTCCTCTCAATGCTGGAGGAAAGAAGACCTGTAACCTCTCCTAATGGAAAGCAGGTGTTCATACTACTGAACCATCAGTCAATTGATTGTTACAGAACTTGTTTGGCAAAATTTCTAAAATATATGTTCAGGTTATTTATAAATAATGGCTACTCCCCTGCCTTTGCAATCTACCAGTATATCCCTAAGATCCTCAAAAAGCAGCCTGAAGTCCCTCCACTTTGCTAACCACTTTATCTATGGATATTCCTGAACAAAACATTGGATAGCCCCTACCTTAATTACTTTAAAAATGGGTAGGGCTGAGTTAGATTTCAAGAGCAAAAATGTTTATTGCAAGATTGTTCTTATAATAAGACTGATTTCATTAGTCCAGAAGACTTGATAGGTGCTCACTTTTGATATTTATCAAATAATGAGATTGCTTTCCAAATAGTTTTTTAGGAAGTTATCCTTCCTTGGTCTCATCATACAATTCTATGTACTGCTGAAAACTTGAAGATTTAAATTTTGCTTTACATGCATTTTAGGAGGGGAAATGCTCATTGCTCTTTCAGGAGAGGTTGTGAAGGTTGCCTTCTTGTGCTGAAAACCTGTTACAATCCAACTCTTTCACCGAACGAACGGTGCTGCTCTCACACTCTCCATCTTTATCGACCCAAAAGACATCGTTTGGGTCAGCTTTTAAAAAATCTAAAATTTACAAAATCAACTATTTCTGCAAAAGTCGTGGGGATAGAAAATTTGGGCATGGTCGAACGTGTTTTTTGATGTCGTAAATCTTTTACATCATCGCCTAAGGGTGTTCAAAAATCAATCCAAATCGAAAAATTGAACCGAACCGACCGATTCGTAAATATTACCGTTTGTATCATAATTTTACAGGCAAAAATCTATGTCGCCCGCAATTTCAAACGATTAAAAGAAAGAGAGGATATGATATTGGATGTACAACCCGACCCGACCCGAATCGACCACTGGCGCAGAGCCAAAACCCGAGACTTCCCCAGTTCCGCTGTCGCAGGACTGGGGACAAGATCTTGAGAAGAGAACGAGAAAGTTGAATCCGAGACGCCTCTTCCAATGATAAACCGCCACGTGGCATTGGGCACGAGACCGTCGCCGTGGCGTCTTCCCATTGGCTTGGCTCAAGAAAGATCTCTTCGGTCTCCTCCCCCCCCCCCCCCTCCCGCGAGCCCAGCCGAGGTCCGCTCCGCCGGCCGCGTCTTTAATTCCTCGAAGTTGCAGCACAGACAACAATGGAGGACCGCGGGAGTTTAGAGAGAGAAAGAGAGAGGGAGACAGAGCAGTGGAAGAGAGAGAGAGGCAACCCTCGAACGTGGAGACGTACAGGGAGAAAGACCAGCAAGCGGAGAGACTGTAGAGTCTAGAGAGAGGAAGAGAGAGCCGAGGCTTTTAAACCAGAGAGAGAGATAGAAAGAGAGAGAGGCTTTCAAAGCGCGGGGCTCTTAAATTCTTGTCGGTTACAGCTGCCAATTCTCTCTCTCTCCCCTCCCCCCACAAATCTTTTTGGTATAAATCCTCTTCTCTCTCTCTCTTCTCTCTCTCTCTCTGCGTAGTGCAAACCACTGTGGTTGTCCCCCTTGGGAGCAGGGGAGGAGGGAGCGTGAGGGAGGTTTGCCACCACGATTCATACCGGCATCGCCGGGACGCGCCCGGAGGTTTCCCGTTTCGGCGGGCATGCCGTCGACTGTTCCTCCACCCCCCTCCCGTCGTACCCCTCAAAGAACTGCAGTAGCGTAATGAGCATTTAGAACGGGAAGAGAGAGAGAGAGAGGAAGGGGTGGCATTTATTTGAGGAGAGAAGGTTGGAGAGGAAAGGGTGGAGATGCCATTTTAACTCCCCGTCTCTGCCCAGTGAGCCACCACCACCTCAGCATCGAACAATAACGGCGGAAGTTGCTGCCTTTGCTGGCGTTGGTGCCGTGTCCCCTCTGGGTCTTGATGGGGGCAGCTGGTGGCGTCTGAGCAGGGGCCGCTGAAGGGCTACGCTACCGCCGCCGCCGCCGCCGCCGCCTTCTCCAAATGGATGGGCGCCGTTGATGATGCCGAGCGGCTGGTGTGGTGGAAGCAGCTGGAGATGTCGCTGTAGCGCCTACGCCGGTGGTGGTTCTGGAAGTTGCCGTTGTTGCTATTGTTGTTGCTGCGGTGGTGGTGGTCGGAGAACTAGCCTTTCTCGGTGGCAGCCATGGATTCCGGCGAAGACCCGGATGCTACCGAGGCGCAGAGGAAGAAGCGGTACCACCGCCATACCCCCAGGCAGATTCAAACACTCGAATCGTATGCTCTTTGCACACACACACTCTCTCTCTCTCTCTCTCTCTCTCTCTCTCTCTCTCGCTGTATGTGTGTTCTCAGATTCAAGTTGGAAAAAAATAGAGAAAAAAATCTTCCCTTTTTCTCTCGGAATTGAGCTTTCTTCCGCAGATTTCTGTATTATGAACCTAAGAATCTGGTTCCATGTGTGGCTTTGATGTCGATATCGTACTCTTAATTGAGAAAAAAATGTCAGAATGTTTAAGGACTGCCCGCACCCGGACGAGAAGCAGAGGATGCATCTCAGCAGGGAGCTGGGTTTGGAGCCTCGCCAGATCAAATTCTGGTTCCAGAACAGGAGGACACAGATGAAGGTTACGTTTCCGTCCTCAATTCTTTCTCTTCTCCCTTCCCTGCTCCTCCCGGGACGCCTCCCCCCCGCCGTCTCCGTCCATGGATGAAGCCACTTGTTACAGTGGATATGCCTCTTCCCCCAGGCACAAACGGAGAGGTCCGACAACTGCTCGCTGCGAGCAGAGAACGACAGGATCCGCTGCGAGAACATCGCCGTGAGGGAGGCTCTGAGGAACGTCGTCTGCCCCACGTGCGGCGGCCCTCCGGCCAGCGAGGACTCCTACTTCGACGAGGAGAAGCTACGGATGGAGAACACCCGCTTGAAGGAGGAGGTAGGAAATCCAAGTACTCCGTTAGACTCCATGTTCGTTTCTTCACATGAACTCGTCCTTGCAATTTAGCCCCTCGGTGGGAAGAAAGATGCCCATGAATCCAAGAACTTGCAATCTAAAAGTTTAGCTCGTCTCCTTTATAGATACTGCCATGGAAAACCAGTACTTCAGATGCTAGCCCTGTTCATAGATCGAGTTTTTTTCCTTTTTTCCTCTCTTTTTGGAATCATTAATTCCTCTGGTACTAGCTATATCGGCACTGCACATTCCCCTTTCGCTGAAACTGCAGCTTGATAGAGTCTCCAGCATCGCCTCCAAGTACCTAGGAAGGCCCATCTCGCAGCTCCCTCGGGTCCAGCCGATCCCCATCTCCTCGCTCGACTTATCAGTTGGAGGCTATGGCGCCAGTCCCGCCCTCGGCCCTTCCCTGGACCTCGACCTCCTCCCAGGGAGCTCGTCGTCCACGTCGATGCCGCCGTTGCCGTTCCCGGCGGGGGGCCTGTCCGAGGTGGAGCGGTCTCTCATGGCCGACGTTGCCGCCAGCGCAATGGGGGAGCTGATCAGGTTGGTTCAAACGGACGAGCCGCTGTGGACCAAGTCCGCGGGCGATGGCGGGGAGGTCCTCAACTTGGGCAGCTATGACAGGATCTTCCCCAGAGCAGGAAACCAGCTGAGGGATCCGGAGGTGCGCCCCGAGGCCTCGAGGGCCTCTTGCGTGGTGATGATGGGTGCCACCGCGTTGGTTGATATGTTCATGGATTCGGTGAGCTCTGCCTACTTGTGCTTGTTCCGGCAGTAGATAGCAGATAGAACAATGGGTACCCGGTGGCTTAATCTGAGAAGTTATACTGATTAAACTGGTCGTCTCCTCTCCATCCGTGTTGCAGTGCAAGTGGATGGAGTTGTTCCCCACGATCATCGCGAGGGCGAGGACGATCGAAGTCCTCTCCACCGGAATGGGAGGAAGAAGCGGGTCTTTGCTATTGGTATTAACCTGTCATATCCTGATCACATCTGGAGATTGTTATCCTTGCAGGTTCTGCACCGGGGCTTTCCTTCTTCTATTCTCTGACTGTGGCAAGCTTCGCATGCAGATGTACGAGGAGCTGCAAGTCCTCTCGCCGCTGGTCTCCACCCGGGATTTCCTGTTCCTGCGCTACTGCCAACAAATTGAGCAGGACTTATGGGCCATAGCGGACGTTTCTGTGGACATGTCCAGAGCAAACCAGTTTGGGGCTTCTTCCCGGTCGAGGCGGCTCCCTTCTGGTTGCTTGATCCAGGGCATGTGCAATGGGTACTCCAAGGTGAAAACCTCCACACCAGCTGCATGCCATATACGATATATATATATATATATATATATATATATCTTGTGCCGGGAATCCATGTCTTGTGATCCCCAGTTGACGTAAAGGGGCGGTCTTTTGCTTGGATGTGGTGGAGCAGGTCACTTGGGTGGAGCACATGGAGATTGAGGAGAAGACCCCGGTCCACCGGATGTACAGGAGCCTCGTGATGAAGGGAACAGCATTTGGGGCTCAACGGTGGCTGGCCACACTGGAGAGGATGTGCGAGAGATTCTCATGTCTAATGGCGCATGGGGGTTCTACCAGAGATCTTGGAGGTACTGGTCTGATCTGTTCATGATCTCACTACGACGACGTCCGTGTTCTCATACAGATTTTGTAAACGCCACTGCTTTAACTTTGTTGCTTCAATGGTTGCCCACATATGTACATAGCATCGGCCGTTCTCTCGGCCGATGGGAAGGCCAGCATGATGAAGCTCGCCCAGAGGATGGTGAACAACTTCTGCGGCAGCATCTGCGCGTCGAATGGCCACCGGTGGACGACGCTCTCGGGGCCGAACGACGTCGGCGTGCGGGTCACCGTGCACAAGAACATAGACCCCGGGCAACCCAACGGCGTGGTGCTCAGCGCCGCCACCTCCATCCGCCTCCCCGTGTCCCCCGAGAGCGTCTTCGGCTTCCTCAGGAACGAGCAGACCCGATCCCAGGTGACCAGTTCGAGGCCCCTGATCCATTTGTTTGCTTTCCCACTTGTTGCACTTGGAATATTATTGGCTGCTCGCAGCGGATGTTCCCAAATCAGGCCATGCCGGTAACCACTTCCCGGGTCCATGTGTTCTTCTTCCCTTTTGACAGTGGGATGTCCTCTCTAATGGCAATTCAGTGCAAGAGGTTGCACACATTTCCAATGGCCAGCACCCCGGAACTGCATCTCTCTTCTTCGGGTAAGTTCCGAAACTGGGCATCTGTTCTCTTGTCTTCTCCATGGATGTTTGCTCCTACCTCCTCTGGGAGATTCCCACAGCTGCGTCATAATTGCTGGTCTTTTCTTCTTCTCCATGGATTGGGTTGGTGGGTTTTCTGCCTCTTGCTGAGTACATGGCATCCCATGTCTTAACTTCTGCACACTTATGAGCCTGCATGCTTACCAGCTCTTCTTTGCCCCCAACAACTTCACAAATTTTGTTTTCTTATCCCCTTGCTAATTACTACTGTGATGTCATAAATTTCGCCTCAGTGCACTCCTTTTTCTCACTTGTCCTCTTTTCTGCATCTAGACTTTGATGAAAGAGCAGGCACTCTTCTTTTTTTTCTGCATCCTTTGGTTTGCTCATGAATGTTTTGCTCCTACCGCTTCTGAGAGATTCCCAGTGTCTTAATTGCTGGTTTTCTTCTCTTCCATGGGCTGGGGTAGGTGTGTGTCTTTGCCCTCTGTAAGTAACTATTTAGACTGAATGAGGCAGAGTGTGGATAGAGCATGGGAACCCATGTCTTAATTTCTGCGCACTTAATGGTCCTGCATGCTTACCAGCTCTCTCCTTTATTTCAAAAACTTCATAAATTTGTTTCTGATCTCCTTTTTTGCGGCCTTTTTTTCTTGCATATATCTACCATATCTGATGAACGAGCAGGCACTCAATGCCAGCCAGAACGGCATGCTGATACTGCAGGAGAGCTGCACGGACGCGTCCGGGTCCCTCGTCGTCTACGGCCCCGTCGACCTTCCCGCCATCAACATCGTCATGAGCGGGGAGGACCCCTCCTACATACCGCTGCTGCCGTCGGGCTTCACCATCATCCCAGACGAGGCGCCCAGCACCACCGCCGCCGCCGCCGCCGCCGCCACCATGGGAGCGGCCGGCGCCTCCACCAGCTCCTCAAACAACCCGGCCGGCAGCAAGGGGTCCCTGGTCACGGTGGCGTTCCAGATCCTTGTGAGCAGCCTGCCGTCCGCCAGGCTGAACCTGGAATCCGTGGCGACGGTGAACAACCTCATCAGCACCACCGTGCAGCAAATAAAGGCTGCCTTTAATTGCTCCAGTATGTGAGCTGCCGCTGCTGGCGGGGATGGGGGGACTCCACTACTCCAGTCCAGCGCTCCTCTCCAGAGCTTAAACTAGGACAACCAGATGGACCCAGAGAGAGCTGTTGCCGATTGTGGGCATGCATTGAAGTGGAGGGACTTAAATTCTGGGTTCTGTTTTTGTGGTTGGCGTTGAATGCCCTCATCAAGTGCTCGAGCTGGGGGGCTGCAGCTGCAACTAGCTGCTGCTGCTGCTGGGATACGCTGAAGAAATTAGCCTCCAACCCCAATGCTTCTTCCCCATGCAGGTCTCTACCAGATCCCTTTGGGTGTGTGGGAAGGAGTCTTTACGTTTGGGAAGCCTTTAAAGTGGGAGTCAAGAACGCACCATAGCTGTCTCCTCCTCCTTGCTGTCCTCTCCTCTCACCACTCCTGCTGCCACCACCACTATCACCATCACCATTCACCACCCATTGGCCTGTCTTAAATTCTTCCTCCCATCCCTTCCATCCCAGTGCATCCAATCTCCATTAACTTCTACCATGCACCCATCACCCCATTCCCAGTCTTCTGTTGATAGACAGCAGGGCCTGATGGTTCGGGTATTGACTTCCTGACTTCATGGACACTTTCTTTATGGGAGAAAAGAAAGAGGCTTCGCATTCCAGAAGTCTAGCAAGACTACTTCATTTTTTTCATAGGAAAATAGTTTGACGACACTTATATTTGATACATATATTTGACATGATCAATCACACGGCACAAACTTTAAAATATCACATGATATTTTGAAATTTGCGTCATAAAAATACTGTCAAATACATGTGTTACAGTATTGTGTCACTAAATTATTTTTCTTTTTCACATGCCTTTTTAATAAGCTTGGAACGTAATTAGTTTTATCCATTCATCATTATTCCATTTCTTCTTGGCTGCACACGAGCTCGCTGTATATATATATATATATATATACTAGCTCTATGTTCATGCGATGCACGAAAAATTATTAGATTTGAATAAATAAAATTTATAAGTCGTATATATGAAGTTAATAATATTTATTATTAATATAATAATTTTAATAAAAAAATTATTCAAAAATATGTAATGCTTTTTTATTATTGTTAGAAAGAGAGAAGGTGTTTTGATGAAGAGAGTACAATGGGAAAGAATTTTGAGTAAGGATGTGTGTTTAAAAATATGAGATATTTAATAGAAGTTTTTAATGGGAAAGAAAAAGATGAGAGAAGTTATATTAGTAAATTTTTATATTAACGAGTATGGCGGAAAAATGTGGTAGCACTCAAGATTGTGTTTTATTATAATAATATAGATGTATATATATATATATACCCCATATGCATATCCCCCCATCATAAAAGGGGGACTAGTATATTTTTATTTCCTCTCCTCAGATGAACAAAATAATGTATTTATATATTCCTAAAACTGTTTATTTTCTCTTGTATGTCCCTCCAAAACCCTATATTTTATATTATTTTGATGGATTATTTTCTCAAACTTTACGGTGTTAAAACTAGGAAGGCATAAATAAAGTAACTTCATTTATTGCGAGCATTAATGTGACTATATAATAGAATGCAAAGGATTTGGGCGGTATATATATATATAGAGCAGGGATTCATTGCTATAAGATGGCACCAAACATGTGATGCTACATACTCTGTAATCATATAACTTAATGTCAACTTTTAGATCTGCTATGGTAATTTTTCTCTACTAATAATAAATTAGATATAAAAAAGAAATTATTAAATCAAGTACAATAATTTACAAATCAGTTGGTATATACATGCACTTTCTAGACCGTCTATTTTATATAATATTAATGATTTTAACATAAAAAATCATAATTTTATCCTAGTAGGACAAACTAACGAGTGGATATAAAACTTTACATCAAATTATATGGTTTTAGAATAGGTAAGTTTTTTTTTAATTAGTAGTGGTTAAAGCCATCGAGAGAACCCTTCCATCCTAAGATTGATCTGGAGTCCCTCCCTCCTCACCTCATTTTTTGTGTCTATTCCACCATGTGGACGGATGTTTTTAAAATGACAACTTATTAAGTACTTTTTCCGATAGAGTTACAAACGAACCAATACACTCGATAAGTAGTTTGAAACTCAGCTCGATAAAAATTCGACTCGATTCGTTTATTAGATAAACGAGTTGAGTTTGAACAAAAATATAAACTCTATTCATAAACGAGTGAAGCTTGAACAGAGATATACTCGACTCTAATACGTTCGCGAACAGCCCGTTAAGATACTCGATAATATGCTTGTTAAAATACTCGATTAGTTACTCGTTAATATACTCGAACTATATTAATTTCTTATTATAAATATGAAAATATTAATATTTTTTAAAAGAATTTTTTGTTAAGGTACGAAATACTTATGAATACTAAAATGTAAAAGATTAAATATGAGGATGTAAATACACAAATTATGAAAGGAAAAGCTGTAGACAAACTAATACACTCGACAAGTAGCTCGAATTCGACTCGGATGTTACTCGAATTCAGCTTGTTTAATAAAGCAAACAAGTCAAGTTTAAAAAAAAAAAATTTAAACTTGTTTCATAAACAAGCCGAGTATAAGCAAATGCCTACTCGGCTCGTTTAAGCTCGTGAACAAATTTGTTAAATTTTTTAATTATAAATATAGTTGTTAAATATTTTAAACATTATACTAAAATAATTAAACAAGTAACTTATGAAAGATCTTAAGGTATGCCCTTAAAATAAGATAAATTTGGGTCTTATAAATAATTAATTTTTTACTTGTAAATTGAATTAGGCTTATATATATATCCATAATATAGATACATATATATAACTCGCAAATTCAATTGGGCTCGTTAAGATACTTGTTAAGGGCTCGAACTCGAGAGTATTTAAATGAACCAAGCTTGAACGATCATTTTTAATACTCGATAAAGCTCGAACTCGACTCGAGCTCGATTAAAAATTAACGAACAGAATTTGAGCAGCATAATACTCGACTCGACTCGTTTACACCCCTACTGGTCGGTTTGGCGGAAGGGTGTGGGAGGGGTACACGTTAAGAGCATGTTGGTTTGACGGAAGGGTTAAACTAATCAGAATTAAAATATGAAAAAATAAAGGTTAAAAGGAGATTAGCATACTCCATCTATTTATGAAAATTATCTTAACCCCTCCTAATATCTGAATCTTACGTCATCTCTCCAAATTTATTTTTCTTAAAATATTGATTAAACAACTTTCATTAAAATAACCGGAGATATGTAATCCTCTCCTCAAACTGACTTGATAGAGGATAAAACTCAAGTTAAAAAGAGATACAATTCAAGTTAAGTCAAAAATGAACTTTGGCAGATTATGTTAACCCAGGGGATTAGGTTAAAAAGTGAGATAAGAGAGGGTAAAAATGGGGTTAAAGTACCTCAACTTTTTTTAGGGGATTAACTTTAACCCCCTATAACCTCTGAGTCCACCTACGTGTTAGGATCTACGGCGACTCGAAACTACAAGAAAAAGCGGTAATAGAGACCGAAATAGGGACCGAAATATTTCAGTCCCTATTCAGTCCCTAACTAGTGACCGAATTGTCACTGCAAATGAATCGGTCTCTAAATAAATGATTTAGAGACCGATTAAAAATCGGTCCCTATTTAGGGACCGAATAGGGACCGAATTAAATCGGTCTCTATATTTGGGACCGAAATAATTCGGTCCCTATTCGGTCCCTAGTTAGGGACCGAATAAGGAACGAATTATTTCGGTCTCTATATTTGGGACCGAAATAATTCGGTCCCTATTCGGTCCCTGGACCGAAAATATTCGGTCCCTATTCGGTCCTATTTAGAGACCGAATAGGGAACTAGACCAGTTTCAGTCCCTATTCGGTCCTAGTAGGGACCGAATAGGGACCGAATAGAGACCGAATTATTTCGGTCCCAAATATAGAGACCGAAATATTTCAATCACAAATTCTCAATGATGTGAGAAAATTTGTGACAACTCAAATTAATACCAAGTATGAAGCCCCTAGCATATTTGCAGCAGAAAATCATTTAAAGATTTATATTGTTTCATGTCGTTACCATTTCTGCACATATGTACAGTGACAAGGTGTCACTGGATTTTGGTAATGAAATTTAGTTTGAAATTACCATAATTATCAAAAAAATATGTTGATACCAAAAATGTGGATATTGAGAATTTTTGATGCACGGGTAATGAGGTAAATGTGATTTATCTATTTTTAGGATAATTTATACTTGATAAATTTTTTTCAAGAAAATTTAAATAAAAATTATCATAAACTTACCACATTGTAATTAGACAGTGGTTGAAATTTTATTTTATTTGGATGTCATTTACATATTAAATTAAGGTTCCAAAAAGATCTAATTAATGAATATATAGTAATCTAGTTACGTAACTTGTTTACGTAAGATTTAACCTGCATCTAAATGTGAACATGTGTAGGTAGTGGCAGGTATGTGTAAAAGTGTATATATTTATTAGTATAATATATATATATATATAATCTAATTAGTACTAATCCATTTTCAAAGGCTAGAAGGGCTAATAGGGCATTAAGGGCTAGAGCTTCAAGCAAAAAGGGCTTGTGCAAAAGAAGAGAAGGGGTTGTTTGCAGGTTTGACATTAGAAATAGAAAGGGCAAGGTTTAGAATCCTCCATTCCCGACGGGGGGACCCAAGGGAGACTAGTTCAGTAAATGCCCTGTTTTCAGGAATTATTGAATCATAAGCATCGAATGCAAGCTGTGAGGAAGAAGAATTCTCTTAGCAGACAAGAATGAAATTCAATTAGTCCCACACTTCCCGCAGGAATAGAAGAGTACGCAAGCACATTCATTTAATTGGAAAGCTTTCCTTGGCTAGGTCCCTCTGAAGAAAGATGCCAATTCCCAAAAGCAGTAACAATAGCAATAGCAGTAGGAGTAGCATTAGGAATTAAGACCTTAGACCTCATTCATCAAAGTAGCAGTCCTTAGGGGCTGAAAATAGCCTCCCCGCAACAGAAAGGAAGAAGACACGAAGGGAGGAGGATTCTATCCTATTAGTACTAATATATTATATATATATATATGTGTGTGTGTGTGTGTTGTTAAAAGAAAAGATAAAATAATGTCAACGAAATGGATAAACTTTTTGCATGCATATATATACGTGAAGTGTACGTGCTTGTTAATTAGTGTCACATGGGAGTGTGTAATTAGGTCTTAAAAGAAAGTGGAGGTAATGATGAGATATAAATAGCTACGTGGGAGAGTGTGGAAGTGTTTATATGCATGTGCAAAATATATATATATATATATATATATATATATATATATATATATATATATATATATATA
This sequence comes from Colocasia esculenta, assembly GCA_014218235.1. NCBI lineage: Eukaryota > Viridiplantae > Streptophyta > Magnoliopsida > Alismatales > Araceae > Colocasia > Colocasia esculenta. Next base: position 759,392 of record JACBKR010001245.1, read on the forward strand.
TAAGAGTATATAGAAAGGGGTTGGCGGTGGAAGCATTGGGAGAGGAAGAAACGCCAGGAAGGGAGGAGTTTTCGCGTAAGGAAAAACGAGCTACTTGATTTTTTGGAAATAAAGAAGAAGGAAATAAGGTGTAAGGTAGGTACCTTCACATTACCTTTAAGATAATAAGTTTTTTTCTTGATCTTTAATCAAGTTATAAGTCAAGAACTTCAGTTAATATAAATGAAAAACAATTATTCCATCTGAAGTTTCATTTTTAAAGGCTACTATATGATTTCTGGAATTGTGTGATCATCGTGTAGGAATATTTCTGTATCTCCTTTCCTTCATGTCTCCATCTTTGGTTAGATCTTGAATATGAGTATCTATCATATTTACCCCTTGATTTGCGTGTCATAAAGATTATTAGGTATACTTTTTGGTCTCTTGTATACGTGTTTTAGCTAATGCTCATGTCTTAGGTAAGTGTTCTTATGAAGGATTCTTATTCTTCTTCTTTTCTTCCGACTGTGTTCTGGAAACAGTGGTAGTGTCAACACTATCTGTCCAGTAGTGTCAACACTATCTATCCAGTAGTGTTCACATATCTATCTAGTAGTGTCAACACTATTTATCCAGTAGTGTCAACACTATATATCTATGCAGTAGTGTTGACCTATCCGTCCAGTAGTGTCAACACTATCTATCCAGTAGTAGTGTCACCATTATCTATCCAGTAGTGTTGACCGATTTTATCCTTTATAGTGTTGACCTATCCCTTCATAATATCGACCTATACCTTGCAGAGAGTTGACACTATCCTTCAGAGTGTCAACACTCTCTTTATTTATGTTGACACACTCTGTTTTCAAATCAACTTAACTCCTGTCTCCAGTGACTTAGGTCGACACACCCATATTCTAGGTCGACACACCCTGCTAATTAGAATTCGAACTTGAAATAACTTTTACATGAACTATGATACACTAATTAATTTCAGATTTACTTGAAATATTTATTAAGCTACTCCTTCTTCTAAAAAGTGATTTATAATGTATTCACGTATCAGTTCTTACTCGATTTGCTTATCTCATGTTCTTGAAATTTCACTTGTAATGTCTAGAACTGGGATCTGTAGCTAGATCTCTCATTAATTTACAATGAGCCAATAAAAGGGCCCTGACATGGTCCTAGGAGGAGCACCCAAAAGTACTTGTGCCCATGGGAGTGTGAATGGTCTAGTGTGGCATTGCACCTAAAGTATATGCTAAAAATTTGTAGCTATCTGGTTTCAGATAGTGTACATGTGAATATTTAAAACTCAATATCTAATTGTTTAATACATGAGAAATTCTCACTTCCTGAGAACTACAAGGAAGAAATTTGCTTACTTGACTTTTCTTATTTATGATTTTACCATTTACTTGACAATACATGTCTAACATCCTCACAGTGACATATATATTTGCTACGTACACATGGTTCAAGCTAGATGTTTTTTTTTGGCGATAAGAACCGATGAAGCGGCCTAGCTCTCTGTATATATATATATATATATATATATATAATTTATAATATATATTTTATTAATTATCTTTCATTTTAATTAATATTTTAAATATAATAGTTAAGATCTTAATATTTTAAATGTGAATAATATAAATATAATATTTAACTAATAATATATCTTAATATTATAAATAATAATAATAATATATTTACTTAAAACATATTTTAAATACTAAATCTAAAACCCCTACATTTCCAAACTAATCCCCTCCCCTAGGCGCCAAATCTCCAAAAAAATTTCCCCCTTCCCCCGCCAACATCCCCCCCCGGCCCCCTCCGCCGCGCCCACACCCCCATCTCGACTCCCTCTCTGCGCCCACCACCATCCTGGACACCCCTCCGGCCCTCCCTCCCTGCGCACCACGCCACCAACCCTCCACCCGCCAACACCCCCACCCCGGACCCCTCCCTCCCTGCGCACCACCCCCTCACACTGCAGGTCTAGGCGATCGCCTGGGTGGGCCCACGGAGGGCCGTGGCGCGGGCCGGCGCAATGCGGCGGGACAGCAGGAGGAATGCCACAGAGCCGCCCGCGGCGGCGACGAAGAGAACGGCGAAGAGGAAGAACAGGGCGACGCGGCGCCGCCGGCTACTCGACCCATGGCCACGGTAACCCTCCATTTTTTCTCACTCCCGATCCCTCTGACTTCCCTCCTCCAAGTCCCCAAACCCAGTAGTAACTTCTGGCATGCCTGCCTGCTTCTTCATCATCGTGGCCCTGGCGCAATGTGCAGTATTCCTGGTTCACGGCCAATCCCAAGAAGGTAATTATATGCTGTGTAATGTGTGTTAATTTGTTCCTCTCTCAGCCATGCTTTCTCGATCTTGCCTATTCTCTTTTCGTAATTTTTTGCACTATTACCATATGATGTAGTGCTGCCACCTGAATACCACCCCAACGTTGAAGATTGAGGTGTCAAGAAGATAGCACTACTAGACTATTCTTCTTGACACTTCAATTTTTGCACTATTACCAGGCAGTTTCTGGTGTGTGTGTGTGTGTGTGAAGGAGAAGTTTGGAAGAGGGAACAGAGAAGAAAGGAAGTGCTTCTCACCAATTAAGCTTTTCTATGCCCTGGCCTAGGGCAGCCTGTGAACCCTCCTGCTGCCAAACTTGTTAAAAACTCTTATGGTCCTGCCTCGGGTTTTTTGTAATGCTTGATCTCTTAATGTCGCCATCTGATGCTCTTTTAATTTCTGTTAATCCGGCATCTTGCAGCTGTGCGCTTGAGACGCTGAGGACATTGAAATTTGCTCAACGTGCAAAATTTATAAGGAACAATGTAAACATTTCAATGTAATCACATTAATCTCCGGAAAATTTTATGAAATATATTCTGAAATTACTTTTAATTATGCATATAGGCAATTATTAATGAAGAAGCTTCAGGGGATGTTCTTAGCATGAGGCTACAAATTCAACAACTTAAGGTAGCAAGGATCCTGTGTTTGCATGTTGCTATAATGTTAGTTTGTGAACTTGTGAAATCTGCCAGGATTAAACTCATTTTAAAAATATCTTTTTGCACTGAATCTTCATGCTTGTTCTTTAATTTGATTTTCTCTTCACACTTGCAATCAAGTACTTACCGTCAAAAGTGATTCTGTCAGTTTTTGTTGGGTGTACCTTGACATATCATTTCATATGCACTAAAAATGTGAACTTTTTTTTTTTGCATGGTTTCTAATTTAGCTTTGTATTTCTTATATGTTTTTTTCATTTATGTGCTGTATGCAGAAAGAGATTAACCGTTTGCGTGGATTAGTACATGGGGGTACTGAGCACCAGGAAAATGATAACTTGAATGCAACCATTCCAGGATCCCCAGGCTCCATTAAGTGGGAAGGAGGACAAGGATCATTTAGTCCTCTCACATTTGACAAAAGAATTTCTCAGGTTTGCATATCTTTACTTGTGAGTTTTGTGAAGTGGATGGTATTGGTGGTTGAAAGAGATACCTTTTTGTCAAACTATAACTTGCTTGTTTGTTTGCAACAGAGAAAAGAATATATAGGCTTACAGTCATGTTATATACTCTAATCTGTTTATGTTCATAACTATGTAGCAGATTGGAGGCTAGATTGAAAGAAACATAGAGTGTATAACATGCCATTTATAGCTTGTGACATATTTTTGTGCTATGCTAGAAAATTTTTCGTTCTTTTTCTTATTATACAGTTCTTAATTTGAGTCTTAATTTTTCTTAGGAGAAGTGGATGGAAGTTTTGAGATGTGAAGTGAGTGAGCAAGAGATATTAAAGAGGAGTGAAAGAATGGATAATGTTATATGGGCATTTGGGCATGAGGTATATATATATTCTTTTATATTTCATTTACACCATAACACCTGATATGCATGCAATTATATATATATTACATTAATTGGCAGGTTAAAGCTACCAGGTACCAGGCATGCCTTCTCTCTCCCCTCATTTGTGATTGATGAATAATTGAGTGGTGATTTAGATTTTCTGTGTGATGAAGATTTTTTTAAGGTTCTGCTTCCTTTTTTAGCTCTACTTTAGAATTTAGTGTCTTCAAGTTGTACCTCATGTTGACTAACATGGACTACACACATTGACTATATGCATGTTGACTAACATGGACTACAAGTCTTAATTTTTTCAGATTCTGATCCATCCATGATGCTGCTTGGTTTGGACCTCATGTTGACTAACCTAGTTATCCCTTGAAGCTTTGTTGGATGGTTTGATAGTAAGAGGTGCATCAATCAATGACAAGTATGTCATAACATAAACATTTTGATCAATGGGTTCAATGTTTTATTTTACTAAATTATATCTTCACATAATTATCTAGAAATCTATTTTCATTATTATGCCTTTCAGCTATTTTAAGGATGCCTTTTCTTTTTGTTCTTTCCAAGTTTTCATGTTGCAACTATCAAAGAGTTTAAAGTCTGTAAAGCCCGGACTTTGGACCCTAGCTGAAAGATTCTCATTTGCTCTTTATTGTGTAATGTCTCATCTAGGACTGTGGCATACACCAACCACACAGTTCTTCCTGAAGCGTTGGAGAAATGGGGTCTAGATGTTATGCAGAAGTTGCTTCCTCGGCATGTTGAAATAATAGAAATGATAGATGAAGAGGTATGCCTTGTGCAAACAAAGTATATTTCTACTTATTACATTTTTGGGGGTTCTTCTAACTTGTCTCTGGTTTACATCTGAAACAGCTAATTCAAAACATTATTTCTGAGTATGGAAACGTAGATCTTGGTACAGAATATTGGTTTTGAATAGTGAGAGACTGGCAGATCAAAGCAGCCCTCAGGGATCCAGCAAACCAGCAGTTTACTCTGCTCTCTGACCGGTAGGTCCTTGTACTTATCTTGTTTATTGTTCCCTATTCCTCGAGTGTGACATCGTTACTGTCTTTATCAGAGTCAGCAACTTAGTATTGTACGTTGCTATTTCTTAAACACTTAATGAACAGATATACTGGCACTCATTTTACACTCAGGTATATTTGGTAAAGTGAAACATTGGTTTAGTATTTATCTGGAAAGTGCTAACTGTATTTATCTTCTCAAAGATTAAGAGATACTCTTCCTTTTAAAAGATAAATACTTTTCCTTTTCAGAAGAGAGTCTTCATAGTTCAGAAAAGGAGGGGGGAGGGCATAGTTCTTTTGATAATCCTTATCATTAAAAATCTGCAATGGTCTTTAATGTATCTATGTAGATCAGCTCTTGTGCAATGTAAAGCTAAACTGTCCAAACAATTATACCTTTATGGTTTTATAGTTATTATAGTTTTATAGCTTTAGTATTTACCTGTCTTTCAAGATTTTGTTTGCATAAACGGTAAAAAAGCCAAACAATTATAGCTTTATGGTTTTATAGTTTTTTTTTGTTTTAATGTACAAATAAAAATGGCTTTATGTTTTACAGTTTCATATGTAAGATAGGTTTCTAGAGTTTTCTGTTTTGTTTTATATTTTCTATCTTTTAGTGGATAGGTTTTTGAATTATATTTTTGTGCATGTTCAGTTCTTGATGTAAATTATAAGTGCCAAGGTGGGCAATGAATGAAGTTTGTTTTTTATATTTATACATTGTTGTTTAGGTAATATATTTGAGTTGTTTTTTATTTGAATAGATCTTCTCATGTGCAACTAATATATTATTAGATTACTTTTTTAGTTTGTGTGTATGAAAACAAATTGTTAAAACCAGTGTGATCAAGCATGTGATGTTCCCTTTTGAAAGAGATAACTTCTTTTTTTTTAACAAAATTTTCTACCAAATTTTTTATAGATGTTCATTGCACTTATATATAAGCACATAAAACATAAGAACCTGAAACAATTTAAACAGTTTAAACATAAGAACATAAAACATAAGAAGAGTCTTTTCCCATTTTTCCCAGGGGGTTGTTTTATTCAATATGAAGAGTCTTAAGGTGTGATATTTCTGCATCTACATTAAGTTTATTCAGTATAGACTAGGATAAATCCAACATTCGAAAGCTCAAGTTGAAGAGCACACCAACTAGCTCCAGGGAAAGACAGTGTAATGACACAACAGAAAATAAATGCTTCGAGGAATAAGAGGTTAAATTCCATGGGCCAGGAAGAGCCAAAAGATACAAGAAAGGATATTAAGTTGATAGTAATCCAACTAACCAACAAAAAATATGCAGACATACAAATGACCCAGAGTAATGTCCCTCAGTTTGGTTTCAACAGGATTTTATCAACTGAATAGATCATAGGAAACCAAAATTAGGAAACACTCCCTAAGTCAAACAGATCATGATGCTATAAAGACATTATAAAAAAATACTGCATTCTTTCTGAAATATTGAACTGCATCAAAAGTTAAGAAATATTGAAACATTGCAAATCTACTGAAAAACTACTAATTATTGCAAATAATCATGCCTCACTGTTCAGTACTAGCATGGTTTCATAACAGTCATTATTAAAATGAAATCTTTTTTGATTTGGAAATCTCTGTTGTTTCATAAACCATCTTCGGTAGAAAGGTTGTCATCATCAGACTACATTATCTTCAGTTTATATCTTCACATGGCACAGTTCATAACTTCACATAGCAATGGTACATAAGCAACTGGTTAAATTCCAGTAGACAATATGGAGCTTCCAATTTCATAGACAATTTGCTGACCTTCGTATTACCTGCTTATTAAACAATGTTATATACTTCATCATGAACATGGTGAAGAATTACCTGGGTGGACATTAATTGTTTCATACTCGATGGCATCTGGAACAAGTGTTTTATTGAAACGGTAAGGTCCCTTCCCATTGATCAGAACACCATCCGGCATGCCCAGGTCCTTGCCATTTAAGCACCTCACATCCATAGCAGCAGAAAATGCAGAACTTACAGAGCCAACACTTGATTACTGACCTTGTGGTCTCTGTTGTACCAGTCACCAATGAAAATTGTGATGTCTCCAACAGAAAATGATGACCCCTATATCCTCCTTGTCCCATTCAAATACATCAGCTTCCCAATACACTGGGCAATCTGAAGAACTGGACTGATTTGTGTGCACCAAACTCTTCCATGTTGCATTCTTTTGTGGGATTGAACATTTTTCTAATGGCTTTCTTAGTTACTAATGGATGGTTGATGTTGTTTCTTCGGTAGGATTGATGGGAGTGACATATCTGGGAAGATACCCAGCTTTATAGGCAATTGGCAAAAACTAAAAAGGATGTTAGTACATAATCCGATTGGCTCCATTTGCATGCTTTTTCCATCCTGTTTCTTTTTCTGCAGAAATTAGATTCCTGTAGTTGTTTAATGTGGGGTTTATAAATATTTTTTTAAATGCCATAGAGACATGCAAGGCACATCTATTGACCTGTAGTTGTTTGGTGCTGCGAGCAGCTTCTGCTGATCGATTGACCATTGCCATTCATTTGACAATCTGAATGTGAGAAATGCCTCCTGCACATCCTGCGAACATGAGATCCTTGCAGGACTGTTTGTGCTGGATCCAATGATGCTGGATTTTACACTCTCTACTTCAGATTCTACTGATCTTTCTGTGCTTGCTAGTTGAAGGATTTAATGTGTGCGAACCCGCATCTGCTCTTTTCACCTTCTCGTATTTCCTGTCCTTCACATTGTCTATTGGTGCGCATGAGGTGGAAAAATGCTGATCCCATTTTTTAGCAGAACGTGTTTCACTTTGTTATAATGTAATGGCTACAAGTTGGTCTCCACTTGCAAAAACTTTGCTATTGTTGCGATATTTCTAAAATTCTTGGTGTGAGCTCTCCCTTGTTTAACTAGAGTATATGATGCTACAAGAACTACTCGTGATATTTCAGCATCAGATGGCGTTTTGGTGGAGATATACTTCAGATTAGTGACTCTGGAAATTGCAGCTTCTTCTGATGACATAATTATTATCGTGTCCATCTTAAAACCATAATATTAGAGCAGGTGGACAGTTGCTAGGGCACCTATTCTATTAATATTTTGGTAAGAATGATATTACTGCTGCTATTGTGAATGTGATGTTCTTCCTCCGTTTTTACTATCTAAAACAAGTCAGACAATGACTACATTAGGAATCCCTCAATAAGAGATTAGCCATATTGCATTAAATGCTCTAACATATACGCATAATGACATTTGAAGGTTAAAAAGTTCATTTGAAGCTGTACACCACCTATGATAGCAATTGAAAGATTGACTTCCTTCTGCTCTTGTGGCTTGTAGGGAACTTTGGGGGTGGCAGGAAGGGAACTTTCTGCAAAGAAATTCTAGGAGTGGTAAGGATTCTGGTGTTTGCACATGTATCTCCTTATTTTTCGTTGGTTGCATATGATTATTTTCTAAACTTTGTAACTCCTTTTTTTTTTACCTAGTAGACATGTCAAACTGCTTGTGGGATGAAGTAAATAACAATGATGATGATCTACTATACATGCTTGGGGAGCATACACCAGTTAAGGACTGTGCAGACTTAGATTACCTAATTTCTGACAATGGAGGTACTGCCATGCTGTTTGCTATTCGCATACATTTCATACTTGAACAGAATATGCATCACTTATTCTAATACAAGAACGGAATTCAGACAAGGGAAAAGATAGTGTAGAGGAGTCTGTAGAATCTTCACAGCAAAAAAGGAGGCACATGCTGCAATTTAACTCTGATGATGCTGACAGCATTAGTATGGAACTCTCTTCTGCCTTCATAAAATCCAAGGTTGATGATCCAACCTGGAGATTTCTTTAGATTATGCTAGCATATATTTTCTGCTACTTTTCTTGACTCGTGCTGTAATCCTTTAGAATATATAATATATGTTTTTCTGCTTTAGATTGGAGACTCATTTATGGAGGAGGGAGTAAACAATGAGAATATGCAGTGGGTCTCTGGCTTTCTGGGTTAGTCTTCTTGCCTTTAGCTCTTGATTGCTTAGTTCCTTTAGAACTGTTTTTCTTATTTCTTATTTCCTTTTATGATTTTCATTAGATGGACAGGAAGGATTGGATCAGTCATCAGAACATTGGTTGGCGAGTTGCTTTAATGAAAATGAGATCCATTTCAGCTCAGATGAAATGTATGCCCTTTTTAAAGTTTCAATTTAATTTTATGCTTCAACATAATCCAAATGCTGAATTTATGTATTTCCTGTGAAAGAAATATTTCTGGCACCTCTGATGATCATGCTGATATTTCAGGTGAGATTATTCATCATCTTAAGCTATTAGCAGCTTTTCTTCTTTTCTATGTTTTATCTTATCAAATTAAGCAACAATTCCTTATCTATGAATTAATTCTTACGGGAGCCACATTAGAACATGATTGATATTGGCTTGTCATTATAGAACAATGCAATGTAGTCCTCCATAAGGAAACTGTTACAGCACCAGCGATGGTCTCAACCACTCCCTGCAGCAAATTCAAAGGTACCTGCCAATTGAGCTGCATCTTCTTTTCTCCATCACTCACTACTATAACTGGCCTAGCCATTTCTCTTTCCTCAGCCTAGCTTCTCTGATCCACATATTTTATTTTTATGATAACCAGGTCAGAAATCTTACATCAGAACACCAACAATCTGAACCAGGTTTCTTTTGTTACATGTGTGTCTCTGGCTTCTACCTCATGCATTTCTTTTTGGGTCAGGTTTGCATGATATGCAGTGGCCAGCTAGTAAGAAAGTTCTAATTTGTTTATTAGAATACTCTATTGACATGAATCCCACCCTTTTGTCAACTGAATATCATCATTCTCCGAGTTGTGCCAGCAATGCCAACTGATCTTTCATCATGCTATTAGTGATTCAGAAAATCTTGTGTGACATGTATTGCTTTAGGCTTTATCTGCATTGCCCCCTTTTTTCTGGAAGCACTCTGAAGAAAAGGAAAAGAACTAAAATTCTGACTATAACCTGGTATGGAAATTTGAAGACATCCATCTAAACAATTGCCAAAAGAGTGGTGTCACTATGTGTATGTATGTCAAGCTCACTAGCTATGTATTGCTAGCAGTCTCTGGCTCTCTGCTTCGGACCTATGATTCCTCTTGAGAGTTAATTAGAAGGTGGCTGAAATGGATAACCAACTTTTGGTTCTTATTTGTACCAACCTCCCTATTCATATTCCCTGGCAATTGTTCCCTTGGTGGAATGAGTTCCTTAAATTTCATAGAATTATGTCTCTTCAGTTCATTCATACTGTTAGAGAATGCAATAAGGTTGCTGATCAGCTAGCTAACTATGCTTGCAATTATAAACAGGATAAAATTTCCTTGATGTCAATTCCCTTCCTTTGGCAGCCAAGGGGAGTTTAATTTTGGACAAATCTGGTGTTCCTAATCTCAGAAATGGAAAAGGTGGAACTGCAAAGGATTGATTCTGTTTTTGAGGATCCCTTACTTCGAATATGTGTACTCTTTGGGCTACTTTTGGGCAAGTTCTTTCAGCTGGTTCAAGGGAGATTCTGGGCCACCTCCTGTCAGATTCTTGGATAGAATTTTATCAAAGAAATTCCAGAGATCTTTATCTAAAAATGGAATACCAATGGAATTTTCCCACTTGATTTCTCATTCTTGGATGGTATCAGCTTGGATATACTTATTCTGGAATCTTTTCATAGGACAGATTCCCTCAGAATTTTGCTTGCTCCAGTTTATTTACAGTTTATGGAGGGGTTATTCCAACATTCAGATGGATGCTAGGAGAAGTGATTATTTCAGCTTTGATCATCTGTTTCTGCCAGTTGGGCTTATTCCTTTTATGGAGCTACTTCAGTTCTGGTTCAGGAATTTTCAAGAAATTATTCTACTATGGGACTGTTGGAGCTGCAGATCTGAGCATTTTTTCAGGAATGATCCTTCACATTCTTGGTGGCAGACCTCTTTAGGGAGCTTGCAGTGCTCTTGGATCAAGGATTGTCTCCTTCCATTTTTATGGAAAAGACATTTCAGTTTTTGGAGCTGTTATTGGCAGATTTCTATAGGGTGTTGGAGCAGCTTCAGTGGAGATGTGCATATCAACAAATACTCAGGGAAATGGCTATTATTGGTTATGGCTTTTCCATTTGACATTTGTATCTTTAGGGGGCTGTTACTACCTCTTCCCTCCAGGAAACATGTTCCTATTGATCAGGATCTTCCAGTTGCATTCTTGGATACTGCTTATCATATGGAGGGGTTTTTTCAGTTTTGGTTCAGGGATTTCCAGATGGAGTCTATGCTGACAGTGGTCTTCATTTCAGTTCTGGTTCAGGATTTTCAGGATTTTCAGAAGGAGCTTTTACTGACAGTCTTCATTGAGAGGAGATGTGTTCATCTTCATTCAGTCTGCTCAGATCTTCTAGTTGGAGCTGTAGCTATGCTATTCTCTTCTGTGGAGATGTGGAGCTCAGCAACAACTAAGGGAAGTTCTCTTTTATTGATTCTTATGGCTACTTCATTTCATATTTGTATTCTTAGGGTAAGGTTTATGTCCCCCCCTCCATGATTAATATAATAAAATAGGGTCACCCCGGGGTCCCTGAGAAATTCCGGGTTAAAAAAAAAAAAAAAATTAGAAGGTGGCTGCCCTGGCATACCCAAGGTGGCTGCCCTGGCTCTCTGAATAAAATCTTGACTATTAATGCACATTTCTACATCTAGATGGTTATTATAACCACGGGGAGTTCAATGGAATATTATCATTATTATTATTTTCACATTTTTGTCATTTTGGTACTAGTGTCAAATGCGTTTGAGCTTTCCGTGGAAGTGTGCTGAGTTATTGAACAGTCCCAGGAACGATCTAGAACTGAATGTTTGCTGTCAAGTGGGTACACCGTCATGGCAAATAAAGATGTTTATAATTGTGATACTGATGTTAGATAACAAGATGAATTATTTGCAGTCTGAAAATCGTCTCAGCAAAATGATGTTTACCAGTTAACTTTCATTGTGTACTCAAGCAGTGGCCTAATGGTTACCACTCCATGTATACCAAGTTGTAAAGGTCAAGGGTTCAGATACCACTGGGAATAGGATTCTAAGGAATTTCTAAAGAATAATATAGGAGGCCAGTTTTTCAACCAAGAAAAAAAAAGGGTTAACTCTCATGTGGTAGAAAAATAGTTAACTTTCACATCCCTTTTTGTACTGTAGCATAAGTTGAACTGGAGCTTTTGACTATGATTTCTAGGGATCTAGGAATCTTTGAAGATTTGGAAGGCCCCTGAGTTGTTTTAACAGAGATATCTATGCAACTGTTTGAAGATTTTGCACATGGTTTTCTTTCTCTCCTTCTAATCTCACACTGTATTAACTTGGTGCCGTATGATGGTACTTCAGAATGTTACTTTCCTCAGAAGGATGACATTTCTATCCTCAGATTTGTTCATCGGATTTTTTTATCTATAATAAATTGTGATGCCTTTCACTTTGGGGAAATATGTCTCCTTGTAAGAGAATCATATGGCAGATTTTTGTCACCTTCTGGTCAGGGTGCAATGTCCATCAATGGCACATCTGGGCCTAACAGGGGAAACTGACGGAGTTAGTTTAGTTAAGAAATGTCCATCAATGGCACATCTGGGCCTAACAGGGGCCTAATGCTCAAAGTCAAAATAAACAAGTTAGTTTAGTTTAGAAATGAAAAACTTAGGTTTGTGGGTCCAAAATTAAAAATACTCATCTGATTGGCCTCCGGTTTGTTCCAGAACGATCGGGGCGATGAGTGTGACTTGTGGAAACCGGCGGAGTTCAATTCGGACTCCTGGTTTGACCTCGACGCTCCAAGTCGTCTTAACCAAGTTAGTTTAGTTAAAAAAAAAAATACTTCGGTTTGAGGGTCCAATATTAGAAATACTCTTCCGATTGGCCTCCGGTTTGTTCCAGCATGGTCGGGCCGATGAGTGTGACTTGTGGAAATTGACATAGTTCAATTCGGACTCCCGGTTTGACCGCGACGCGCCAAGTCGTAACCAAGTTAGTTTAGTTTAAAATGAAGAAGACTTCGGTTTGAGGGACCAAAATTAGAAATACTCATCCGATTGGCCTCGGTTTGTTCCAGCACGGTCGGACCGATGAGTGTGACTTGTAAAAACTGACGGAGTTAAATTCGGACTCCCGGTTTGACCTCGACGCTCCAAGTCGTCTTAACCAAGTTAGTTTAGTAAAAAATGAAAAACTTCGGTTTGAGGGACCAAAATTAGAAATACTCATCCGATTGGCCTCCGGTTTGTTCCAACACGGTCGGGGCGATGAGTGTGACTTGTGAAAATGACGGAGTTCAATTCGGACTCCTGGTTTGACCTCGACGCTCCAAGTCGTCTTAACCAAGTTAGTTTAGTTAAAAAATAAAAAACTTCGATTTATGGGTCCAATATTAGAAATACTCTTCCGATTGGCCTTCGGTTTGTTCCAGAACGGTCGGGCCGATGAGTGTGACTTGTGGAAACTGACGGAGTTCAATTCGGACTCCCGGTTTGAGCTCGACGCTCAAAGTCACAATAAACAAGCTAGTTTAGTTAAGAAATGAAAAAATTAGGTTTGTGGGTCTAAAATTAAAAATACTCATCCGATTGGCCTCCGGTTTGTTCCAGAACGGTCGGGGCGATGAGTGTGACTTGTGGAAACTGACGGAGTTCAATTCGGACTCCCGGTTTGAGCTCGACGCTCAAAGTCACAATAAACAAGTTAGTTTAGTTTAGAAATGAAAAACTTAGGTTTGTGGGTCCAAAATTAAAAATACTCATCCGATTGGCCTCCGGTTTGTTCCAGAACGGTCGGGGCGATGAGTCTGACTTGTGGAAACCGACGGAGTTCAATTCGGACTCCCGGTTTGAGCTCGACGCTCAAAGTCACAATAAAAAAACTAGTTTAGTTTAGAAATGAAAAACTTAGATTTGTGGCTCAAAATAAAAATACTCATCCGATTGGCCTCCGATTTATTCCAAAACGGTCGGGGCGATGAGTGTGACTTGTGGAAACCGACGGAGTTCAATTCGAACTCCGGTTTGAGCTCGACGCTCCAAGTCGTCTTAACCAAGTTAGTTTAGTTAAAAAATGAAAAACTTCGGTTTGAGGGATCAAAATTAGAAATACTCATCCGATTGGCCTCCGGTTTGTTCCAGCACGGTCGGACCGATGAGTGTGACTTGTGAAAACTGACGGAGTTAAATTCGGACTCCCGGTTTGACCTCGAAGCTCCAAGTCGTCTTAACCAAGTTAGTTTAGTTAAAAAATGAAAAACTTCGGTTTGAGGGACCAAAATTAGAAATACTCATCCGATTGGCCTCCGGTTTGTTCCAACACGGTCGGGCCGATGAGTGTGACTTGTGGAAACTGACGGAGTTCAATTCGAACTCCTGGTTTGACCTCGACGCTCCAAGTCGTCTTAGCCAAGTTAGTTTAGTTAAAAAATGAAAAACTTCGGTTTATGGGTCTAATATTAGAAATACTCTTCCGATTGGCCTTCGGTTTGTTCCAGCATGGTCGGGCCGATGAGTGTGACTTGTGGAAACTGACGGAGTTCAATTCGGACTCCCGGTTTGACTGCGACGCTCCAAGTCGTCTTATCCAAGTTAGTTTAGTTAAAAAATGAAAAACTTCGATTTGAGGGACCAAAATTAGAAATACTCTTCCAATTGGCCTCGGTTTGTTCCAGCACGGTCGGGCCGATGAGTGTGACTTGTGAAAACTGACGGAGTTCAATTCGGACTCCCGGTTTGACTGCGACGCTCCAAGTCGTCTTAACCAAGTTAGTTTAGTTAAAAAAATGAAGAACTTCGGTTTGAGGGTCCAAAATTAGAAATACTCATCTAATTGACCTCCATTGCTTATAGTTTTATTTAATTTATGCTTCTAAAATAAGTTAATGCTTATAATAATATTTAATTTTAACTTATTATTGTTATATATGTATTGTAGGTTCCTTCATCGGGTGGAGTGGGAGGACACGAGCACGAGGATGAAGACGAAGACGAGGCATCATGACTTTCATTTCATTATTATTATTGTGTAGACATTTTTATTATTGTTGTTGGCATTATATTATTGTGATGTTGTGGATATTTTTATTCTTATTGTGGACATTTTATTATTCTGATGTTGTGGATATTTTTATTATTGTTGTGTTGTGGATATTTTTATTATTGTTTTGTTGTGGATCTTTTTATTATTTTGTGTTGTAGACATTTTATTGTGGACAATTATTATTGTTGTGGATATTATTTATTTTACGCAGGTTATTTTCCTAAAATGTATATCTTTTTTTAAAAAAAATATTAAAAAATAGAGACCGATTAGAGACCGAAATAATTCGGTCCCTATTCGGTCCCTATTTTAGGGACCGAATAGGGACCGAATATTCGGTCCCTGTTTAGGGACCGAATATTCAGGGACCGAATAGGGACCAACTCAGTTCGGTCCCTGTTTAGGGACCGAATATTCGGTCCCTATTCGGTCCCTATTTGTAGGGACCGAATAGGGACCGAATTATTTCGGTCCCTAAATAGGGACTGACCTGATTCGGTCCCTATTTTTAGGGACCGAATTATTTCGGTCCCTAAATAGGGACCGAATATTCGGTCCCTATTCGGTCTCTATTTTAGGGACCGAACTGGGACCGAATACGTTCGGTCCCTAAATAGGGACCGATCTGATTCGGTCCCTATTCGGTCCCTATTTAGTGACCGAATATGGACCAAATTTAGTCGGTCACAGATTTGTGACCAGAAATTTTTGACCGACAAATTCGGTCACTATTCGGTCCCTATTCGGTCTCTGAACTGTTTAGGGACCGAATAGAGACCGAATATTTCGGTCTCTATTTCTGATTTTTCTTGTAGTAGATCAAGAAGACACAACGGAAAAAAAGATTTAAAATTTGATCGCGATCCATTTTGGGATTCACAAACTAGACTATCGGGTAATCGAATCACCATCGGGTAATCGAATCACCTTGTGCGGAATCGGATCCGCGTTCGTATGATTCTGTGGAGGTGACGCCACAAGCCGTTCAGCCTCTAGTGGTGTCCACGCGGTCTTCCTCGCGACGATCCACGTCGGCTCCCTCGAGTTCCGCAACGCTCGAAGACAGAGCTTGGATCCGTGTCGATCTCTACGACATAGGTGACGTGAGAGAGAGAGAGAGAGAGAGAGAGAGAGAGAGAGAGAGGAGAGAGAGAGAGAGAGAGAGAGAGAGAGAGGCGGCCAGGTGGAAACCCTGATGCTTAGCCAGGGTTGTCCCACGCATCAATATATAGAGATGGTGGTTTTTCACAAAAACCCTGATCTTTATATATTTAGACCGTCGTCTGAAAACCTATTGCGTGTGACCCTCTAGGCCCAAGTACCAATCCAGTTAATGGCCCAATAAACTAGTAACACTTACTAACTTGATTAATTAGTTAATATCTCATATTAGCTAATCAATAATCTGAATCAACTTTATCCAGCCGACTCAGCTGGGCATCCAAACACGTTGGGTGCCAAGCAACACCATGTGAACCCGGAAGGTATTGGGGTTCTGCAACCCTCACAAGGAACCTTTCCGTCATCAGTTACCGTGTAGATATAATCTCTCATTTGCACAATACTCTTGGAACAACTTAGGATATGGCATATTGTCAAATCCTAACTTGTTGTCAAACTAGGATCCGATGCTTTAGATTAATATCAAAAACTCCCTTTTTGATTTTTTGTCTGCCCTGGCCAGGGACTCCATTACATTGTTCCCTTGAGTATTCTCCATTTGTGTACCGAGGGCAAATGATCCCTTGTTGACCACTCAATCCCCTTCGAAGGTCTTCCGCTGTGTCCGAACTTTGATTATATGAAATCTCTTGGATAGAGATTCTTAGGCCAAACTCAAAACACAGAAGTCCACCAACAAGGTGTCTTTAGTGTCTCAGGTCTAAAGACCATCTACACAACTGTGACAATCGAATCTTTCTAGTTGACAGTTAGGTACAATACCATCTAGTAATTCTATTGGATCAATTCAGTGAACTCTTTCTCTATAGAGCACATATTGTTTCTCCTTAGTGTCTACACACATATGACTTTGAGATCAGTCATCCTCATATGAGCGG
Organism: Colocasia esculenta; assembly: GCA_014218235.1. NCBI lineage: Eukaryota > Viridiplantae > Streptophyta > Magnoliopsida > Alismatales > Araceae > Colocasia > Colocasia esculenta. Next base: position 776,502 of record JACBKR010001245.1, read on the forward strand.
GAGTAAACAATACTATTCTAACCGGATATCTGATGTCCTTCTCAGGTATCCATCGAATAGGAACATTTTAGAATATGTGTTATTGAGTGAGTAGTCTCATTAGTATGATCACACATCATAGTCTACTCACTATTGCACATGTTCATAGACTTATTATAATACCAACATAGTAAAATAATAAACAAAAGTCATTTATTAATAACTGAACAAAATGATACAATATCAGATTGGCTTGATGTCCACCTAAGACTAACACTACGTGCATCAAACTAAATAATGATAATTTTAGTCTTAAGCTACCCCCGGTTATTTTAACCAGGGGTTTCTTAGCCTAATTATGCCACCTCAAGTATATACAGATGTGTGGGCTCTCATAGGTCTAAGACGGACATAAAAAATGTTAAAGAATATTTATTACATTTTTAAAATATATTTTTAGTGTACTTTGAGTCTCCTTCATTAGTCAATGTGTATTGACTTATTATATCCACTCAATAAAAAAACAAAAATGTACTAAAAAAGTATAATAAATATTTTTTTCAAAAATTATCTATGCACAAGGGCACTAGCTAGATCACATTCTTTTAGAATAGGCGTTGGTGGTACCATCTGATGACAACGAATCCCTCATGGAAAAGCATAAACCTTACTTGACAATCTCGAATATACAATATTGGCATTTAGGTGGAATTTTTCATGAGTTTTTTTAATACAATTCTTCTTGATTTCTTAAGTTTACTGTTTATTTCGTCTCAGATAAAGGTAATACGTATTGAGAATGATTGTGTAGCATTCTATATAATTTTAGTCGTATAACTAAAATATCAAGTGAGTACTTTCTAAATTAAGTTTAAAGATGGAATCCTCGGAGAAAGCTTAAACACCCAAAACTCAGTTTGTGGGCGTTTCAAACTAATGTTTCTTATGACAAAAGTACAATTAAAAAAATATATTTAACTAAAAATTTCACCAAGATATTAACTAGACTTCCTGGTTAAAGGATTTTTAAAATCGAGTTGGTCCAAATTTTAACTCATGGTCAACATATCATACTTATATGTAAAAGGTCGCATGACCCCACTTTATTTTTTGGGACTCCCGAACCATTACTGAACAATACTTGTCGCCCATGTTGTGTAAAGTATAGTTTCATATAATTAACTTATATGAAGATAACAATATCTTTCTCTCTCTCTCTAGAATTATTTGTTCTTTACATATTTTTCTTTCTATTGGGTTCATGCCTCCTACATTAGAAGCCATGAATTACAAGTTGTAGCTTTTTTTTTTTAATCAAAGGTCAAAAAGCGGCCAATTTATTTTATTAATAGAGCGAAATTCTGAAACCAGAGACAGAAGCCGAATACAAGACAAAAGCTAAAAATAACAGTAAATTTCTAATTAGAACTCCAAAGAAGATCTGTCCCATAAATAAGTACGTCGAAGAACAGTCCGAGACCGTAGTCTTGGTTGTCGAAGGCAACGCTCTATGTCATCTTCATCTGATTCCATTGCGGATACCTCTAAATCAAATTACAAGTTGTAGCTCAATTTCATTAATTTAATCTAGGATCACTTACCAAAAAAAAGATAACAATATCTAAGATAGGATACATATAGGAGTGATAATGATATATGTGCACTCTCATGTGAAAATATTTTGTTTTAAATCTCATCATTCTATATGAACTATGGGAAAGTATTAATGTTATTTGGTAGAGTTATCACACATCCCAAACACATGGGACGGGCTCCACAACACAATGACATATATTTGGAGCGGATAATCTGGCTGATGGCTCTGTGAGATAGTTAATTGTTCTCCTAAACTATTATTTGTCATCACCACATCGTTTTGACAAATATTATTCAGATTTTTTAAATGGAATAATGGTGTGATGGTCATATGGTGAAATGAAAAAGCCACACAGCACCCCATCCATCACCTCAGATTAACGAGGGGGTGGGGGTGTGTGGGCGACCTTCTATATCCATCCTCACATGCTGCTTCTATATAACGTGCGGACCAGCCACATTAAAATCCAAATTTATGTAGAACTCTGCCAGTTATGCAGTTAGGGGATCATTAATCTTGTGGTGAGTTGCTGCTGTGGTACTGAATGATGCTGATGCTGTTAATTACACACATACCCATCTCTTATTTGAGAAATATTTTTCGCTTGTTCTAGGGTGTGCGGTACTATCCGCCCCAAGTATATATAGGTTAGTGTGGGATTAGCGTATAAAACTCTATTCGTATGTGTTTAATTAAGGTGTATAATATACGACTGTTTGAGCCCGGAAGCAAGATCTTGCTGCTTCTACCTTCTTCCTTGCTGGGGGCTTCCTTCTGCTCTTGACATGGAATATCACCTTTAAGAGAAAGGCTTAGTGCATTTTTGTATTGTACTTTAAGTATAATATGATTAGGGATGAACATAGTTTGGTTCGGTTCATCCTATTTTTTGAGTGAATCGAAATCGAACTGAAATTAAAATTGAACCGAACCGAAATCGAAATTAAAAATAATAATAAACTTTAATGGCCCAGATGTCAAGTAAATGGGAGGCGCTAGTCCACTGGGCTACGCGCTCCTCTTTGATATATATTATATATTTAATATATTCGGTTCATTCGGTTTTCCAATGTAAAATTGAACTGAACCGTCAGACCTCTCAACCCGAACCGAACCGAACTCGCCGGTTCGGTTCGGTTTTACGATTTGAACCGTATTATATGAACAGTTCTAAATATGACTAGACAATAGTTCATGTGACATCTCACAATTGAGTTGTCACTTTATCACTCCTCATATGAGTGATGCCACATAGATTCTTGCCTAGTCATATTGCACTTGAAGTGCAATACAAAAATGTACTAAACTTTTCTCCACCTTTAAAACGGAATGAGAGAGTTTTAGGGTAGTGGCCGCATCGATATGATAGATCTATATATACGTGGGTATATATGACCCTCATAATTGAGTGATGGGATCTCGTAAAAAAAGTATTACTTTTTATAGTTGGACTTTTAGATTCGAAATAAGAGATTGTCTTAAGTCTATATTCAAAGGTGCAAGCAGGGGAGTATATGGTATTTTTTTGTGTTACAAAGACTGGTTTTCCTCCTCTTGAAATCACATGGAACTCTCAATTTCTTCTGTGCTGCTCTCTCTTGTTTCCACATATATATGCTCTCCCATTTCCTCTTCTTAAGGCTTATTATCTAATTTTTATGATGGTTCTTTATACCGGATTTATCTCGGATGTACGACAGGTTAACCAACTTGTTGGGGCTGGATTCCATATATGTCTCACCCTCTATTTGACTGGCTAATCATTACAATATTCTCTCACATTTAGAAAGCAACAAAACAAAGTAAAGAGACGTGATTTAAGTGTGCCTCTCAAGAGATATTGTCTTCATACTTAGGGTTTTATCTTTTAAAAAGACCCTCTTGGGAGAAGAGGTGAAGCTCTTGCTGATAAGCACACACTTGTTCTCACTATCTTTCAATGTGAGACTAAAGAATATCTCTACACAGGCCCCCAGTGAGGATAAGGGTGTGCGGGTCTCATGAAGATGAGACGGCTCGGGTAGGGCGCATGACCTCTCGTTCGTTCCCACAGACGGCGCCAATGAAGAGACGTGATTTAAGTGTGCCTTCCAAGAGGTATTGTCCCCATGTTTGGAGTTTTGTCCTTTAAAAAGACCATCTTGAGAGAAGAGGTGAAACTCTTGCTGATAAACACATACTTATTCTCACTATATTTCAATGTGGGACTAAAAAATATCTCTACACAAAAGTAGCTCGAAAGATACATGTGTCAATTCCTCTAATGCAGAGGGATGTGTCAATTCCTCTAATGCAGAGGGATTTTATAACCATCACATCGATGTAGACTTCATCTTTTTGTGTCTAGATTGAAAGGCACCCGCTCTACTCCATCGTGGGCAGCAACTCTCGGATAATATTATTGTTTTGTGTCAAACTCAGAAAACATGTATCTACAGAGGATTAGTTATCCGAGATTACTTACCCCGTTCTGAAACCGGCTTCAGGACAGTGTCTGTTCTTGGCATTGTTTGTAGAGAACATCTTGGCATTATCGTGGAGCTTTTTCTACTCTAAGGAAGGGACTAATCGTTTATATGTATAAACTTAATTTGTTGTTTAAAGTTTCTCATATTTATAATAAACTAATTATCCCTTGGATAAACTATATCACTTTTATACGCATATAGTATTGCCAACAAAAGTATTCCAAACTCCATTACGCAAAGACTCTGCAAGATTCTAAACTCCATCAAGTCTCTCTTCTTCTTCTTCCATTCCATATTTCTCTCGAAACGGGACAAATAGCTTCAGAAAAACCCACTTTAAGTTGGTTGGCTAAAATGAGATGGCACTTCTCAATTCCCACTTTTCTTATTTTGACAACTTTTTTTAGGTTAATAACTTAGCGGCCAATGTCACCGGTGAAAACCTTATCCACCTGAGTTCGAACAGGGAGACTTCTTGTTTTGACAGTTTGGTCGAGTCTTTGAGACATCACAATGCCACTTGAGTGACCAAGGCTGTGAGGCATCACAATGCTGCATGTCTCTTACATCTAGGGGTGAACACGGTCTGGTTCACCTCTTATTTTTTAATAAATCGAATCGAACCGTATTGAATCAAAATATCAAAAAATGAACAATGAAGCACTGTAGGTTTCGAACCTGCGACCTCTTTTAGAGGTCGCGGCCCGCGCTAACCAACTGGACTACAAAGTGTTTTGTAAAATTATATGGTATTATATATTCAGTTCATTTCGATTTCTTAACACTGAATCGAATTGAACCCATGAAGTCTTCAAATCGAACCGAACCGAACCGGTCGGTACGATTCGATTTTTTCGGTTGGACCAAATAATGAACAGCACTACCAACATCTAGTTGGATTTTCTAACTTTTGTCTAGCTTATGTATTTGCTAGCTAACTGACTTCACTGCTATCATCTAATCTCATAATGGCTATGTGGAAATGGAAAATTTTAACATCTTTTTCAAATGTTTATTTTATCATGTTTTCTCATTTTCTCATGGATGCATGCGTATTGCGAATCCAAGTCCTGTCGGATTACATCCCTCTGGGAGGGAAAATCATTGATTAATCGCCAAAAATTAGAAAGCCTTGTGGCCTTGATACGGAGACATCTGATGAAAAGTGCAACTTAAAACTAGGCCTGAATGATAAACAGACACGATGTCTATTCGAGGTTGCCGGGTCTTTTAATTAGATGTGATTGAGTCTTTTACACATTTGCCCATTGATTCTTTTCATTGACATGAAAAAGCATTCTCAAATCAGTCTCTTGCTCTTTTGAAAACACATTTGCTTTTTTTTATTACAAAACGGGTTCTCATTCGAATCTTTTGTTCTTTTGAAAACGTGAGAGGGTCTTTTATTTGTTTGGAAAAATTCAATTTGACAGTTTGTTCTTTTATAAAATATGAGATGGCATTTTGTCATTTGTTACTTGAGAAATGTTCAATTTGATCTTTTGTTTTTTTTTTTACCATGAAAAGGTTCTTCGGTTCTTTTGAAAACATGCAAGTGGCAAAAATGAGCCATTTGCTCCTTTGTCCTTTATGTCAAAAAAAAAAGGGTTTCAATTTGTTCTTTTGTTCCATTTGAAGCTTGTAAAAAAAATGTGAGCTGGTCTATTTGCTTACTTTTATTACAAAAAGAGTTTTATTTCGATCTTTTGAAAACATAAAGTGACACATTTGCTCTTTTGTGTCAAAAAAAAGGTTTTCACTTATTTCATTCGAGACTTGTGAGAATGAGGGTGGCCTATTTTTTTTTTATTATTATTCTTATCATGAAAAGACTTTGATTTGATCTCTTACTCTTTTAAAACATGTGCAACGCAAACTATTTGATTTGTCTATTCGCCGCTCCTAATAACGAAGCATTCTCCCCATTGGCTCTCTTATTCTTTTAAAAGGGTGCAACGTGGTTCTATTCGCGATTCGGCGCCACTCCATTGGACCTTGGGGGTTTCTTTTAAGAGAGGAAAATGACCCTTGCCGATTCGACCTTCACGGCGAAAATCCGGCAGCATCTCCCCTTGTCTTGGGTGATAGGGGGAGAGCACGGTACACACCCACCAGAATGGAGGCAGTACCAAAAGAGAGGGTGTATGTCAAATGACGACATACCCCAAATGGCACATGGCACCAACCACAGGGCAAGCCTTTGATGGGGGTGGGTATCACCATGACCACACAAATACCAACCGGTAGACGAAGCATGTGCGGGCCCATATGCCCGGGCATAGACATCACATTGTCTAACCCGGGTTTAAATGGGCTTCTCATTGGTCCATTGTCCATTTCCTTGGCCCGAACCACGTGAAGCATGGTTTAACTTCCATGGCCCGGCCAAAGGCGGGGGGCTGGCTGCCGATTCGGCAGGCCTGTTCAAGGCTGCCGAATCAGAGGGCCGCCCACATGGCTGATCAGCTGAAACTCCTCTCTTGTGGGCAAAGAGCCAACACCTTTGAAGTTGGTCTCACCCATGTGAGGGGCGGTCTTGGGCCCAAAGGCAGGCTTATTGGGATGTCCATTATAGGTGCTAAGTATGGGGGCATGAGCATTGGGTGCTCAACCCTTGGCTTGCAAATGGACATCCCCTTAAGCATGAAATCCCTTAATGGGCCACTTAAAGCCAAAGAAACCTGAAACTTAGGTGGGCCAAAACATGGGTTTGAAAGATCTCTTGCAAGGGGTGCTAAGCAAGAAGGCATGTGCATTGGTTGCCCAACCTCTTGGCTAGCAAAATGGGGACATTTTCGAGGCAAATGGGCTCATTTGGGGGCGGTTTTGACAGTGCAAACCTGAACCATTGAGGGGCCGAAACAGGGGGTTTAATGGGCTCTTTTGCATGCAAAGCCTAGCTTTGAGCATGGGCATTAATTGCCCAACTCATTTGCTAGCAAAGGGGCATGCTCCCAAGGTAGAAAACATGCACATTGGGGCTGTTTTAGACTGTTAAATTCTGATCTTTTGAGCATCAAAACTGAAGGTTCGATGTGCCAATTATGTAGAATGCTAGGCTTAGAGCATGGGTATTAATTATCCAACTCATTTGCTAGCAAGGGGATGTGTTCCCAAGGTAGAGAACATACACTTGAGGCTGTTTTGGACAGTGAAGACCGCTCTTTTGGAAAGGCTAAAACAAGGATTTCATGGGCCAATTTGCATGGCATGCTAAGTTTTAGACATGGGCATTGATTGTCCAATCCAAAGCTAGCTAGGAGAGGGTGTCCTCAAGGCAAAAATGGACTCTAATGGGGCTGTTTTGACGGTTAAAACATGATCTTTAGATGTTCAAAACAGTGAGGAAAAACTTATTTCTTGGAAGCAAGCAATAGGCGAATGCATGCTCTAAGAAATGAGGGTGGCCCAAGCAAGGCAAAGGGGCTTGTTTAGGATCTTAAGCACAATGAAAACACACACTTTAGAAGGCACAAAACAGTGAGGAAATCATCATTTTGGAAGGTCCAAACAGTGAGGAGTGTCTATTAAAACAGTGGAAATCAGTCCAAAGGGTCTCATTCTTTTGAACAAAACAGTGAGCAACATGTGTGCCCAAAGACTTGTACAAGGCCCATTAAGCTCAATTTCCCCTTAAACCCCATTTATTGAGGCATGGGAGTATATGGAGAATCCTTTGTGTGTCTCTTGGATAAAGAGAAGACACACCACATGGAGGTGGCCTCTCCCATCCGATGGCACCCATTTTGTGCAAAACAAGAGAGATAAATGAAAACTCATGAATGCATTAAATGCAAGAGGGAGAGGAAGAAGACACAATGGATAAAGCATTTTCTATTGTTAAGAGGAGGGAGAGGGTACAAAAAAGCTTAAAGAAATGGGGAAGAAGAAGACACCATCGCCATCTCTCCATCTCTCCCTCTCTTCTCTCCTCTTTTCATGATATGACCACACATGAGAGTGGTACTATCTATTCTCTCTTTCTCTCTTCTTCCCTCACCTTTTCCCTCTTCTTCTCTTGGCTTCTCTTGCAAAAGCTCCTCACGGGATGGATCTTCCAAGGCCAAAACGCAGCAGGCCCTTCTCCTTCTCTTGATGGCTTTTTCGGTGGTGAAGAAGGCCTCCTCTCCCCTTCCAATATCCTTCTCCCGCAAGGCACCCCTTGGAGCCTCTTTTGGCCTCTTCCCAAGCTTCTAGAAAACCCACCAAAAGTAGGCCCTTCCACTTCTTACAAATGCTTTTTACTTTTTCCATTTTAGGCAACAACTTTTGGGAGGTGTTGCATTTGCTTAATCTCACCCCCTTGCATGGGGTGAGATGGGCTTGGGCTAATGGAAACTTTTGGGCTTTAGTAGGTAGGCCACTTAGGTAGGTCCATTCTTTTGTGCTCTTGGTGGGATGGAGTCGGGCCGGCCAAGAGGAAATGGGCCCATAAAAAGGGTGTCCACAAATGCCCCCACCCGTGGGTGGTGCGAGAGGGCACGCGAAGCGACATCCGCGGGTGCACTGTAGTTCACTTGACTATTTACACCGACACAAGCAGATCTTTGGACTTATTGCCGTGTCAGTGGTCTGATAGCCTATTCACGGTCTTTTGCTTCTATTTGATGATATTGTCCGCGGATGACGGACGCATGTCCCTCTCAGTGGGCAACTGGGGGCTCTATTTCTTCCTTTGGAATTTCCTTTTCGTGCAGGGCCAAAACGATTCGGCGGGACCTGCGCGATCCGGCGGGGTGCGCTAGCTGGCCGGGGGGTGTCGATTCGGCGCAGCTTGCGCCGATTCGGCGAAGCTCGCGAGTCTGCTCTTTACGGGCATAGCATATGTATCTTTTTCGAACTACGTTGTTTTCTGCCCCATCCTTGCTTGACTTCTTATCTCTTCTTCTTTTCTTCAGACACCTCTGCCAGAGATCGGAGACGGAGGTATCATGAACTAGCAGCACCGGGTGATTCAACACAGTTGGGGAATCGGCAGAGGGTACCGCAAGTTGATAGGCTTGAGGGATGGTCGCGATTTGGCGAGAGGCTCCCAAGAATTATCCCATTGCTCTCACGAGTTGACGAAGCTCGGATTGGTAAGCTTGATTTGGTGCAGTTGACGAATCAGTCTGAAGCTTCCCGAGTCAACGGGCTCAAAGTGGTAGCCACGATTCGGCGTGTCCCACGCGAGTTAGCAGGGGCTCATGATTTGATAAATAGACCCGATGGGGTCACGAAGACCATTGAATTGACGGCCTGCTTAAGATCTTGTGGACTTCATGAATCGGCCAACTATTGTGTCAATTGTATTGTGTTGGCCTATTGTACGAGCCAATGAGACATGCTGGCTTGCCATATGACCTGGCGGCTCTTTCTAGACCCAGTAAGTGACGTTGCTGCTTCCTTTCTTCTGAACCCTCTTACTGACTGGTTCCCTTGAATGCACAACGATCTGAGCATGCAGTAGCGTTGAGGTCTTTGTAGGGAGAGGTTGATTGCCTCCATGTCATTGTCACTGACTGTGATAACCAGACTACCGCTTTGGAGATCTTTTAGCCCTCATCAAGGCCGCTTTGCTCATAGCTAGATTAATGTGCTCTTATCTTCCTCTTTTGAATTTTGTTGTGTCTGGGTATCGACAGATTTCTTCCAGAAAACTGGTTCTATGGGTGTTGACCAATTTAGCCATTTGTCAACGCCTGCTCCATCAGGTGTTGACAGATTCAATTGAAGTGCGCCATGTGTCGACACTTGCTTTTCTGATTGTCGCCTGACTCTCTCAGAAATTTTCTTTGAGGGGCTTGGAAGTTGTCGGAAATGACCTCATGTATAATGACATTTCACCTCATCGCCTAAGAGATAGAGCTCCGATTGACGTGAAGATAAGCTTTGACTGGCAACGACACGAAGGCGAGCTTCAGATGGCGCTGGCATGAAGGCGAGCTTTGACTGGTATGAAGAAGAGCCTCGGCTGGCATTGACATAAAGGCGAGCTTTGGCTGGCACTGACGTGAAAATAAGCTTTGATTGTCAAGTACCACTTCTGTCAGGATTTCCTTTCTAGAGACTTGAAGCCTGCTTGCCTTTGGCATCTGTCTTTGATTGATTTTTTTTATTTTCACATTATCGAATTGAGCGCCCTTTCGGGTTTTCACCCAATCCGACCCCCTCTTGCTTTTGCCTACGCGCCCTTTCGGGTTTTCACGTAGCGGAGTACCCAATTTTGCCCATGGTGCCCTTTCGGGTTTTCGCCATGATCGGGTTTTAGCTCTTTTTACCCTTGTCCAGGGGAAACCTAGACAAGTCCAGCGAGGCACCTCTATTTTAAGCCTCTTTTTTGTTTTCTTTTTTTTTATACATGTATATATATTATAAAGAGGGATTCATGAGTGAAATGACTCGACCACTAATCGTACCATGATGTTGGTAGATAGTGTGAGGTTATTTAGGTTGATTGCAAAATGGTAACCTGGAAAACCTATGTGCTGACTTCAACAAGGGTTCTGAAGGTAACATCTAATGGCCAGCCAAGGCAAGAAGTCAAGGCTGGACTTTATTTGGAATTTGAAAAGGAAGAGGTTATCTAAACCTAGGGTCCTACTTGGCGAGAGCAAGTATATATAAGCTTGAGGCGTAGATGGCAAGAGACAGCTTGTCTAAGTTTTGAGGTTTCATTTTGACCAGAGAGTGTATAGCTGGATTCATGGAATGTATAGCAAAAATGTGATTTCTTGAAAGAGCAGGGATGAAACTCCCCCTTCTTGCCATTTTGACATTTTAACTTCATTCATTTTCATTTTTTTTATCACATTACTGACCCAAGCGCCCTTTCGGGTTTTCACCGGAGTCAGCCCCTTCTTGCTTTTGCCTACGCGCCCTTTCGGGTTTTCACGTAGCAGGGTTCCCAATTTTGCCCACGACGCCCTTTCAGGTTTTCACCGTGGCCGGGTTTTTCTTGTCCTTTTTACCCCTACTCGGCAGTGAAACCAAAGTAGGTCCGACGATCATCTCTATTTTTAGCCCTTTTGTTCATCATTTTTTTATCATTTCATTTTTCATTCATTTTTTTTTACAGAAATGTCGCAAGATATGCACTGCGAGCATACATTCAATAGTGTACCCTCAGAGTTCTTGAACATGAAAGACTGGAGGGTGTATGTCTTCGAGGTAATGTCGAATTTAGCTCCATGAGTTGTTGGACCCTTCTGACGTTGAAGCATAATGACGCCATCTCGAACCATCGACCATTGTGAAGGTGGCTCCACCATATTGACTTGGGGGATCTTTGGGCATGGAATGTCAAAGCTACATGTTAAATCCCCCAAATCGCCGCAAAAAGGGATGTGATAATATATGGCTCCAGCAAAATAATATGGTTATATAAACATTGAACGTGACTATTCGATTTTAACTCTTAAATCCTCGGAGGTCTCACGTGGCAATTGTCCCACGGGCTGAGATCGAACTACAATACTTTTCTTGTAGTTGCAGCTCTTCGGAGAATAGTTTGTCTTATATCCCTGGAGACCCCAGATGTGGGAGATATTCCACAAACTGAGAATGAACTACGGAACTTATCTCGCAGTTGCAGCTCCTTTGAGATGGATTCTTATATCCTAAGAGACCTCAGACGCGGAACTAATCCCACGAACTGAGGCTGGACTACGGTATTTATCCCGTAGTTGCAGCTCCTTGAAGATGGATTCTTATATCCTCGGAGACCTCAGACGCGGAAATAATCCCACGAACTGAGGATGGACTACGGTATTTATCCCATAGTTGCAGCTCCTTAAATGGATTCTTTTTATATCTTTGGAGACCCCAGACCGGGCAACATTTCACGATCTGAGGCTGGACTACGGTATCTATCCCGCAGTTGCAGCTCCTGGTGGATTGATTAAGAATTCAAGCACGGGAGCCTAACACGTGGGCAGAGAGGCCCGACTTCTTAAATCAAATGTTCTATTTTTTTATGCATTTCTTTTGTTTTGTTCATTTTCATGATTAATTTTCTCTTTTCTTTTCTTCTTTTTTCTTTTTCCTTTCTTTTATTTTTTCTATTTGTTCCTTTTCTTTTCCTCTTTTTTTTAAACGGAATTTCATTCCATCCTCTCTTTTTAATCATTTCATTTTTTCCATTGATCATTTTATTAGTTTCTATTTATTTTGTCTCTTTCTTTTTTCTTTTCTTTTTTTAATGTGTGTCTTTTAAAAACCTCAAATGTGGTAAACATTCCACAAAAGGAGGCTGGATTACGGTACTTGTCCCGCAGTGTCTGTTTATAGGAGGTCAATTTTGATTTATATCTTTGGAGACCCCAGATATGGGAAATATTCCACAACTGAGGATGGACTGCGATATTTATCTCGCAGTTGCTGCTCCTTTGAGGTCAATTAGTCTTTTATCCCTGGAGACCCCAGATGTGAAAAACGTTCCACAAATTGAGGATGGACTACGGAACTTATCCCGCAGTTGCAGCTCCTTTGAGGTTAATTTGATTTTGAATTATCGGAGACCCCAGATGTGGGAAATGTTCCACAAACTGAGAATGGACTACGGAACTTATCCCGCAGTTGCAGCTCCTTTGAGATTAATTTGTCTTTTAAAGTTCTTTTGCTTTAAATGTCTTTTTAGTCAATTTTGAAAATATTGGGCATAAAGACCCGATTTCGAAATCATGAGGGTGTGGAAGCCCGATTTTAAAGCATGTGGGCACAGACCCAATTTGAAAACATGAGGGCAAATAAGCCTGCTTTTGAAATCTATGAGGGCGTAGAGGCCTCGATCTTTTTATTAAACATGCGGGAGCTAAGGTCCCAGTTTAAAAATATGATGGCGAAAAAAGCCCGCTTTTGAAATTGTGAGGACACGAAGGTCCAATTTTAAAACATGAAGGCGTGGAAGCCTGATTTTGAAATATGTGGACACAGAGGCCCATTTTGAAAACATGGGGGCAAAGAAGCCCGATTTGAAATTTGTGAGGGCGTAAAGGCCTCGATCTTTTATTAAACATGTGGGCGCTAAGGTCCCATTTGAAAAACATGATTTTGAGTTTTGAAACATGAATTTTCAAATATGATTGACGCATCGTTATTTCAAAAAAACGTCGATTTTGTAATTTGACTGGCAAATGTCATTTGAAATATGACTTTTGAAACATGATTGGCAAACTGCCACTTTTGAAATATGTCTTTTGAAACATGATTGGCAAATTGTCAGTTTTGAAATATGTTTTTGAAACATGATTGGAAATTGCCAGTTTTGAAATATGTCTTTTGAACTATGATTGACAAATTGTCAGTTTTGAAATATGTCTTTTGAAATATGATTAGCAAATTACCAGTTTTGAAATATGTATTTTTAAATATGATTGGCAAATTGCCACTTTTGAAATATGAGTTCTTTTGAAATCATGAGTGGCAAGCTTGCCAATTTTAAAATATGACTTTTGAAAAGATGGTTGGCGAGTCGCCGCTTTTGAAAATATGAGTTCTTTTGAAATCATGAATGACAAGCTTGCCAATTTTAAAATATGAATCTTTTAAAAACATGATTGGCGAGTCGCCACTTTTGAAATATGAGTTCTTTTGAAATATGAATGGCAAGCTTGCCAATTTGAAAACATGATTTTTTGAAAATATGATTGGCAAGTCGCCGCTTTTGAAATATGAGTTCTTTCGAAATTATGAGTGACAAGTTTGTCAATTTCAAAATATGACTTTTGAAAACATGGTTGGCGAGACGCCACTTTTAAAAATATGAGTTCTTTTGAAATCATAAGTGGCAAGCTTGCCAATTTTAAAATATGACTCTTGAAAATATGATTGGCGAGTCGCCATTTTTGAAATATCAGTTCTTTTGAAATATGATCGGCGAGACGCCACATTCTTGAAATCATGAGCGGTAAGTTTGCTGATTTGAAAATATGACTTTTGACAATATGATTGGCGAGTCGCCGCTTTTGAAATATTAGTTCTTTTGAAATATAAGTCTTTTTTGAAATCATGAATGACAAGCTTGCCAATTTGAAAACATGACTTTTGAAAGTATGATTGGCGAGATGCCACATTTTTGAAAATATGAGTTCTTTAAAAATCATGAATGACAAGCTTGCCAATTTTAAAATATGACTTTTGAAAACATGATTGACAATTTGCCAGTTTTCTTTAATGCAGATGACATCAGAATAAGGATAACTCCCTCGTCAGCTTTATTAGGGATCTGGAAAAAGAATATGCACTCAAAATCCGGTAAGAAAACCCATGTATGAATATGCACAAAAGCGGTGAAAGCCCGATACGATATGATCATGCGGGCTCATATCATCGCCCTGTAGAAAATATGCAATTTGGTTGAGGTATTATTTGTCTCAGAACCATAGTCTGGCTAGCGGTATGGTTGGCCTATTTATTTTTTTGCTGCTCGTCATTGACAATAATACCTCAGGTGGCCCTAACAGAGCCAGTTGAGACCACTTCAATGACCAGGTCTCATGCTGGGTGGTCGGTGTGACTACCTCAGCAAGCTGCTTTCTTTCTCTTCTTTTGCTTTTTTTTGTCATCATTCTTTTTTTTTGAATGAGTATTACATGAATGGACATTACACATTTGATCTACATCTGCCCCCAGAATCACTCAATCTTGACAAGGTGGTTCTTATATTTGCTGGCTCAAGATCTTGAAGTTCCCCCGGAGGGCATGAGCTTTATCTGTGCGTCGAGCATCTTGGGCTGTTTATGCTATTCTGACTTGGATATTACAGGTTGCATTTGCCCCCTGTGCTGGCTGGCGCATGCTGTCGTATGCTTTTCCTTTTCTATTACAATGGAGCCCCATGAGGGCGTGGCGAGTCCACCTTGTACTCGCCCACTTGCAATTCTTCTTTTCTTATCAATGCTTCAATTTTGTCTTTGAGGACATAGCAATCCTCTGTAACATGCCCCGGTAGCTGATGATATAAGCAGAACCGGAATCGTTTCTTCTTCTTGATGTCCTCTGCCTTTCTAGGCTCAGGTGGGACGATTTTGTTATGTTGACGTGCCCATTCAAAGAGGGTTTGTGTCTTATCTTTTGGAAAGGAGTATGACTTTTGCATCTTCTCTTGCAATGAACCCCTTTTATTTCGCTTTGTTTGTTCGATAATAGGAGATCCATCTTCACTCCTCTGTCGTGTAAAGGCTTTGAAGTTCACAGTATGAACATCTGCAGGTGCTGGCCTTTTCCCAAGCAATCTGTTTCCCTGACTTGATGCATTGGCAGGGGGATTTTTGGAAAGGAATTGCTCGATCTCGGACACAACTTTATTTAGCCGGTCGAAGGACTTGATCTCAATACCGATCATCTTTTCTAGGACATGCCTGTCCAGGTTTTGCTTGCATATTTGAACGACATCTTCTGGATGTGGTGGCCGTCTGCATCTCATGCTGAGATCTCTCCACCTTTTGACATAGTCTAGAGCCGACTCATTATCTTGTTGCCTGGTTGCATATAGCTCGACCAGTGTGATTTCTCTTTCAGAAACATAGAATCTTTCTATGAACTTCCTTTGCATATCTGGCCAGTCTATAATGGACCCGACTGGTAAATTTGAATACCATTCGAAAGCCAGTCCAGTTAGGGAAGACCCGAAGAATTTGAGCGAATATGACTCATCTGCGGCCAAATCTCCCATCATATTGACATAATGTGCAACATGCTCTTTTGGCGATCCTTTCCCATTGAACTTTTCAAACTTGGGTGGCTTGCTTATGCCAGGAGGTAATCTCTTTGCAGCATGGCACACCGGGTATGGTACCCGGTACATTTCAAAAGGGGCTTGATCAGACTTGTCCCTTCCTGATAGCTTTGCTTCTACGATCTGTTCCAACATTTGTCTATTCATAATCGGTGTCCGAACCATGTCTGGATGAGGAGGCGCCGACTGCATCTGAGCCATGGTGGCGGGCCCTTGATGCACTGCTTGGCAGGCTATGGGCTGCTCTGGAGCTATTGGGCTTGAGGTGCCCCCATTAAGGCCTGATACTGAGTGTGGCATTGTTGGTTGTAATAGGGTGTGGGGCAAGTTGGTGTCAACTTGTGGTGCCCCCACTATGCCCCCTGCTTCTCTTGGTGCATGAGCCTGGGTATCTCTTTCTTCAATTTGTCTTTTCAACCTTTCAATCTCATGTTGATACCTTGTATCAATGCTGCCACAGCAGGCTCATATGTATGAGTGCTAGGGGCATCAGATATCACTTCAATTGAAGCTCCTCCCAGAGGGGTAGGTGGCAGATTACTGATATTATCAGCTGCTATTATATTTGTAGCCTCTTCTTGGGCCACTGAGACTATGGGGCTTTGCCCTTAGCTTCTTCCCTCCTGACAGGAGGATTCGGCCTTCATTGAGCCTTGTCAATTCATCTTGTTCGGGGGCGTATCCCCATGTTGACTGACCACACCAGTCATACAACATGTGTATGTTTGCAGAGCTTTGTCTGCTCTTTTGGCTTCTTTGCATTCTACCTCGTCCCTGGGTGGCTGCATCCTTTCAGACCTACCCTTTGACATCTCTTAGGGTAGCTGTTGATATAGAGAAACCACATTTACAGCCTTTTGCCGAACTTCCTGTCGGGCTTGGGCTTCATGTGGGCGTGGCGGATCCACCTTGTACTCGCCCATTTGCAATTCCCCCTTTATGATCAAAGACTCCATGATGTCTTTGAAAATATAGCAGTCTTCCAAAGGATGCCCCAAGATCTGATGGTATAGATAGTATCGGGGATCATCCTTCTTTCCTACTTGCTCAGGTCTTTTGGGCACCGGTAGTGCAATTTTGTTGTATTTAATTGCCCATTCAAACATCACCCTTGTCTTTTCCTTGGGGAATGAATATGGCTTTTTAACTTTATCCTGTAAAGGAATGATACGTCTTGAGCCTTTAGACGTGGTACTAGAGGATCCAGTTGTAGATTTGCTTGCATCTCTTAATAGCTCGAAGGACTTAAGATCTTCAGTGTGTACCTCCTTTCTAGCAGGCTTCTTATCAACTGATTTGCCTCTTTGTCCCAGAAATGAGCTACGGGGATATCTTGCCAGAAATGCTTCAATTTCTGCCACAATATTATTTGTCTTGTCACCATCAGACTTCCCATGTTTGTCTAGACGATCTGTCAAAGATGCTGCCAGGAGATTTGAGTGTGAATGTCTGTTCAACAAAGATGCACGAGGCGTCATCTGACAAGGTGCATCTAGAGTCAAACGCCCCATTGCGTCGATAGAGTGCATATCGTGACATATGGGGTGTGGATCTTGATGAGTATTATATGTAGTAGGAACACTATCACACGTTTCTGTTAATTTCACCAAGCTGCTCATTAGTGCTGGATCTGTTAAACTCAAGCGATTGTGGGCTGACTGCAGCGTTAACCCTTTAGCTTGCGGAAACTCTTGCCCTGTAGATTGTTTTGAGGTCTCTTGACATGGATTCAGGGGTGAAATGCCCCCAGTGTGGCTTGACATCGGTTGTGTCATTGTTGGTAAAATTTGAGGCGAACTGACACTGCCTTGCAATGCTTTGATTGCGCCCTCTTTTCCTTTTAATGCTATGATGTATTCATCTCTTTCTTGAATCTGTTTTCTCAGCACTTCAATTTCCAGTTGACATTTCTGTAACAAGACTATCACAGCAGGATCATGTACAGACATGGTAGGGATGTTAGTTGTTGCCCTAACCGAAGTCTCTTTTAAGGAGGTAGATGGCAACTTGTTATCTTCCTCAAATATCATTGTCATTGCAGTTGCTTTTCTGACTATTGGAGTTTTGCCGTCAGTCTTTCTCCTTCTGGCAAGAGACTCTGGCTCTTCAGTAAATTTGGATGGTTCCCCTTCTTCTTCAGGGGGAACTCCACACTGGCTAAGGATGCTAGCCATATAACAGGGGAGAATGCGTAACGCATCATTTTCTTGAGCCAGTGGCTCACGACAATTTTCTCTTTTTCTTTCCTTTTCCTTTCTCTTTTCGAATATTTTTGCCCTTTCTTTTCTTTGCATTTTCTCATTTTCTTTCAATTTTTCTCTTCTATTTCCTTTCTCATATTCTTTTCCTTTGTTGCTATCTTTTCCTCTTCCTTTCTCTTTCTCATTTTCATTTCTACCTTCACAATATGATAGACCACCCTGGGTCGCTTCAAGGGAAAGTTTTGCCATATCATAGAAATGACTAGACACAGTCCGATTAACCTCATTAGCTGCTTGCATAAATGAAGGGACAAATATTGGACCCCTCCTCTGCAGCAGGGGCATGTGAGCCAGACGCTCCAGATTAGCTGCCTTGTTGTGGTATGCAGTGTAGCAGAAAATAGTCCCTTGCCGTGCATAAGATTTGAACACTGGCACAGGAGGTGTTGGAGCTAGCTGATCAACACCTGTTTTGCCTTTTGCATTTGTCTCATTGTCTTTGTCATGTTGTCGCTTCACTGGTTGAAGGGCTTGGGTCTTCTTAGATACCCAAACTTGCTTGAATTTAATTAGCTTTGGGGCCAATTTGCTTTTGAATGTGTTATACATTTCTCTCTTCCCTTCTAATGCTTGGAAGGAATTTCTTGTTGGCACAGTTGGCACCACTTGATTTGGTTCCATTATAGCACGACTGCTCTGCAGATGGATTCTGATTTTGCCGACTAGCATGCTTTTTCCAGAGCTAGAGACACGTGCTTTGAGGGGAGTGACAGTTGTAGCCTTCACAACATTGACTTGATGCCCCTTGGGTCCATTGTTCTTCCCAGCACTAGCTTGATGCCCCCTGGGTCCATTGGTCTTCCCAGCACTAGCTTGATGCCCCCTGGGTCCTTTGGCCTTCCCAGCACTAGCTTGATGCCCCCTGGGTCCTTTGGCCTTCCCAGCACTAGCTTGATGCCCCCTGGGTCCCTTGTTGTTTCTTCCGTTGCCACGGTTCATATGATGGACTTGGCAACTTCGCTCCCTTACAGTCTCTTTAGCTTCAGCTCCGGCTTCTTGGTGCAGTATGTTGACGAAGGCAACCCCCAAGAAGTTGGGGAACTCCACGACTGGGGGAAAGCTTCTGAAGCGAGTTGGTACGGCAAGGTAGCCATACCGGGCATGGTCCCGAACAATTAGCGGTCCGAACCGCACTTCAGCCATTGGTTTGTTAGTCACCTGCAAGTCAGTTCAAACCAGCAGTCAGTATGGAGTATGAGGGCCACAAGACTTTCTATTCTGGCGAAGAGATGAAGGGAAGCTTGGTCCCACCGGGCGTGCCACGCTGTGGAAATGGAAAATTTTAACATCTTTTTCAAATGTCTATTTTATCATGTTTTCTCATTTTCTCATGGATGCATGCGTATTGCGAATCCAAGTCCCGTCGGATGCTACACGAGCAAGAGCGACGTGAGATGAATCCACAATTCGCGCAGCGCGGACGTGCCAGTCACCGAAGTGACAACCAATTGGTCTGCCTCCGAGAGTCGGAGGGCTTTAAGTCTATTGTGCGCACCGTTCGACTTCGTCAAACGAGAGTGAGTGTCGGGTCCTGGACCAAAATCCCGCCGTTGCCTAAACGCAACGACGTTAATTACATCCCTCTGGGAGGGAAAACCCTTGATTAATCGCCAAAAATTAGAAAGCCTTGTGGCCTTGATACGGAGACATCCGATGAAAAGTGCAACTTAAAAGTAGGCCTGAATGATAAACAGACACGATGCCTATTCGAGGTTGCCGGGTCTTTTAATTAGATGTGATTGAGTCTTTTACACATTTTCCCATTGATTCTTTTCATTGACATGAAAAAGCATTCTCAAATCAGTCTCTTGCTCTTTTGAAAACACATTTTCTTTTTTTTATTACAAAACGGGTTCTCATTCGAATCTTTTGTTCTTTTGAAAACGTGAGAGGGTCTTTTATTTGTTTGGAAAAGTTCAATTTGACAGTTTGTTCTTTTATAAAACATGAGATGGCCTTTTGTCATTTGTTACTTGAGAAATGTTCAATTTGATCTTTTTTTTTTTTTTTTACCATGAAAAGGTTCTTCGGTTCTTTTGAAAACATGCAAGTGGCAAAAATGAGCCATTTGCTCCTTTGTCCTTTATGTCAAAAAAAAAGGGTTTCAATTTGTTCTTTTGTTCCATTTGAAGCTTGTAAAAAAAAATGTGAGCTGGTTTATTTGCTTACTTTTATTACAAAAAGAGTTTCATTTTGATCTTTTGAAAACATAAGGTGGCACATTTGCTCTTTTGTGTCAAAAAAAAGGTTTTCACTTATTCTTTTATTTCATTCGAGACTTGTGAGAATGAGGGTTGGCCTATTATTATTATTATTATTATTCTTATCATGAAAAGACTTTGATTTGATCTCTTACTCTTTTAAAACATGTGCAACGCAAACTATTTGATTTGTCCATTCGCCGCTCCTAATAACGAAGCATTCTCCCCATTGGCTCTCTTATTCTTTTAAAAGGGTGCAACGTGGTTCTATTCGGGATTCGGCGCCACTCCATTGGACCTTGGGGGTTTCTTTTAAGAGAGAAAAAGGACCCTTGCCGATTCGACCTTCACGGCGAAAATCCGACAGCATCTCCCCTTGTCTTGGGTGATAGGGGGAGAGCACGGTACACACCCACCAGAATGGAGGCAGTACCAAAAGAGAGGGTGTATGTCAAATGACGACATACCCCAAATGGCACATGGCACCAACCCCAAGGCAAGCCTTTGATGGGGGTGGGTATCACCATGACCACACAAATACCGACCGGTAGACAAAGCATGTGCGGGCCCATATGCCCGGGCATAGACATCACATTGTCTAACCCGGGTTTAAATGGGCTTCTCATTGGTCCATTGTCCATTTCCTTGGCCCAAACCACGTGAAGCATGGTTTAACTTCCATGACCCGGCCAAAGGCGGGGGGCTGGCTGCCGATTCGACAGGCTTGTTCAAGGCTGCCTAATCAGAGGGCCGCCCACAGGGCTGATCAGCTGAAACTCCTCTCTTGTGGGCAAAGAGCCAACACCTTTGAAGTTGGTCTCACCCATGTGAGGGGCGGTCTTGGGCCCAAAGGCAGGCTTATTGGGCTGTCCATTATAGGTGCTAAGTATGGGGACATGAGCATTGGGTGTTCAACCCTTGGCTTGCAAATGGACATCCCCTTAAGCATGAAATCCCTTAATGGGCCACTTAAAGCCAAAGAAACCTGAAACTTAGGTGGGCCAAAACATGGGTTTGAAAGATCCTTGCAAGGGGTGCTAAGCAAGAAGGCATGGGCATGGTTGCCAACCTCTTAGCTAGCAAAATGGGGACATTTTCGAGGCAAATGGGCTCATTGGGGGCGGTTTTGACAGTGCAAACCTGAACCATTGAGGGGCCGAAACAGGGGGTTAATGGGCTCTTTTGCATGCAAAGCCTAGCTTTGAGCATGGGCATTAATTGCCAACTCATTGCTAGCAAAGTGGCATGCTCCCAAGTAGAAAACATGCACATTGGGGCTGTTTTAGACTGTTAAATTCTGATCTTTTAAGCATCAAAAATGAAGGTTCGATGTGCCAATTATGTAGAATGCTAGGCTTAGAGATGGGTATTAATTATCCAACTCATTGCTAGCAAAGGGGATGTGTTCCAAGGTAGAGAACATACACTTGGGGCTGTTTTGGACAGTGAAGACCGCTCTTTTGGAAAGGCAAAACAAGGTTTCATGGGCCATTTGCATGGCATGCTAAGTTTTAGACATGGGCATTGATTGTCCAATCCAAAGCTAGCTAGGAGAGGGTGTGTAACACCCTCCTCCGACTTCACACAAACACATACGTAACCTTTGATCGGAAGAGGGGTTACGCTGACAAACTCTCGTTATGGGTAGATATAACTGCGCAATGCACAAAACTGGCAAACCATTCCACAAAGGTGTCTTCGAACACATTATAATACACAAGGTGACAATAGTAGCAACACTCATTATTTACAAAAGTCAAGCTTCTCTCTTTCTAACTTAATACATTATCAACTAAAAGAAACTACTAAAACTACATTATTCTTCTTCATTTCTTCGTCATCCGCAGCGGGAATAGGATTCACATGTAGCTGAGATTATACATACCTTCAATCTGAAAGGGTTGAAGGAAACAAAGGCATGAGTCGAAAGGACTCAGTAGGTATAAGTAAACATAGAGTAGAAGTATCAATTTGCAGAACTGAATGATTATTCAAATAGTGCATATGTGGAACAAACATAATTGCTCATGAATTTCATACTTAACAGAAACATATAGCTCAAATTGATTTCATAATGAGCTCCAACAAATCACAGAATAAAAGTCACATTTGTCTTTCAGAATTCAGACCATAACTTAATTTGGAAACAAATTCGACAGGCATCACTGCTCTCAAGAGGTTACTATATAGACGTAATATACCATCCTCAGTGCCTAGGCGATTCCAGCACCTTAGATCTTGTTCATTGCGCAAGAAGGGGTATAATTATTTTGTTACCCACCATCGTCAGTCCATTGACTTGGATTTACTTACGTACAAACTGTCGCCCTCAGCTGATCACAAGTAGGGGTGCTACTACAAGTAATCCTAAACCCTCTTTTGAAGAGAGCACTGTCTTCAAATCATAAATTTCTTTTCATGAGCATAACGGAAATGAGAAATCCAAAGGAAGATTTGATTTATGATTAATACAAATATCTTGGTGACAAAGTAGTTCAGAGTTCAAGAAAATAAGAAAGACAATTAGTTGAGACAAGGTGATGACTCAAAGCTGACAACTTCGGAAGATTTAAATCACATAAAACCCAAGAAAATGAGGGTACACAGTTGTCATCACAAGTATTCATATCTCATAAGGTGTTCAAACATATGAACTCTTAAGTGGTCAAGTTTTACAACCTCAATTACCGAATATCGAAGAATAGACTCAATCCGGAGTACTATTCGTAATTGACAACTTTAGAAACAATTCAAGGAAAGTTAAGGTACCCAAAGTGGGTGAACTTTGAAGTACTATGACAGTAAATATCAAGGTAAATGAGAGGGTAACTTCCTTGGCTTTTAGGATGCAGTTCTAGCATAGATTCGGACATAATAGAGTGCAGAAATTTGAATCAGCACTGCATCTGTCGACAGACAGGAAGGGGCTGTCGACAGATGAGAGCAGACAGAGTTCAGGTTGTCTGGCTCTGTGTGTATCTGTCGACAGATGCAAGGATCTGTCGACAGATCCACACAGTCCAGAAACCTGAAGTTCTGTCAGACGTGCGTCTGTCGACAGATTTGGGCTGTCTGTCGACAACCGCCTATTTCTCACTCATAAATGACTTAGAATGTACTCTAAACATGTTGACAATGGAACCTATGAATCAAGTCATGATGTATATCAAATAGAAGAGTCTAATTATAGTTCTCACAGTGTTTTATAAACCGAACAAGTGGAATGAAACGAGAGGTTTGCAATTCAAGCTTGTCTAGCTAAAAACTAGACATAGTATATTGTTGGAAGTGTGGTCTTGATAGCAATGGATTATTGGGATTCTACCACAAGATGAACACTAAAACACATGGTATTAAGTGTTCCTAATCAAGGTTTGAAGTACAAACATCCGAATGGAAAGAATCACAATGTTCTAAGATATCGAAATTTCTAGCAAAACTCTATAGCATAAACATGGATCATGGGTGGATAAGAGTTTGAAATCTACTTAAATTGTAAAGAGGAGTGAAGAAACTCCTTGATAATTATATGATTCCAGAGGTAATAGGAAAATCAAACGAAAGATTCTGAAAGTACAATCTCGTACACAGACTTAACCAAGACCGGTTAATGAACTTGAAGGCAACTCATGTAAGGTTATGATCTTTCTAACTAAGCAGTGGGTAGAAGTATGAGGAGAAGATAGGAATCTACTTTTCCTCAAGGTAAACAAAATCCTTGAATACCTATAATCAAAAGTGAACCGAAACAAGAAGAACTCTACAAATCATGGTACAAACAAGAGACATGGTTTCTACGAATGAGGAAACCATGAGCATGTACATAGGAAAGAGAGAAGGATTCATGGTATGACACCTACCTGATCTGAAAGAGATCAAAAGGTTCTTATTCTTCTTCCTCTTAACGTAGAGATCAACACAACAACAAAGTGAGGAAGTAGGAAGACTGCTGAAACAGGGACTTCGGTAGTTGCTTGTTGAGGATATGGCGATCTACACCAGGTACACCAGTAGCAGCTACAGCTATACTGGCTCCAGCAGCAACCTTCCCACACACAAGGTGCAAGCGCATCAACAACAGGGGCAGCGAGAGCGAGAGTGCAAAAACTCCCACGAAGGTTGAAGGAGGAACTTATATAGGCTCTCAACTCTGCTGCATGCTTGGCACGTTGGCCATGTATGTGTCATGGTGTAAGCCCCTTAAACCATGTGAGGCCACCTATCTCATGCAACACACCCTTTAGTTACACGCATGTAACCTTAATGATAGCCCAACCCATGGATAAGCCTTATCCTAATGTGTGTTGGCTTCTCCTAAGCCTTACACGTAAATCACCCCAAAAAATCCATCCCGTAATTGATCCTTAATTCAGCTGGCCCAAAATCATATGTAAAGGTGCTCAAATGATGTCCGTTTGTGTTGAAATTTCAACCATAGACTAATATGAAGGTTTTACTAATTGTCATGATTTTTATTTAATTTTTAGAATTTATTTTCTACTGGGTGAAAAATCGCCCCAAAATAGTTGCGTCGACTTAATCTCAAAATCCGGTCGTCAAAAATTCCGGATAATTACATATTTGATATCTCCACAATTTTCTAAGAATTATGGTGTTCTCAGATTTTATTTTCGTTACAGTTTTCCGGTGTCGCCCTGTCGGGGTGCGCACGACCGAAAGTAGTACGGGGTATGATAAAGTGTCTTAAACATACCCTTAATCCTAAATATCACAATTTAAACCTAATCGGTTTGCATAAACAGAATTTCTAAGTAAAACATGGTATTTAAAATTTGAGGGTATTACATTTCTCCCCCTGTTAAAATAAATTTCGTCCTCGAAATTGACAAAATTTTACTTACCAAATAGCTGTGGATACTTTTCTTTCATCTCTTGCTCCAATTCCCACGTTTCTTCTTCGATGAACGCGCTTTTCCACAAGATCTTCACCATAGGAACTGCTTTGTTTCTGAGGACTCGTTCTTTCCTGTCCAATATTTTCACTGGTTCCTCTTGAACGGTTAAATCCGGTTGTATTTCCACTTCTTCATAACTGATACATGAGAGGGGTCCATTATGTATTTCCTCAACATAGATATGTGAAATACATTATGAATGTGTGACCAAGAGGGCGGAAGAGCTAATTGGTATGCTACTTCCCCTATTCTTTGTAATATCTCAAAAGGTCCTACATATCTTGGACTGAGTTTTCCTTTCTTTCCAAATCTCATGGTACCTTTGGTTGGAGAGATCTTTAGAAATACATGATCACCTATGTTAAACTCCAGTGGCCTTCTTCTTCTATCAGCATACTTCTTCTGTCTATCTTGGGCTATTAGTAATCTCTTCCTGATTAACTTAATCTTCTCTGAGCAATTCTGAATTAATTCTGGCCCAATGAGACTCTTTCTCCCACTTCTGCCCAACAGAGGGGTGATCTACAAGGTCTACCATATAATGCCTCATATGGTGCCATTCCAATACTTGTATGGTAACTGTTATTGTATGCAAACTCAATCAAGGGTAGGTAATCATCCCAGCTACCACGCCAATCCAAACTACAGGCTCTTAGCATATCTTCGAGTGTTCGGATAGTTCTTTCTGATTGGCCATCGGTTTGTGGATGATAAGCCGAACTAAATTTTAATTGAGTACCCATGGCTGCTTGAAGACTTTTCCAAAATCTAGCAGTGAATCTTGGATCTCTATCTGAAATTATCGACAAAGGAATTCCATGAAGTCTCACTATTTCCTTTATATACAATTGGGCCAAATCTTCTAATGATTGTGTCTTTGTAATTGCTAGAAAATGAGCCGATTTAGTTAATCTATCCACAATTACCCAAATAGCATCATGCTTCTTCCTTGTCTTTGGCAAACCCATTACGAAGTCCATAGTTATCTGCTCCCATTTCCATTGGAATTTCAATGAGTTGCATAGGCCCTGCTGGCTTCTGGTGCTCAGCTTTTATTTGTTGACATGTTAGACATTTACTCACAAATTCTGCTATGTCCTTTTTCATTCCATGCCACCAAAATTGCTTTTTCAGATCCTGATACATTTTAGAGCTTCCAGGATGAATCGAATACTGAGATTTGTGTCCTTCCTTCAATAACTCACTTTTAATTTCTTCATTCTCTGGTATACATATTCTGTTTTGAAATCTAATTATCCCTTGACCATCTCTGATGTATCCTGGTTTATTTACCATCTCTTTTAGTTTCTGATCTTGGTTCTGTGTTTCACTAATTTTATCTATCAGTGCTGATCTTACTGTCAATTGTGCCAATATCAGATTTTCTGCATCACACCTTGGTGAGTATTCGATCAAATCTGTCATTTCTTTCCACTGTTGGTGTAATTGTAATGCTCTTGATTTCTTTCTGCTCAAAGCATCAGCAACCACATTAGCTTTACCCGGATGGTAATTCACCGTAAAATCATAATCCTTTAAAATTCTAACCATCTCCTTTGTCTTAATTCAGTTCCTTCTGAGAAAATATGTACTTTAAACTTTATGATCAGTATAAACTTCAAATTGTTCCCATATAAATAGTGGCGCCAGATCTTCAAAGCATGTATGATTGCTGCCTAATTCTAATCATGAGCCGGATAATTCCTTTCATGATTTTAATTGTTTAGAGGCATAAGCTACCACTTTCCCATGTTGCATAAGGACACATCCAATCCCTTTTGAGATGCATCCGTATAGACTGTAAATCCTCCCGATCCTTGAGGTAAGGTAAGAATCGGAGCTGTGGTAAGCTTCCCTTTTTAATCCTGAAAACTGGCCTCACATTTCTCATTCCACACAAAAGGTGTCTCTTTTCTGGTTAACTGAGTCAAAGGCATAGCTATAGAAGAAAAGCCTTCAATAAATCTTCTATAGTAGCCAGCTAATCCCAAGAAACTTCGAATTTCTGATGGATTCTTGGGTCTTTCCCAATTTAGAACTGCTTCAATTTTACTTGGGTCTACTGCTACACCTTTTCCAGAAATCACATGACCCAAAAATTTCACTTCCTTGAGCCAAAACTCACATTTACTTAATTTAGCATACAATTGATGATTCCTCAAAGTTTGTAGTACAATTCTCAAATGCTCCTTGTGTTCTTCTTCACTAGAAGAGTATATCAACACATCATCTATAAATACACCACAAAATTATCCAAATAAGGCTGAAATACTCTATTCATCAAATCCATAAATACCGCAGGTGCATTAGTCAATCCAAAGGGGAGTACTAAAAACTCATAATGTCATATCTGGTTCTAAATGCAGTCTTAGAAATATCATCTTCTTTAACTCTCAATTGATGGTACCCCGACCTTAAATCGATCTTAGAGAATACTGTAGCAGACCGGAGTTGATCAAACAAGTCATCAATTCTAGGTAATGGATATTTGTTCTTAATTGTGACTTGATTCAATTCCTATAATCAATACATAATCTAAGAGATCCATCTTTCTTTCTAACAAACAATACCGGTGCTCCCCATGGTGAACACTTGGTCTAATAAAACCTTTGTCTAATAAGTCTTGCAATTGCTTCTTTAATTCTATCAACTCAGCTGGTGCCATTCTGTAAGGAGCTATGGATATAGGCAAAGTTCCAGGTAAAAGTTCAATAGTAAAGTCAATTTCTCTAATTGGAGGTAATCCAGATAAGTCATTAGGAAAGACATCTGGAAATTCTTTTACAACCTCAATATCTTGAACTGATACCTGTTTATGCTCATTTGATATGGCCATCACACTTGCCAGATAACCTTGACAACCATTTCTCAGCCATTTCATGGCTTTAAGTGCTGATATAGTCATCTTGTTTCCATTATTCTTTGGACATGTATAGCTGAAATCTGCTAATCCCGGCCTTTTAAATGTTAAGACTTTCTTACGGCAATCTAATACGGCATGATTTTCTGCTAACCAATCCATTCCCAGTATAATGTCAAAATCTTGCATGTTATCCAGTACATATACATATGCAGTAAGTTCACATTCTCCTATTTTCAGAGTTATTTCTGGAATAACAGAGGTAAGTGTAGCTATTTGACCAGTAGGACAGTCAAGTATCATGCTTCCTACTAATTTCTCTGGTTTTCGAGACATAATTAACAAATACCCGAGAAATAAAAGAGTGTGTAGCTCCAGGGTCAAATAACACTCTAGCATACATATTTTCGGTTAGGAGAATACCTTCAGCTACTGTAGGGGTGTCCTGGGCTTCCTCCTTTGTCAGAGCGAAGACTCTAGCTGGTCCCTTGGGTGGTTGTCTTGGGGCTTGCTGGAAGTAAGGTTGTGGTTTTTGCGCTTTTGACTGGTCTGCTTTATGTGGACAGTCCTTAATCATATGCCCTTTCTGACCACATCCATAACATTTTCCCGCTACTTTCCAACATTCATTACCCGGGTGTCTTCTTCCACATTGAGTGCACACGGGCCAACTCTTTTTCTGTTCTCCTTGCTGCTTGGTTGAATCGACTTTTCGCTTCTGACCTTTCGTTTCCTTGTTATACACATTTTTCTTCTTACCCCCATTGGTTTCTTGTTTTTCATATACTCCTCAAACTCAGATTCCACTATAAATGCAGTCTTAGTGCCATAGCCATACTTTGGGGATCTAGTGGAGCTACCCTACTCCTCACACCGGGTTTCAATCCTCTCACAAACTTCTTTACCCTTCTGATTTCATTGTCACAAATATGAGGTGCATACTTTTCCAATTCAGTGAATTTGGTTTCATACTCTGCCACAGTCATGTCTTTTTGCTCCAACTGTAAAAATTCCACTTCTTTCTATCCTTGACATGTGGTGGAGTGTATTTCATACAATTCTCTAGGAACTCTTCCCAACTAATATTATCCCTTCTATTTCTAAATGCATTTCTCATGGCAGATTGCCACCATTCATCTGCTCTATCCTGGAGCATGTAAGTCGCCAACGTGACTTTGTCTTCTTCTTCGCATCTTATGGCCTTAAATATCTTTTCCAACTCTCTAACCCATCCTTCAACAACTTCAGGCTGACCATTTCCTTTAAAAGCTGGAGGTCCCATCTTCTTAAATTTTTCTAGCAAAGATGTTCCAGAAATCCTTCCTCCATTCATGTCCTGTTGGTTCTTCATTAGTGTTTGCACTAACCCCTGAAATGACTGCATAAATGTAGCAAAATCAGGAGTCCCAGTACTTCCTTCTTGAGAATTTCCGGCCAATGGGACATTGTGAACTTCCTCCCTAAAGCTTTCCTCATGTCTATCCTCACTGGATGTGTCGATAGCTTTCCCTTTGTCTGCCATTTCCTGGAACACCATCAAAACATCCAATTAATTCATACTAACTACTTAAATTTTGTTAGAACCAAAATGATCTTTAAAGATTCTAGAATACACAAAATGTTTATTTATTTCCTTTGTGAAAATGGTCACAGAGATATCTATCACCCATAACCTTTGCTCTGATACCACCTCTGTAACACCCTCCTCCGACTTCACACAAACACATACGTAACCTTTGATCGGAAGAGGGGTTACGCTGACAAACTCTCGTTATGGGTAGATATATCCGCGCAATGCACAAAACTGGCAAACCATTCCACAAAGGTATCTTCGAACACATTATAATACACAAGGTGACAAAGTAGCAACACTCATTATTTACAAAAGTCAAGCTTCTCTCTTTCTAACTTAATACATTATCAACTAAAAGAAACTACTAAAACTACATTTTTTCTTCATTTCTTCGTCATCCGCAGCGGAAATAGGATTCACATGTAGCTGAGATTATACATACCTTCAATCTGAAAGGGTTGAAGGAAACAAAGGCATGAGTCGAAAGGACTCAGTAGGTATAAGTAAACATAGAGTAGAAGTATCAATTTGCAGAACTGAATGATTATTCAAATAGTGCATATGTGGAAAAACATAATTGCTCATGAATTTCATACTTAACAGAAACATATAGCTCAAATTGATTTCATAATGAGCTCCAACAAATCACAGAATAAAAGTCACATTTGTCTTTCAGAATTCAGACCATAACTTAATTTGGAAACAAATTCGACAGGCATCACTGCTCTCAAGAGGTTACTATATAGACGTAATATACCATCCTCAGTGCCTAGGCGATTCCAGCACCTTAGATCTTGTTCATTGCGCAAGAACGGGGTATAATTATTTTGTTACCCACCATCGTCAGTCCATTGACTTGGATTTACTTACGTACAAACTGTCGCCCTCAGCTGATCACAAGTAGCGGGTGCTACTACAAGTAATCCTAAACCCTCTTTTGAAGAGAGCACTGTCTTCAAATCATAAATTTCTTTTCATGAGCATAACGGAAATGAGAATCCAAAGGAAGATTTGATTTATGATTAATACAAATATCTTGGTGACAAAGTAGTTCAGAGTTCAAGAAAATAAGAAAGACAATTAGTTGAGACAAGGTGATGACTCAAAGCTGACAACTTCGGAAGATTTAAATCACATAAAAACCAAGAAAATGAGGGTACACAGTTGTCATCACAAGTATTCATATCTCATAAGGTGTTCAAACATATGAACTCTTAAGTGGTCAAGTTTTACAACCTCAATTACCGAATATCGAAGAATAGACTCAATCGGAGAGTACTATTCGTAATTGACAACTTTAGAAACAATTCAAGGAAAGTTAAGGTACCCAAAGTGGGTGAACTTTGAAGTACTATGACAGTAAATATCAAGGTAAATGAGAGGGTAACTTCCTTGGCTTTTAGGATGCAGTTCTAGCATAGATTCGGACATAATAGAGTGCAGAAATTTGAATCAGCACCGCATCTGTCGACAGACAGGAAGGGGCTGTCGACAGATGAGAGCAGACAGAGTTCAGGTTGTCTGGCTCTGTGTGTATCTGTCGACAGATGCAAGGTATCTGTCGACAGATCCACACAGTCCAGAAACCTGAAGTTCTGTCAGACGTGCGTCTGTCGACAGATTTGGGCTGTCTGTCGACAACCGCCTATTTCTCACTCATAAATGACTTAGAATGTACTCTAAACATGTTGACAATGGAACCTATGAATCAAGTCATGATGTATATCAAATAGAAGAGTCTAATTATAGTTCTCACAGTGTTTTATAAACCGAACAAGGAATGAAACGAGAGGTTTGCAATTCAAGCTTGTCTAGCTAAAAACTAGACATAGTATATTGTTGGAAGTGGTTGATAGCAATGGATTATTGGGATTCTACCACAAGATGAACACTAAAACACATGGTATTAAGTGTTCCTAATCAAGGTTTGAAGTACAAACATCCGAATGGAAAGAATCACAATGTTCTAAGATATCGAAATTTCTAGCAAAACTCTATAGCATAAACATGGATCATGGGTGGACAAGAGGTTAGAAATCTACTTAAATTGTAAAGAGGAGTGAAGAAACTCCTTGATAATTATATGATTCCAGAGGTAATAGGGAAAATCAAACGAAAGATTCTGAAAGTACAATCTCGTACACAGACTTAAACAAGACTGGTTAATGAACTTGAAGGCAACTCATGTAAGGTTATGATCTTTCTAACTAAAGCAGTGGGTAGAAGTATGAGGAGAAGATAGGAATCTACTTTTCCTCAAGGTAAACAAAATCCTTGAATACCTATAATCAAAAGTGAACCGAAACAAGAAGAACTCTACAAATCATGGTACAAACAAGAGACATGATTTCTACGAATGAGGAAACCATGAGCATGTACATAGGAAACTGAGAAGGATTCATGGTATGACACCTACCTGATCTGAAAGAGATCAAAAGGTTCTTATTCTTCTTCCTCTTAACGTAGAGATCAACACAACAACAAAGTGAGGAAGTAGGAAGACTGCTGAAACAGGGACTTCGGTAGTTGCTTGTTGAGGATATGGCGATCTACACCAGGTACACCAGTAGCAGCTACAGCTATACTGGCTCCAGCAGCAACTTCCCACACACAAGGTGCAAGCGCATCAACAACAGGGGCAGCGAGAGCGAGAGTGCAAAAACTCCCACGAAGGTGGTTGAAGGAGAACTTATATAGGCTCTCAACTCTGCTGCATGCTGGCACGTTGGCCATGTATGTGTCATGGTGTAAGCCCCTTAAACCATGTGGCCACCTATCTCATGCAACACACCTTTAGTTACACGCATGTAACCTTAATGATAGCCCAACCATGGATAAGCCTTATCCTAATGTGTGTTGGCTTCTCCTAAGCCTTACACGTAAATCACCCAAAAAATCCATCCCGTAATTGATCCTTAATTCAGCTGGCCCAATAATCCATATGTAAAGGTGCCAAATGATGTCCGTTTGTGTTGAAATTTCAACCATAGACTAATATGAAGGTTTTACTAATTGTCATGATTTTTATTTAATTTTTAGAATTTATTTTCTACTGGGTGAAAAATCACCCCAAAAATAGTTGCGTCGACTTAATCTCAAAATCCGGTCGTCAAAAATTCCGGATAATTACATATTTGATATCTCCACAATTTTCTAAGAATTATGGTGTTCTCAGATTTTATTTTCGTTACAGTTTTCCGGTGTCGCCCTGTCGGGGTGCGCACAACCGAAAGTAGTACTGGGGTATGATAAAGTGTCTTAAACATACCCTTAATCCTAAATATCACAATTTAAACCTAATCGGTTTGCATAAACAAGAATTTCTAAGTAAAACATGGTATTTAAAATTTGAGGGTATTACAGGGTGTCCTCAAGGCAAAAATGGACCCTAATGGGGTGTTTTGACGGTTAAAACATGATCTTTAGATGTTCAAAAATAGTGAGGAAAAACTTATTTCTTGGAAGCAAGCAATAGGCGAATGCATGCTCCAAGAAATGAGGGTGGCCCAAGCAAGGCAAGGGGCTTGTTTAGGATCTAAGCACAATGAAAACACACACTTAGAAGGCACAAAACAGTGAGGAAATCATCATTTTGGAAGGTCCAAACAGTGGGAGTGTCTATTAAAACAGTGGAAATCAGTCCAAAGGTCTCATTCTTTTGAACAAAACATTGAGCAACATGTGTGCCCAAAGACTTGTACAAGGCCCATTAAGCTCCATTTCCCCTTAAACCCCATTTATTGAGGCATGGGAGTATATGGAGAATCCTTTGTGTGTCTCTTGGATAAAGAGAAGACACACCACATGGAGGTGGCCTCTCCCATCCGAGGCACCCATTTTGTGCAAAACAAGAGAAAAAATGAAAACTCATGAATGCATTAAATGCAAGAGGGAGAGGAAGAAGACACAATGGATAAAGCATTTTCTATGTTAAGAGGAGGGAGAGGGTACAAAAAAGCTTAAAGAAATGGGGAAGAAGAAGACACCATCGCCATCTCTCCATCTCTCCCTCTCTTCTTCCTCTTTTCATGATATGACCACACATGAGAGTGGTACTATCTATTCTCTCTTTCTCTCTTCTTCCCTCACCTTTTCCCTCTTCTTCTCTTGGCTTCTCTTGCAAAAGCTCCTCACGGGATGGATCTTCCAAGGCCAAAACGCAGCAGGCCCTTCTCCTTCTCTTGATGGCTTTTTCGGTGGTGAAGAAGGCCTCCTCTCCCCTTCCAATATCCTTCTCCCGCAAGGCACCCCTTGGAGCCTCTTTTGGCCTCTTCCCAAGCTTCTAGAAAACCCACCAAAAGTAGGCCCTTCCACTTCTTACAAATGCTTTTTACTTTTTCCATTTTAGGCAACAACTTTTGGGAGGTGTTGCATTTGCTTAATCTCACCCCCTTGCATAGGGTGAGATGGGCTTGGGCCAATGGAAACTTTTGGGCTTTAGTAGGTGGGCCACTTAGGTAGGTCCATTCTTTTGTGCTCTTAGTGGGATGGAGTCGGGCCGGCCAAGAGGAAATGGGCCCATAAAAAGGGTGTCCACAGGCTAGCTCATTCTAATGTATACTTTATGAGAATGCAGTTAGCTCTCATGCTAATGTAGCCTTGAACTATCAAATACATGGCTAGGAAAAGTGATTGACAGGAAATTTTAGCCAACTTAATTATCTTTCTAACAATTCAAGTTTCACACATTGATGTGACATTTTTTGCTCCCCCTCAATGGGAGCATCTTCCATTTCAACATCCTCTTGAACTTGGATTTGCTCCTACTGTCTTGGAACTTCTTCCATGACTACATCTTCTGTGGGGACCTCTTCCATGACTATATAATACACTGAAGGTTTAATTTTGAAAAGAAAAAAAAAACTTGTTGTAGATCAATGCAACAGGATAAGTGTAATAGTCATAGTCATTTTAATTAAAAACTTCTATGTAATTGGTCTATAGATGACATACGTATTTGGTGGATGAAAAAGTTCTCACTAATAAAATGTTAACAAAAATGTGGGTTTGATGCCACTTTAATTGGACCATTTTTATCTCCCAAATTTTATCATGTAGATCAATCACAATCACATGGGATGACTACCAACTTAGCTGTTGAAGCAAGTACATTTATTACAAAGGTAAACAAAAAGTTCAACGAATGGGTCTTCAGCCCATTAAGGATCTGACTTGGTATGAGCCCATTAATTAACTTCTCCTTTTTGCCGATCTAGGTCCTCTTTTGGATTGTTATGAATAAAAGGATATGGTGCCATGGTTGGATGTGCCAGACCGATTACTGTGTGCCTGGATCAGCTTGGTAAAGTTTTATTTTTATTTTTTTCTTTTTTATTATTAAAATTTAATGCGAACTGACTGAACCTAATTGAATTGGTTTAATATGCTCCTGTTAATTTGTACTGTACCTAGATCTCTCTAGCCCAGTCCAGTTCATTGGTCAGGTCCACCATGTATGGTGCGTCAAGAAATTAAGGATACACTAATCAATAGATACAAAATTAAATTTATGTGATGGGTGTATTTGAAAACCCCAAGAACTTATAGCAGGTACAGAAGTAAACAATCACATATTGTGTTTGTCTTTTGAGGTAGGTGATTACATCAATAAAAATAGGGTGTTCATTAAACAGTTCAACTCGAAAAATCGAACCGACCAGTTCGATTCGGTTCGGTTCGGGTTGAAGACTCCTGCAGTTCAGTTCTTTGTTGAAAAACCGACTGAACCGAATACATATTAAATATATTTGATAATAAATAATATCACAAAGGAAAGCATAGCCCAGTTGGCTAGCACTTTCCATTCTCATGGGGCAGTCTTGAGTTGAAAACTCAAGATCGCCGACCGGCCCTTAAATGTGACTTTTTTTTTTCGGTTCGAACAAGATTTTGGTTCGATTTCGGCTCACCCAAAAAATGGGGTGAATCGAATCGAATCAGACCATATTCACATCGAACCGAACTGGACCATATTCACCTCTAAATAGAAGGATGAAGCTTATTAGAGCCTTGCACCATTGATATAGAATACTCTTTGTTCGGTTATACTTAATGACCAAGTAGAAGAATTTGATAAAAATTATTTTTTAACCATCATTCTTGAAGAGATTCACATTGCTGTCCCATATGAGACGAAGCATCTTGTTTTCTTACCGGATAGTGACAAAATTCATATCTTTTTCTATTGTACCCTCACTTATGTCACATGGGATAATCATATTTTCCTTTGTAGGATCTTGATGATAAGTATGAAGTTCCAAGATAGTGTTCAAGAAAGTTGCATAAACAATGCTTAATTAGCACCCTTGAGATCTATATAATGGCAATTTGATAACCAGATAAGACTTGTTAAGTGGTGGTTAATATGATGGGTAGTTAGTACCCTAGATAACTCCCTTATCCAGATACATAAAGAAGTCTATAGACTATACTAACACCCTTTCTTGGGCTAGAGGGTTTGCAACCCAGTCTACCCAAACCAGAAACTGGGTTAACCCTAATTAAGCAATCCCAAGATTACTTACCAGGTTCTTTTCTTGTCCGGGGCTATTAAATCGGACATCAATACTAATGGATCGTTAGTGGTTTAAGTAGATATATATGAAGTTATAATTAAAAATCTAACTAGATAATCTTGATATAGATCGATCAAAAGCTAATCAGAGGATCTGCCATCATGTGCATGTGCTTCTATTTCCTTCAATTGGGACAAAAAATTTCTGGTCCAACTTGAGCAAACCTTTGGTGCTAGCTATTGTCTGAGCCCACTGTGGGCATTAGGTTGTGGACCTTTGGCAGTACTCCACTACACCCAACAGCTAGCAAGCACAATTTTATTGGCTTTTAAATAAGAAGAAGAATTGGGCCAAAGAAAAATATGTTGGATTATCCCGGTTCAGCTCCCCTAGTCAAAAGCCATTGCCAAGGTTGGGCTACGGCATGCACATGTTGTCCGATCAAACTTATACACGCTATGGTAACATAGAGTGTAGAATGACTAGTATAACCATTTAAATGGTTAGTTCATTGGTTGTTACATGGACATCTCAGCATTCTTGGGCTAGTCTCTATTCTCCATAAGAAGCGATGTGCTTTCATATCTGTACGGACACATGCACATCACATCACAACACCTTATTTGTTAATATAGTTTTTTACTTGTTAGTTTTTATAAATAAGCGTATTTCTTTGTTAGTCTCTCAAATATAATTATTATTATTTTTAGTTTCTTAAATCTTCGGCATTGTCTTCATTAGTCGCTATCATTCGATTCCATAACCAAAGTGCAACTTTGTCCTAGTTAAATTAACTGACCAGTAAAAGACTACATTGTCTCTAATTAGTCACATTGTTTCCCCCTCTTCGTACCACATTGCTCATCGTTTGGGAATTGAGTTTGGGTTCACGTAATTTAGGACAAGAGGAGAGGGTGATTGAAGGGTTTAGGGTTCTTACAGGAGAGGGAAGGAGGAGAGCACGATTGAAGCTAGGATTCTTACAAGAGAAGCAGAGGAGAGGGCAATTAAAGTAAGGGTTCTTGTAGGAGAGGGCGATCCAACTGTTCTTGACTCTGGCTCAACAACAGGTCACTCC
Organism: Colocasia esculenta; assembly: GCA_014218235.1. Lineage (NCBI taxonomy): Eukaryota > Viridiplantae > Streptophyta > Magnoliopsida > Alismatales > Araceae > Colocasia > Colocasia esculenta. Next base: position 813,666 of record JACBKR010001245.1, read on the forward strand.
TATAGTTGTTGACTCCTTCGTCTAGCTCCAACGCTGTAGAGGGAAGAGGTAGACGACATGGCAGATGTTGCGGCAAAGATAACACAATTGAAAGTCGTTACAGAGAAAATGTGGGATAGATAAGTATATGATCTTTGTTTTACTGTTATGGGTTAAGTATATAGACTTTGTCATGTGAACATTTAAAGAACTAAAAATTTAATAATTGTATTTGAGGGGCTAATAAGAAAAGGAATAATAAGTAAAAAAACCTTTTTTTTTAATTTTGGATGAAGACAAACAATAAAAAACATAAGCACCCCAATTAATCTGCGGTGAACACTTGCCATCTTCATATCTTAAAGTTGACAGTCGGCTCGTCCTCAAGATTTCTCTTTGATAACGAGATAAGGAGACCGAGGATAAGTAAATCATGTATAGGTTATTCATGTTTAGCAGCTTTTTTGATTTGATATAGTTTAAATGAGGGATATTTAGGAAGGGGATAACTTTTAATGTGATATGATGTGATGTGATAGAGTGTATATAATTATCACTCTTTTATATCTAATTTGACACCATTTAAATATATATGTATAGGGAGAGATATACAATTTTCTATAATGAAATATTATAATAATGAGTTATCATTAGAGATAATTTTTATCTCCCCTCTATGGGTGGGATAGTTATCCCCCCATTTATCACCCTTTTATCTTAAATAATTTTTAAAACCGGTGCTAAAAGAAAGATAAACCCCATTATCTTATTATCAAATCCCCTTAGGGTTTAAGATTTAGAATTTTAATCTACTCTGACTTGCAAGACAGGTCTGTAAGCGCCACTCTTCACATGAGACACCTTGCAATATATATCACGTTTCTTGCCAACAAAATTGTAGTAGTGGGCTTCTTTGATAATATGATAAGTTATTTATAGATAGGTTAATATGCCAGTTTTTGCGATTTTTGATTTGGTATATAAATTATTAAGGTTGATAATTTTATCATAGCTAAGAGGGTGAAATAGAATAGGCTATCTATCGTGCAGTACTGTCATGTTTACAAAACTAATTTTACAATACTAATAATAACATGGATTGCTTTCTTGTAATCTACATTATTACTACTAAAATATTGATCTTACAATATAAGTATTGCTCTATCCTACTTTGATAAATGGTGAAATATTAAGTAGCCCTTGATTATTTTAATCAAGTGTATTAATCTAGTTTTTAGCATTGAATATTTTGAAGTAAGAAAAAAAGGTGGTCTTGAGTTAACCAGGGCCAGCGCTACCTAACCAATTACTTCTTGGGTATCGGAACTATATATTTCTGTAGCCCTTATAACCCACCCTAACCAAAAAATATCATAGTTAACTTAATCAGCTCAACAAAAGCAGTTAACTTTTAACCCTTTCCATATACCTCTGTCACTCGGGATTAATTTGCTACCATATATATAGGTAAGCAAATGGAAGATTTCATATTTACTCATGGCGGCATGCATGGGTAAGCTCTGCCCCAAGAGAATTCCAAGTTTCAGCACAGGAAATCTGCACATCATGTGTGTAAGTAAAGCATATGGGTTTGATAACGGGATAAGGCCACTTATCCCCCATTTATCTCCCTGTGAACTAATTTGATAACCTATTTAATTTAAATTTGGGACGATGAAAGTTAACTAAGATTAAAAGATGTCAAGTGACGGGATGGATATTATATCTCACCCATGGAGAGTGGATAAAAGTTATCTCTAACATTAAATGTTGTACTGTTTTCCTAAAAAATCATGTATATCTCCCATATATATAGATAAATGATGTCAAATTAGAAATAAAATAGTAATAACTCTATACATCCTATCATATTAAAAGTTAGAGAAAGATTTACTGCACTTGAGAAAGTACAGTAAATACAATCCACGTAGGATTGCAGCTCATGTGGCGCCTTGTTGGGCGTCACATATATTTTTTTTTGAAATTTAATCTTTCTATTTTAGAGCTCAACCCCTCTATTTTAGAACCTAAAATTTTATTGTGGAGCCTAAGTTTCTATTTTGGAGCTTAAAAAATAATTGGGCTTCAAAACATAAGACAAGTTAGGCTCCAAAATAGAAAGTTAGTCTTCAAAATAAAAAAATTGGGCTCCAAAATAGAAAGACTAAATTTCAAAAAAAAAAAAAATCATGTGACGCCTAACAAGACGCCACATAGACTGCAATCTTACGTGGATTGCACTTACTGTACTTTCTCAAGTACAGTAAACCTTTCTCTAAAAATTATCCCCTTTCATGTCTATCTCTCATTAAACCATCCCAAACTAAGAAACCCTTAAACATAGATAACTATATATGAATAACTTATCCTCAGTCTCATTATCTAATTATCAAAGAGACATCATAACATGCAGAAAACCATGCTGTATTTGTCCAGAAATTCAATGATGTGTTTATGGAACTACGAAAATTAAAAAGTGAAGAAATCAATATAAAGGTGCAAACAAAGGTAAAATGGCTCTTGTTGAAGTCAAGATCTCCTTGGGCCAACAAAAGTTGAGATAGCTTGACTTCAAAGAATATTGTCTGAGATATGGATTTGAGCTTGAGATGGCCGTGGAGAACAAAGTCGTCTCTTTGATAGAATTTGCACAAAAGCTCAAGATGGAGGTTCTAAGGGTTGATTATTCGACAGTCAAGTTAAAATTGGCAAAAAGTAGAATGGAATACAAAGTCGAAATTTGTGAGTACGAGATGGATGAGCCGAGGTCTGTCAAGGTATAGCTAAAGCTAAATTTCTGTCCGTCTCCCTTCTTGTTTGTGGAATTTTTTTTTTTTTTGATAAACGGTGTGGTGGTTTAGATCACCGCTCGACCATAGGAGTCACCCGGGTTCGAAACCCAGAACAACCCCCCAAAAAACTCAGAAAAAACTCTCTTGGAGGAGCGCAGCTCCCCAAACCTTTTTAATAACCTGCGCGCCTCCGACGCCAACCAGCCTCGAACCCTCGCCCGGCTCCCTACGTTCTGGTATGAGGATCGTCCGCGAGCCATGGCTGCGTCGCTTCCCACAGACGGCGCCAAATGTGGTGGTGTAATCCTGTTTGGGCCGGAACCAAACGGGCCTCCACTAGAGAGAGAGTAGGGAAGACGATCGCCGGTGAGGACGAGAACCTGCAAGACCAGAAGAGGATCAAGGGGGCCCGGTGAAGACCGGGGAAACCCTCCGATGCCTAAGTCAGTGGAGAGCTTGCAGGGCAGGGGGTTTCGGAGTATGAGAGTGTGTTTGTGTGAGAGAGAACGTACCGTTGCATGATCCTGTACCTGTGCTTTTATAGACGAGGATGCAGAGGCAGTCGTGCGTAACGCCTAGAGATCGTGCCTGGAAAGGCGCCTTGATGAGCGCGCACAACGGAAGGAGTTACGCGCTCCGGTATCCGTGGGGACTCCAGGCAGTCAATGCGCCCCTTGATGGTGGGGTGCGTGGTCTGTGGCGGTTATAACCGTTGTGTATGCCAAGAGACCTGTTCGGCCATTTCTGGATGTGATGTCCAAGCAGGTGCCTCGCGAGGGGACGAACGGAACTGTTGTTCGGCACTGTCTGCGGCTGTTCGGAACAATCAAGGCAGATGACCCTGCTCGGAAACAAGCAGAGGGATCTGCTCGGCGAAGTTGGTTCGTAGGGGCGAAAAAGGTCTTCGAAGGCCTCTGAACCGCCCTGATGAGGACGTGGCATAATGACATAGGGTCATGCCCGTTGATATGACGCGAGCGGGCCGTAACGAGTCATCATGGGCCTAGGTGGCCAGATTTGGCCACCACAGTATTTGAGGGGCTAATAAGAAAAGGAATAATAAGTAAAAAACCTTTTTTTTTTTGGATGAAGGAAGACAAACAACACAACAAACAATAAAAAACATAAGCACCCCAATCTGCGGTGAACACTTGTCATCTTCATATCTTAAAGTTGACAGTTGGCTCATCCTCAAGATTTCTCTTTGATAACAAGATAAGGGGACTGAGGATAAGTAAATCATGTATAGGCTATTCATGTTTAGCAACTTTTTTGGTTTGATATGATTTAAATAAGGGATAGTTAGGAAGGGGATAACTTTTAATGTGATATGATGTGATGTGACAGAGTGTATATAATTATCACCCTTTTATATCTAGATTGACACCATTTAAATATATATGTATAAGGAGAGATACACAGTTTTCTATAATAAAATATTATAATTATAAGTTATCATTAGAGATAATTTTTATCTCCCCTCTATAGGTGGGATAGTTATCCCCCCATTTATCACCCTTTTATCTCGGATAATTTTTAAAATCGGTGTTAAAAGGAAGATAAACCTCATTATCTTATTATCAAACCCCCTTAGGGTTTAAGATTTAGAATTTTAATCTACTCTGACTTGCAAGACAGGTCTGTAAGCGCCACTCTTCACATGAGACACCTTGCAATATATATCACGTTTCTTGCCAACAAAATTGTAGAGGGGCTTTTTTGATAATATGATAAGTTATCAATAGAGAAAATATGCCAGTTTTACGATTTTTGATTTGGTATATAAATTATTAAGGTTGATAATTTTATCATAGCTAAGAGGGTGAAATAGAATAGGCTATCTATCGTGCAGTACTGTCATGTTCACGTAATTTCTATATATATATATATATATTACAAAACTAATCTTGCAATACTATTAACATGGATTGCTTTCTTGTAATCTACATTATTACTACTAAAATATTGATCTTACAATATAAGTATTGCTCTATCCATTCGAGCTACTTTGATAAATGGTGAATTAAGTAGCCCTTGATTATTTTAATCAAGTGTATTAATCTAGTTTTTAGCATGAATATTTTGAAGTAAGAAGAAAAGGTGGTCTTGGGTTAACCAGGGGCAGCGCTACCTAACCAATTACTTCTTGGGTATCGGAACTACATATTTCTGTAGCCCTTTATAACCCACCCTAACCAAAAAATATCATAGTTAACTTAATCAGCTCAACAAAGGCAAATGAAATCATAAGTTATGAAAGACGTGAGTGTGGAACGACTGATCAATCTCTTTATGGTAAGCAAATGGAAGATTTCAAATTTACTCATATGGCGGCATGGGTAAGCTCTGCCCCAAGAGAATTCCAAGTTTTAGCACAGGAAATCTGCACATCATGTGTGTAAGTAAAGCATATGTGGGTTTGATAACGGGATAAGGCCACTTATCCCCCATTTATCTCGTGAACTAATTTGATAACCTATTTAATTTAAATTTGGGACGATAAAAGTTAAATAAGATTAAAAGATGTCAAGTGACGGGATGGATATCATATCTCACCTATGGATAGTGAATAAAAGTTATCTCTAACATTAAATATTGTACTGTTTTCCTAAAAAATCATGTACATCTCTCATAGATAAATGATGTCAAATTAGAAATAAAATAGTAATAACTCTATACATCCTATCACATCATATCATATTAAAAGTTAGAGAAAAATTTACTATACTTGAAAAAGTACAGTAAATACAATTCACGTAGGATTGCAGTTCATGTGGCGTCTTGTTGGGCGTCACATTTTTTTTTTTAATTTAGTCTTTCTATTTTGGAGCTCAACCCCTCTATTTTGGAGCCTAAAATTTTATTTTGGAGCCTAACTTTCTATTTTGGAGCCTAAAAAATAATTGGGATTCAAAGCATAAGACAAGTTAGGCTCCAAAATAGAAAGTTAGGTTCTAAAATAAAAAAATTGAGCTCCAAAATAGAGGGGTTGGGCTCCAAAATAGAAAGACTAAATTTCAAAAAAAATTATCGACCTGACTTCTCAGATCGGATATTGTAAAGTATCATCAGCTCTTAAAGATCATGGTTTATTCTTTTTCACAGTAATGAAAAGTTTCATATAACTTACCCGCCTGATAATTAAGGGGTAAAATGGCTCTTAAGAATTCCATTGCAGATAGAGGTGAACACGATTCGATTCGATTTTTCGAGTTGGATTAAATTATGAACACCGTTAATTGCAGATAAGTATTTCTGCCACCAAAATGCCCAGTTGCACGCATTCAGTGACAAGACTTCCTGCAGCCAATGGAGAAGAAAATTGCATTTGGAAAATAAAGAAAAATCACAATCATTCGTAAAGGGTATTCTAAAATTAATGTCTTTTCCCGAGACATCTGATAAATAAATTGGAATGACATAGAGAAGATTATCATGGCTCCTGCGCAAGGATGACATGCGCAAATCAAAAAATGAGAGGCATTTGAAAAGAATTCCAGAAGATGTGAATATAGAAATTAACTTAAGTTGTGGGGTAGAATTTCCCCATCGACTCTTCCAATGTGTCCTTTAGAACCCTAATAAATTAAGGAAAGGAGGGTAGAAGTGAGATCTTTCGTCACGTACGTGTGATTTTATGAAAGAAAATGACACTTTATTATACTGATCATCATATTTGCCAATAACTTATGATATCCTTTCCCTCAAGCCTTTCAAAAGGGCAAGATATCTGATAACAATCAAATGCATCTGCTAATTATTAATGGGAAACTTTTATTAACTGAACCAGCTCATTTGAAAGAAAAAGCACACTCATCTACTCTGCAATGCAGTAGGGACAAGTACTGCAGAGAGGTATCATGTCTTCTGTCTCATCAACTGTAGGAGATTAAGTTTCCATATAACCTGCGGAAGGAAACGTATAACCTCGTTAATTTATTAGCGCTTCAATGCATTAATTACGAGCTAACAGTACTACCGTTGCACAGGCCGGAAGGATAATTATATATGTTGGACGGAACATATATATATACATGATTGCCAGATTCATGTACACTCGGAGCATTATTAAAATTCTTTATTATTGAGAGGTCCTAAGTTCAAATCTGGATTATTAATACATGGACATATCAAAGCAAGAGTTCAGTACTCATGAAAGCATATATATATCCATGTACTATATAGAGAAAATGATTCTCTATATTATGGCAATTCCCCAAGTCCCAATTAGAGTAGTCCGAACAGAAGGAACAGTTTCAGCTGAATAAAAAAGTGTTCCTATATGTACATGCATGGGGCCAATATTATGATTGTTGGATTTATAGAGAGAGAGAGAGAGAGAGAAAGAGGGTGAGAGAGAGAGGGAGGGAGGGAGGGAAGAATGGGTTCTTCATGAATTTCAGTTAGTCCAGTCGCCTGTACCCCATCAAAGTAATGGGAGTGTGTTCTTGTGAAAAAGTGTGAAAGAGTGTATGAGAGAGAGAGAGAGAGAGAGAGATGAGATTACCATCCTTGATCTTCTTGGAAACTATGTTATGTGACACTGCAAGTGAATATACAGGCATTAAGAGATGGCTTATCCAATGATTTGAACGTTCCAACTCCAATCAATTTGAGCCCAAAAAATGAGCTAGTGAAATTAATCTCAATGGACATGAATGACATTCCAAAACCACGTTTATGCTGCTGAAATCAAATCTATGCAAAAGGGGAAAAAAATGCTCAAACCCATGGACTAGACATATTTTCAAATCTTTGGCGAAAGGGGGGGAAAAAAACTTTACCCATTTAACCATGCGTTTGATCTTTTGACTAGAAATCTTTTACTTTAATGTATGTCCTCCTTGCAGCCCTGATTGCATTGATTTGACGATTCAAATGGCTCGCGGCCAAGACCATATATATTGCACTCGAATTCAAATTAACAAATGACTTCCCCACTAAGAAATTAATAACACATGTATGGCCCTGATTGCATTGACTTCATGACGATTCAATGGCTTGCCAAGACCATTGCACTCGAATTCAAAATAACAAATGGACTTCCCCACCAAGAAATAACACTTGTATGGTGTGTATGTGTCTGTCTGTACATTCTTACAGCCCTAATTGCATTGACTTGACGATTCAATGGTCTGCCAAGACCATTGCACTCTAATTCAAAATAACAAATGACTTCGCCACCAATAAATAACACATGTAGGGTGTGTGTATGTGTGTGTGTGTGTGTGTGTGAGAGAGAGAGAGAGAGAAAGGAGGTGCACGGCTGAGGTACGTAGGGTGGGAGAAAATTAAGGGGAAGATGCATATTTCAAGAAAAGAGTTTTACATGTATGGAAGTCTGGATGTGGGTGGTTGCATAAAGAGCTTGCAGATTGTGCAATGTGTCATTCTGCCCTTTTCTCCTCTAAAAGTGGAGGGCGCCGGACCCAACTATATAGTCTTGTCCTTAGCGAGGAGCACTCATAGACAATACTTCAATTTTATTGTAATTTACAAGTAACTAGAGAAGCCCACACAAATTTAACTCTACGTTAGACAACAGTCACAACACATATATATGTATCACATGTTATATATGCTGTGCATATGCATATAATATATGACTTATAGTGCACATCTAGCTCCTTATGATAAGAGGTAATTTAATATTACTTGGTAGCAACACAGATCAAGAAGCATGCAGACTGGGGAATTAAGACGTAAGGTGAAAAGGTGACATCCTAATCTCCCAGCTAGGGCAAGGACGACTGAACTCACCGTATCCAATTCAGCCCTAAGCAAGAGCGCAACAAATTGACCAGCCAAGGCTACCAGTCGTCAGATCAGTGGCAAATTCGTTATTAGTGGAGTTTTATGGGACCATACTTGTCCTCTTTGTTTCATCACAATGCTGCTGACCACTCCAGACCACATATATGTGACATAACATCCAGCAGAAGGCAGCAACTTGGCTCTGAAATAGAGAAGTTTGGCATTCCAAGAAGAGAGAGAGAGATAGAGAGATAGATAGAGAGAGAGAGGTGTGCAGGCGTGTGGGTGGGTGGGGGGTTTGCTTTTGTACATGTTGTGAGAGGGAGGATGGAGACGGAGAGGAGCAAGGAGCAGTACAGGGAGTGCATGCGCAACCACGCGGCCTCCCTCGGCACCTACGCCACCGACGGCTGCGGCGAGTACACCCCCGACCCTTCCAGCCCCGGCGGCCTCCGCTGCGCCGCCTGCGGCTGCCACCGGAACTTCCATCGCAAGTACGTGGCCTTCGGGTTGGGGGGCGGCAGCGGCGGGGGGCTCCCGTCGCCGGCCTCGTCCGACGACAGGGGCACCGAGGGGAAGAGGCGGACGCGGACCAAGTTCTCGGAGGAGCAGAAGGAGCAGATGCTGCAGTTCGCGGAGAGGATCGGGTGGAAGATACAGCGCAGGGAAGGCGGGGGGAGCGCCGCCAGGGGGGACGACGAGGTCGCCCGGTTCTGCAGGGAGATCGGCGTCAGTCGGCAGGTGTTCAAGGTGTGGATGCACAACCACAAGAACTCCTCTGTCTCTTCCTCCTCCACAACCATCACCACCATCACCCCCACCGCCATTAACAAGGGCAGCCCCTCCTCCCTTATCCATTAGAGAGATAGAGAGAGATAGGGAAGTAGCTAGCTAGCAACTGTCTTTTTTTTTTTCCCCTTTCAACTTCACCTTGCTTGAATTTTCTAACGGAGGAGAGGAGGACCTTAAGCAGCTGCTAGATTGTTTTTGGTTTTTGTTTGGTTTGTAGTTTATTTCTCAAAATTTATGTCCTCTTTTGTTGATGGTGGCATGCTAGTGAAATCACTGAGGTAGATGTTTAATGGTCACCTATTCTTTTTTTTTACCATTTAAAACTTTGTCTACAGTTCGTAAGGTCCCCTGCATTCCGTGTCAGTCACTGTCTCTTTTAGAGAGAGAGAGAGAGAGCGCGCCATGCATTTTACTTGGACTTTTGTTGGAAAACTTCTGCACCTCCTGTCTCTTTGTTGTGTGTGTGTGTGTGTGAGAGAGAGAGAAAGAGAGACCCATGCATGTCATTTGGACTGTTGTTAGAAAGCTTCTGCACCTCCTGTCTCTCAACTGGGAGGAGGGAAACGGGGGGGAGAGGAGAGAGAGGGAGAGAGGAGGGAGTGTCGAGGGGTTGAAAGATAGGGACAAGTCCATGCGTCTTGTTTCTCCCCTTATCGTGTGACTTTTTCCCCGCTCTTCTGCAACTTTGTTATTGTATAGGTGAGAGACAGCGTGTGTGCCAAAGAAGGTAGGGCAGAGATGGAGATCCATGCAACTTATTTGGCCTCTTCCTAGGTAACTTTATGCACCCCCGGCCCCTCTCTCCTCCTCTCTGTGTTAACTGCACAAAAAGAAAGAGAACAGACCCATACTTTTCCTAACCTCATCTGTGTCACTGTTAGAGGATTCCCATTACCAATTCCTTCTCCCCCTCACTGAAATAGATAGATAGATAGATAGAGAGAGAGAGAGAGAGGCCAAAATGAGCCATGCATCTCACTTGGACTCTTGTTAGATAAACCTTGTTTAATATTAAGGGTGATTTCAGGGTGATACACATGCAGTCATGAGAACCTTCTGCTGGTTAATTGCTTAGGAACTTTTAGTGATCATGATAAGTTTCATGAAATCCCTAACCCTACTGCTAACTACCCGGCACTGTCTTCAGTATTTGCCATTTTCCCTTTGTGATCTCCTCTGGTTGGGAGGATGCAATAAAAATGATGTGAATTATCTTTCAAATACTTCTATTAGTTAAGACTTTGAGAAGATTTTTCTCTCTCTCTTTTTTAACTAATAAAATTATTTAAAGAGTAATTTACATCACTTTTATTGTCCTTCTTAAAAAACATTAAATATTTTTTCACAGAGAATGCCTTCCCCAGCTAGGAGAGAGCAGCAAAGACATCACCACCGCCTAGTGCATCCTATTCCTATACGAATAAGATGTTGCCACAACACCCACTTTCTCAATATGTCATCTCAAACCTAGATAGGGTTCATGCCTCCTCATTGGTGGATGCACAGGAACCACATTGGCAGCAAAGAGGCGGCCTCTGAGAGGAGGGTTTCAAGGTTTCCACACAGCCCAAGGCCTCCTCCTGTGTGGGCTCTGGGGTCTCACTTCCTCAGCCACACAAGCTCACAAAAAGGCACTACCTGGCAACCCTTGTCTCTTTCTATGGATGCAAACAAAGGGGCCACTGCGAAACGGCTCAGACTGGCCGATGGGCCCGAGTCGGATGTGTTCCGGTCCGGTCCGATCCGGTCGAGTCGGCTTTTTCAGCATGACAAGGGGATCATGTACTTATTCTTTTATATATGTATCCAAAGATGGTGACAAATTACAGCTCAAGACTAAAGATGTACTAGCTAGAGTCCTAATGTCTAAAAGGGGGAGAAGTCCGGCCATTTTTAACCCGGTTTCAACACACAAAAAGTTCGGCCGGCATGAGGTTGACAGTGCATCACCATGGTGACCATTTCACATCATGAACGCCAAGGTCTGCGTTTGAAAAGGGAAATTGGTGCTTGTTCAGTAGACCACTGCATGGCATGAGGATATAGAGAAAAGATTAGGACTAGTTTTATAAACTCATCTCCTTTGAAAATTTTCCAAGTAAATGTGTGATGTAGTGTATATATTAGCATAGGATAGGAAAGGAGAATCAAAAGGGGGTGGAGGAGAGCATGCATGTGTGAGAACAGGGATGTATTGGAGAGACAGTTTGAAGCACGTATAAATTTGTTTCAGATTGTAAGAATAGAAATACCTCATCTTCTTTCTTCCCAAAAAAGTGACTACAAGGCTAGGGAAAGCCTATACCATCCTCCTTGTTGGCCTAAATTAGCTACAAACAAATTTTTGTGAATAGAAATTTTCAAAATCAAATGTGAAATGTAAAGTTAATAGAGAAAAGTTTAATGTACTTGCTCTTGTGCACTTATTGCACTTAGATAGTGATATAACAGTCTGCGTAGCACCATATTAGACGTCACATACACTAATAAGTATGGGGGAGCAGCAAGCGGCGATAGAAGAGATCGACGACCAGCAGTGGGTGGCATACAGAAGTGTGGCGACTGGACTCTAAAATATAATTTTTGGACTTCAAAATATAAATTTTAGGTTCAAAAATACTACTCTTCAAATTTAAAAATATTGACTAGACTTTAAGTAGTAATTTAGACTTCGAAATATAACATAATTTGAACTCAAAAATAATTATTTTGGTCTAAAAATAGTGACTTTAGATTCTACCGTTGGCAACCGATTGCGACTGCCAAACATTGATCGTTGGCGCAAATCATCTATGTCTATTGCTCCTCTCTATCTATCAACATGTGTGGCGTCTAATATGGTGCCACATAAGCCATTATATGGGGTGTCACGTAAGACTTATCAAGTGCAATAAATCTTTCTCAAACTAACAACAATCCTTTATGGAAAATGCTATTTATTGTCAACTATATATGGAGTAGTGTGCAGGGATTGCAAATTTTGCTATGATTTGATTCAGTTGCTGACTCACTTTTATAAAGCTGGTTTAAGTTTCTTCAAATCCTCACATAATTCAGAGCTTCAAAGACTGGGACAGGCAAATATTGTGTTATTTAATTGTTCAACTGTTCTTCTATTAGAGTTGCAATTAATATCTCCTATTGATGATGTTGATGATAATGGGGAATGAGAGGTCGATGACAACGACGGATGGATACATATACATGCTAGTTGATGAAATGTTTGGGATATCCTGTTGAAGATGGTGATGTGATAATGGTGGGTGGTGATGGTGATAGTGTGGATAAGGACGTGCACATGATGATAAAATATGAAGTTAAGCATGTTACAAGGAGTTGAAAGTGTAGTCCTTAAAGAGGGTTTTACACCCAAAAAAATGTTTAGAAGATTGTGGGGTACTCTTTGCTTTCTTATTCAGTTTCGATGAGGTCACAGTCATATTATCAACAAAGAGTTATACTCTTAAAAAGGAAGAAAACCAAGCACTATCAAAGATGGATATTTAGTTCTACATAATTTTTGCTTTAGTTTTGATGGAAATTTTGCTATTATGCACTTCTCATGTACCAGTACATGAATTTTCTACAACCAGAAATATATTTTGCACGATTTTGAGGCAAAAACGTAACTAGAACTAAGGATGTCACTAAAAGAAGAGATGCACTTAGCACTAGGGCGCTAGATTTACTCGGGCACCGGTGTTGACGTTGCCCCATTGAGCAATTATCTGGGCGCGGGGCCCAAACAACAGGGTGCTGCTCAATGGACGCTCCCCCAATCGGACGTCTGAACAAATCATTTACCTGAGCGTCCGATATTTAAGCATTTCCCCTAAAAGAAATACTTAGTGCAAGACAAATTGTTCATGCACAACAGATTACAGTGTGGTGGTTATATATTAATTATGTCTTCCTATGTACTGGTCAATCGCAAGACAATCATGCATCTTAATTGCACCGACCGGTTGTGCATGAAGTATTTCTTCTGTTGTTAATGACCTGATCTCGAACATAGATGGGTGCTTTGATAATCAACCAGAGGTACAAATTACTTTGTTAAATCGGATAAGCCAATGCCAAGGCTCTGATATATGATGATGATAGGCCAATGCTAGTAAAACCTTTTTTTTTTTGCTAGGTAACAATGCTAGTAAAATTTGCTTTATTAGAGATAAACATCTAATAACTTCTTTAATAGTCTCTATAAGTTTACCTATCTCACTATAGTATAAGCAAAACAATAAAAGTGAAATCTTGAGTTTTTTCATCTAAACCCATTTTATCATATGTAGTTATCAAAGAGGCCCATAAAAAATATTATTTTTAAGCAACATGAAAGTACAGTCACCAACCAAAAGCACTCTTACATTGGTAGAAAGCTAAAAATTGCTCCCTCTATCTTCCTTTGTGTGGTGGTATGATCCTGTTTGAGCCTGAGCCAAACGGGCCTCCACTAAACAGAGAGGGAAGACGATCGCTGGTGAGGACGAACACCTGTAAAACCAGAAGAGGATCAGGGGGCCCGGTGAAGACGGGAAAACCCTCCGAAGCCTAAGTCAGTGAGAAACTTGAGAGGCAGGGGTTTCGGAGTGAGAGAATGTATTCGCGAGGGATAGAGAGCGTACCCTTGCATGGTACTGTACCTGTGCTTTTATAAGCGTCGGTGTCGAGGCCAACGTGCGTAACGTTTGGCGGATCGTGCCTGAAGAGGCGCCTTGACGCACGCGCATAACGGGAGGAGTTATGACTCTGGTGCCCGTTAGGCTGCCAGGCAGCTCACACCCCTTGATGGTGGAGAACGTGGCCTGGGACGGTTACAACCGTTCTGCGAGTCAGAGAACCTGCTCGGAACCCTTTGGGAACGCTTTCCGAGCAGGTGACCCACGCGGGGGCTCGAACATGCTGTTCGCTAACATCAAGGGTAGTTTCATGCAGCGGAGTTATTGTTCCTGTTCGGAAGCCGTTCATAGCTGTTCGGTAAGGGAAGGCGGGTGATCTGCTCGGAGGTACGCCGCAGCGGAACTTGACAGCTTCCGATCACAGGGGTCACACAATGGAGGTCTTCGAGCCATCCTGGAGAGGGCGTGCCCTTCGATGACGGTGCCACGTTTGTTGACAGGACGCGAATGGGCCGTAACGAGCCATCATGGGCCTAGGTGACCAGATTTGGCCACCACACTTGCCCCCCACGCCCTCGAATGGCTCGGTGAGACGAGGGCTTCGAGGGCGTCGCTTCCGCATTTAATGCGATGGCCCGTTGCGGGATGCCGCCGCTTAGGGTCCTGTCAAACGGCTAACCCATCATGATGGGTGCAAAGCCGCGCCATACCTGAGGTGCCGCCGCTGCGTTCGGACGGTCACCAACGCTGTACCCGAAGGGGCGTTTTCAAAAATGGGAAGGAGCGGCGTTTTAGGGCCCGCCTCGAATTTCGTTCCCTCCTCTTTCCTTATAAGGAGGGGACGAGACGAGGGCGGGAGCTACGCCTCCCAGAAACCCTCCATCTTTGAGATCTTCGTGCTTCCTTGCCTTCTCCTCTCCCTGTCTTCTGCTTCGTCCTCTCGCGCCGTTGCCGCTTTTTGCAGTCCTTCCAGCGATGGCGAGCAAGGGGAAAGCCGATGCCGGAGCTAGCGGGGTGACTGTCGCAGCGTCGAGCGGACCACGATACCGCCACTTCAGTGGTCTTCGTGAGCGCTTCCGGATCGGGGACGAGTACGAGATCGTCGACGCCAGGGAAAGCGACACGATCCTGGTGAATAAACCAGGTTGCCTGCTCCTATCCGTGGACCATCTGGAGGCAGGCTTCCGGCTGCCGTTGCCGGAGGTGGCGAAGACGCTCCTTAACACTTGGGGCGTTTCGCCAATACAGCTGACGCCCAACACCTGGAGATACATCTGTATCTTCGGTGTTGTCTGCAAGTTGAAGGAGATCCGGGGTTCGGCGGACGTCTTCCGAGCACACTTCAAGCTGTCAGCTTCGCGGGCATCAGGAGCGGACATCTACTACGCCAAGCACCGAACAGACCGGATGCACATCGGCCTGTCCAACAAGTATTCCAACAACAAGGGTTGGATGAACAGGCTGTTTTTCGTGCGCCACCGGTGTGGTGCCGAATGGGGGTTCCCCACAGTCATTCGCCCGGCATAGAAGGATAGCTTTCCGAAGCTTATCCAGGATGAGGCGAGGGCATCAGATGCACTTCTCTGAGCAGGTGTTCGGAATGGAGAAGGGTATGTGACCGAGTTCATGCTCGTTAAGTATGGGCTCAGCAAACCATGGAGTAAGTATACTGTCTCTCAGTGGTTTACTCTTAGGTTTGGTGACCTCATACTAACCTTTCTTCTTCTTATCTTCTTTGTGCGCAGCGGCTGCAGAGCTGGAGGCAGGAAGAGATGAAGAGGCGAATGATGAGTTCGCCGAACAAATCCCTGTGCTAGCGCACAGGGTGTATGAAGGTGACGACGTCGCCGTTGTTGTTCGGGTTCCTTCCGCGGTGAGGGTTGGTGCCGCGGTGACAACGGCACTTGTTGCTCCATCAACTGCCGAAGGGCGCCCCAACAAGGCGCAGGCTCCTGAGAAGGGGCCTGGAAGGATTCGTTTGAATAAGAAGGCCACTAGAGAGGTGGTGCCGGCTGGAGCTCGGACTCCTCGGGAGAAGGATGACCAAGCGAGCCGGCCTTCTGCGAAGAAGAGGCCCGTTCTGGTTGACGAGAGCGCGGAGGAAGCAGAACAACTCCGTGCTCGGAAGAAGCAGAAGGCGGTCCAGGCTACTCCTCCACATGACGAGGAGGGGACCGAAGAGGAAGAGGAAGGGGCGCAGTTGCTGCTGCGCAAAAAGAGTAGGGTCGTACAATCGGCCGATGAGGGAGTGCCACGGGTGGCCTCCGCGACTCGCCCCGAGGTCGCACAGAAGATGGCGACCGAGCTGGGGCTCATTTTTGTGAGTGAAGGATCCGAAAGTCCTGCCGGTGGAGAGGCCGGGGGCTCCACCTGCGCCCCTGCTGGGGTGGTTGCTAACATAGAAGCAACCTCCACCTGCGCCCCTGTTCGGCAGAAGGAGGACACTGGTGCAACAGGAGTCTCCGCCCCTGCTGGGGTGAACTCGAGCAGCGTGGTGGTGACAGCGCCAACCACGATTCTCTCTTCGGAGCAAGAAGTGGTTCCTGCAGCAGGGGCCACTGCAGAGGCGGCCGCGACGGCGAGGGCGCCCGAAGAGGTTGCCACTTCCACTGGGGGAATCCTGCCCCCCCCCCCCCCCCCTGCCCCCCTCTGAGGTGGTTGCTAACACAGAAGCAACCTCCAAGGGAGTCGAAGGTACTGGGGGGGAGGCTGCGGGTGCTGCCCAGATGAAGGGTCCGAAGACGACCGAAGACCTCTTAGTGAGGCGCTCTTGAAAAGACCTCTTGGAGCTCATTCGGTGGCAGCATTGGAGGCGACCCTTCGTCGGATGGAGGAGGCGCCAAGAGAGCTGCCTGCGAGCCCCACTGCCTCTTGTCTTGATCGGTTGGCAAGGTGCCTGGACCTTCCTTCCGAACAGACTCCGGAGAAGTCAGTGGAAGGTTACCGCCCGGAGTGCCAGGTAGAAGACGGTCTGAGCGACGTTGATGTAGAGGTGCTTGCGGACGAAATGTCCAAGTCGCTGGGCACTCTGAAGGCTTTAGCTGTTCGGGGCCAGAGACAGAAATATCTCTACGAGGCGCAGACAGCCTTCTGCAATGAGCTTTCGGCGAGGCATAAAGCTCGCGAGGCGGCGCTGGAGGAGGAGGTGAAGAACCTCAAAGCTGCTCTCCAGGCTGTGAAGTTGGATGTTACCCTGGCACGAGCCGAAAAGGATGCTCTGGCCAAGGTAATGGTGAATGCAGAGGCCCGAGCCGTTGCCGATTATAAGGCCGGGCCGGAGTACAAGGAGGACTTAGAGCAGTATGGGGCCCGCTGCTACAGGGTGGGCCTCAACGCTGGGAAGGAGGTGGGGGAACAGCTTTCCTGGGTTGAACGCGCCCGGGAAGCCTTCGAGGCCGCTGTTCGGGAGTGCCGGCGTCGCACCCAGGACGCCCGTCTGGATGGTGTGCGGTTCGCACAATTCCAGTCTGGGCGGATGCCCCCTTCAGATGACAGTGCTGGTCCTTCTCAGCAGGCTCCTTGATCCTTCTTGTATTCTCCTTTTTGTAGCCAAGGCCAAAAGAAGGGGTTTGCTTATAAAAGAAAACTTTTGCGAACGGAGTCTTCTGTTCATGGGATTTTTCTGTAGCTTCGCTTTCTCTATCTTCTTCCTTTCGTGATTACTCCTGTTCGGATCGAAATCCGCTAGGCGCCGTAAGCATTGCATGTATAACGCAGACCGTGGGGACCGCGAAGGGGATTCCGATCAGGTATGTATGCTAAATGCTCGTATGGCGTCAGGAGTTGGGAGAAGAGAGGTAGGATGCTGAAAAGAGTTCTTATACATGATAAGCCTTAAGGTTAGACACATGCCAAGTCCTGGGAATGGCTTCGCCACTAGGAGTAGTTAGCTTTTATGAGCCCTTCCCGAGGACATGGGTGACCTGATAAGGTCCTTCCCATTTGATGGCAAGTTTGCCTACTGCTCTTCGGGGGTCCGAAGCCGAACAGCGGCGCAGAACCAAATCTCCCACATTGAACCGCCTTTCCCGAACTCGCGCATTATAATATTGTGCGAGTCGTTGCTGATAGGAAACGAGGCGGATGCTGGCGTCACTTTGTCGTTCGCCTAGCATGTCCAAGTTTTCCCGAAGAGCGCGGTTATTGGCGGCTTCGTCGAAGTGGGTAGTTCGGATAGTTGGAAGGGCTACTTCCAAAGGTACAACTGCTTCCGAGCCGTAGGCCAGGTGGAAAGGTGTTTCCCCTGTAGCTACCCGAGCAGTTGTTCGGTGACACCAAAGGACGTTTGGGAGCTCATCGATCCATGATCCACCTGCAGCCTCCACTCTGGTTCTGATCCCGTGCAGCAATGTTCGGTTGGCGTTTTCGACCAGACCGTTAGCTTGGGGATGAGCGACGGAGGTGAAGTGGTTGTAGATTCCGAGCTCGGCGCACTTCTGCTTGAAGAAGGTGCTGTCAAACTGTTTCCCGTTGTCAGACTAATCACCCTTGGGACGCCAAACCGGCAGAGGAGGTTCTTCCATACGAACTTCCATGCGGCTTGTTCGGTGATTGTGGTAACGGGTTCGGCCTCGATCCACTTGGTGAAGTAATCGATGGCTACGAACAGAAATTTCTTCCGACCTTGGGCCTCTGGAAAGGGACCCAAGATATCAATGCCCCATCTGGCGAAAGGGCGCGGCTCGAACAGACTGTGAAGCTGTTCGGCCGGTTGATTGATGAGTACTCCGAACTTTTGGCATTCTGGACATTTCCTGATGAAGGTCATGCAATCCTTCTGAAGAGAAGGCCACCAGAACCCTGCTCGGATGATGCTGCGTGCTAGCGTTCTGCCCCCCAGATGGCTTCCGCACAGCCCTTCGTGGACTTCCTCTGTGGCCGCAAGGGCCTCCTCAGGGTTGAGGCAACGCAGAAGAGGTCTTGCAAGGAACCGCCGGTACAGCTTGCCTTCTACGAGGGTGAAATGCTGCGAGCGCATTCTGACTTTCCGAGCTTCGTCCTGTTCGGGCGGAAGCTCGCCTCGGAGGAGGTACGCCACGAGAGGGTCCACCCAACTTGGGGTTGGTGGGCCCGTTTCTATGGCGGCTACATCAGTCTCCGTGCTCAGCAAGGCGAGCTCTTCAATGAACACAGAGCGAGAAGGGGTGATGTCACCTGAAGATGCCAATTTGGCCAGTGCATCAGCTCGCGCGTTCTGCTCCCGTGGAACATGTATGACCTCGAAGTATACGAGGCCCTCTGTCTGGCTCTTGACCTGTTGGAGGTATTGAGCCATGCGAGGTTCCCTTACTCCGAACTGTCCGTTCACCTGGTTGGCAACCAACTGGGAGTCACTAAAGACTCTAAGCCGAATGGCCCCAAGGTGCCTAGCCATGCGGATACCGACAGCAAAGCTTCGTACTCGGCGACGTTGTTGGAGGCTGGAAAGCGGAAGCGGAGGGCGTATTGGAACTCTAACCCCTCCGGGGAGGTGAGGACCAAACCTGCCCCGCTCCCGGTGACACAAGAGGATCCGTCAACATAAAGCTCCCATGGGGGCTCGTCTGCCAACGGTGGATCCTGCTCGGCCGGAAGGGTACATTCCGCCACGAAGTCCGCCAACGCCTGCGCCTTGATAGCCGTCCTCGGTCGGAAGCTGATGTCGAATTCACCAAGCTCTATCGCCCACTTAACCAACCTACCGGAAGCCTCCGCCGCTGAAGAATGGATTTCAGCGGTTGATCGGTTAGAACTGTAACAGAATGGGCCTGAAAATAGGGCCTAAGCTTCCGAGCAGCTGTGACAAGAGAAAGGGCAAGCTTTTCTACCCTGGGGTACCTCCTTTCAGCTTCTTGGAGGACCCTGCTGATGTAATATACAGGATGTTGCGCCGCTCCTACTTCTCTGATCAAGACCGCACTGATGGAGTGTTCGGTGACCGAAAGGTACATGAACAGAGGTTCTCCAAGCACAGGCTTTGAGAGGACAGGAGGGACTGCCAAATATGCCTTCAGCTCGGTGAAGGCAGCTTCACATTCATCAGTCCACGGTACTTGCCCCCCTTACTTCGAGGAGCTTTTAGGGCCTCGGAGCAACTTGAAGAAGTTAAAACTTCTTTCTGCTGCTCGGGACATGAACCGATTCAGTGCCGCGAGACGCCCCGTCAAGCGCTGGACGTCGCGCACCGTCTTTGGACTGCTCATTTCAAGTACTGCTTGGATTTTTTCCGGGTTCGCCTCTATTCCTCTGTTTGATACGAGGAACCCGAGGAACTTGCCCGACCGAACACCAAACGCGCACTTGGCAGGATTGAGCTTCATATTATACCTTCGCAAAGTTGCAAAAGTTTCCTGGAGGTCAAAATGTGATCAGTACTCGGAAGTGTCTTGACCAACATGTCATCAACGTAAACCTCCATGTTGCGCCCGATCTGCTACTCGACATCTTATTGACCAGTCGTTGGTAAGTCGCGTCTGCATTCTTAAGACCAAAGGCATCCTGGTGAAACAGTATAAGCCTAGGTCTGTGACGAATGTCGTGGCGTCTTGATCCGGGGGATGCATGCTGATCTGGTGGTAACCAGAGTAGGCGTCCAAGAAGCTGAGAAGCTCGTGCCCGGAAGTAGCGTCCACCAGCTGATCAATGCGCGGCAACGGGAAGTTATCCTTGGGCGTTGCCTTATTAAGATCTTTGTAATCCACGCACACACGCCATTTGCCATTGGCCTTGCGCACGAGGACCATGTTGGAGATCCATTTTGGATATTGGGCTTCTCGGAGGAGCCCAACAGTTCGGCTTTTGACCACGTGATCCTGGATCGCGGTCTGCCGTTCTCGATTCACAGGTCGCCTCCTTTGCTGAACTGGTGGGATCCGGGGATCCAACCGGAGGCGATGCACCATGACCTCTGGGGGGATGCCTGGAAGCTCATCATCAGACCAAGCGAACACGTCCAAATTGGCCAGCAAGAAGGCTGTGTAGCGTTGTTGCTCGGCTCCTGTCAACAAGGCGCCAATGTACAAGATGTGTTCGGGGTCGTCATCCACTTGAATGGGGATTAAGTCTTCAGAAGGCGTCCCTCGGCTGGTTGAAGGCTGATCGGAAGCAGGAGGAGTCGGATCAGCGAGTGGTTGCTTGTCTCTTAGGGAGAGAACATAGCAACGGCGAGACTCGCACTGACACCCGAGCACCTCGCCCACTCCGCTCGGAGTAGGAAACTTCATCTTCTGATGGAGCGACGAAGGTACTGCTTTGATGCGTCCGATCAGACCTCTGCCTAGGATAGCGTTGTACCCAGGCATGTTGTTGACGACCAGGAAGTCAACAATTTTGGTCACAGCCTTTGGAGCCGTTCCTAAGGTGATCGGAAGGCGAATCCTTCCCATGGGCTGGACCGAAACTCCCGAAAAGCCGAACAGTGGCGAATTTACAGGGGTGAGTTGATCGGTTCGCAGGCCCATGAGGACAAAACAGTCGTAAGCCAAGACATCAGGAGCGCTTCCATTATCTACCAGAATCCGGCGCACATTACAGTGGTTGATGGTAGCTGAAACGACCAACGCATCAGTGTGTGGGGTCGTAACCCCTACAAGATCTTCATCCGAGAAGGTAATAGCCTCCTCGGGCTGTGCACATGCAGGGCTGGCAGGATATGGAGCCGTCCGAACAGCCGAAGGCCTGTCGACGACATGCACTCGCCTTGCGTAATCGCGCCGGCTTCGAGTGCTTTCTCCGCCCGCGCCGAAACCTCCCGCGATCACATTGATCTCTTGCCCATTGGGCTCGTTGTTGATCGGCTGCTCGGGAGTGCGGTCTCGGCGTCGGGGGCGCTCTTCGTTCCGGCGCACGAACCGTCCAAGGTAGCCGCGCTTGATAAGGTCCTCGATTTCGTCCTTAAGCTGGCGGCACTCGGAGGTGTCGTGGCCGTGGTCGCGATGAAAGCGACAGTACTTATTTTGATCGCGCTTCCGGGGGTCGGAGCGCATTCTCTGGGGCCACCGAACAAAAGCTTCGTTCCTGATCTCTGCCAGGATTTGTTCGGGAGCCACAGTGAGGGGGTGTAGTTGGTGAAGGGGCGCGGACGGCGCGGAGAATCGCCATTGCGCCGTCCTTTCTTCCGATCTCGGTCGGAACCGTTGTCGGAAGGCCGCTTCTTGTCCGCCTGCTCCCCCTGCTCGGCCCTGCTTGCCGCCAGGCTCTCCTCGCAAGCTGCGTGGCGCTGTGCGATGGAGAGTAGTTCGGCGAGGGTGGCAGGCTGCTGGACGCCGAGGGTCCTCTGCAAAAAACCGTCGCGAGTGCCCTGGATGAGGGCACTGGTGGCGAGAGGGACGTCCAGGCGCGAGATGCGGAGCGCCTCTGTTCGGAACCTCTTGACGAAGTCCCAGAGTGCCTCGCCTTTCTTCTGGCGCACAGCCAAAAGAGAAGCCGCCATTCGCGGCTGCGATCTCCCGCCAAGGAAGTTGTCCCTGAAGGACTTCTTCAGTTGGCGGAAGGAAGTGATGGAGCCCGCAGGGAGGGTTTCAAACCAAGCCCTGGCGGTCTCTTTGAGCGTTGCAGGGAAGGCCCTGCATTTAGCCGCGTCTGATGCTCCGTGGAACACCATATGCAACTCGAAGCCGTGGATGTGATCGGCCGGGTCGGTCGTGCCGTCGTAGGGAGCGATGGTGGGAAGAGGGAGCTTGGAGGAGACCTGGGCCTCCAGGATCTCCCTAGTAAAAGGGGAGCGAAAGTCCAAGTTGTCCTCCGCGGGAGCTTTCCCCTCCGCCCGCTGGACCATCGCGTCCATACGACGCTCCAGATCGACCACACGCTTGAGGCGCCTGGCGAGCTCCTGTTCGGAGTTGGCGGGGCCCCCTCGTCCCGAGGCGTGGGAGTTGCCTCCCACGACTGATCGAGGCGGACGGGGGGAGACAATAGAGCGGCGAGGCGAACGCCCGCGGCGCTTTGGTGCCCGCTCCTCCGATGGGGCCCGGAGGGACCGGCGCGGAGACTCCGCCTGCTGCTCCTGCGGCGCCAGGGGGACGCGGGAGCGTCGATGTGACGATTCCGCCTGCCGCTCACGCGGCAGGGAAACCGCCGGGGCCGCTGCCCCTGCCAACTGGGCCTGCAGGGCGAGGTAGACGCCCGTCAACTGCTGCATTTGCCCCCGAAGCTCCGCTACTTCGAGGGCAGTCGCAGGTGCGGCAGTCGTTGGTGCCGGGGCGTCGTGGTTTGCGCCGGCGGTGGCGACGGCGACGTCGCCAGGGGGGGATCGGCGACGAGAATCCCCTCGTGACTGGCGAGACCTCGTCGCCCTGCTTCCTATGTTCTGGTATGAAGATCGTCCTCGAGCCATGGCAGCGTCGTTTCCCACAGACGGCGCCAAATGTGGTGGTATGATCCTGTTTGGGTCTGAGCCAAACGGGCCTCCACTAAACAGAGAGGGAAGACGATCGCTGGTGAGGACGAACACCTGTAAAACCAGAAGAGGATCAGGGGGCCCGGTGAAGACCGGGAAAACCCTCCGATGCCTAAGTCAGTGAGGAACTTGAGAGGCAGGGGGTTTCGGAGTGAGAGAATGTATTCGCGAGGGATAGAGAGCGTACCCTTGCATGGTACTGTACCTGTGCTTTTATAAGCGTCGGTGTCGAGGCCAACGTGCGTAACGTTTGGCGGATCGTGCCTGAAGAGGCGCCTTGACGCACGCGCATAACGGGAGGAGTTATGACTCTGGTGCCCGTTAGGCTGCCAGGCAGCTCACGCCTCTTGATGGTGGAGAACGTGGCCTGGGACGGTTACAACCGTTCTGCGAGTCAGAGAACCTACTCGGAACCCTTTGGGAACGCTTTCCGAGCAGGTGACCCACGCGGGGGCTCGAACATGCTGTTCGGTAACATCAAGGGTAGTTTCATGCAGCGGAGTTACTGTTTCTGTTCGGAAGCCGTTCATAGCTGTTCGGTAAGGGAAGGCGGGTGATCTGCTCGGAGGTACGCCGCAGTGGAACTTGACAGCTTCCGATCACGGGGGTCACACAATGGAGGTCTTCGAGCCATCCTGGAGAGGGAGTGCCCTTCGATGACGGTGCCACGTTTGTTGACAGGACGTGAATGGGCCGTAACGAGCCATCATGGGCCTAGGTGACCAGATTTGGCCACCACACTTTGCATCAGCTTTGCAATTCAAATTCAAACAAGAGCTTTAATTAAACCACATTAGAGCTAAACTCTTGTAAGGTTAAGGTAGTTGATGATTTGTCATATTGCATTGCAAGAAAAGGGTACACATATAAATTGCAGAAAACCTCATTTTTTAATCCATTTTATATTTAAAAAAAGATAATACCGTGTTTGGGAATAATTTTTCTCCCTAGGCTATTTTCTCAGAAAATTAATTAACTTTTAAGGATGTAGAGATGATGAAAGGCGGGAGTTTTTTTTATTACATCTTCTAAGAATTTCTTATAATTCTGTTTCTAATGAGATATTTGTACATAGAGAGCTAACTACTGGACCTCTACCGGAGTACATATATGTCAAATCTACTTGAGTAGATTATATGTTTTCTCAAGATCATTTTTAAACTCTGAGAAAAATTTAATACATTTGAGTTTTACACTTTACACTTGCACTTCTCATTTTTCATTAATTGGTCAATGAAAAAAAAACACAATATATCCATCTAATGAGAAGTAAGAAATATAAATACAAAGTGTAAAATTCAAGTATACTAAACTTTTCTCTTAAACTCCTATCCGAGTCCTTGTATTGGTTTGATTGCCATCTCATGATCTTGTGTGCTTGTTCACTGAGGACATGGGGATTTGCAAAAGTCAAGAGAATGGAGAGTGGGAGTTGCATAGGGAAGGGACTACGCCTGTGAGATCATTCAGTTGGTCCCACTTTAGGGCCATTAACATATGAGAAAAGTTTAGTACACTTTTTTATTGTACTTAAGTGCAATATGACTAGACACTAAGTCTCAGTTTGACAATGGGTTGAGGTTAAAGATAACTCCAACTCATGACTAAAGTTATACAGGGTTAACTTATTTTTTAGTTTGTTTTCTTATGTGTTAACCCAGTTTAACTATAGTGAGTTAACCCACTTTCTCTTGGATTGCTTTGGCAAGATAAAGTGAGTTAACCCACTTTCATATCAAAAAGTGACTTGAAAAAAAAAAGTAACAATAAATGTTGTGTTGAGAAAAGAGAAAGTAGCAATTAATGTTGTGTACAGCCAAAACAAAAAGGTAGTTAACCCACTTGAGTTAATTCCAATCCACCGCTAAAGGTGGGTTGGAAAATTGTGAGTTAACTCATATCTGACCCACTTTTAATCTAACCTACTTGAGTTAATTTTTTTTTGTTACCAAACTACATTTTGAGTTAACTCTGAGTTAACTTTGAGTTAACTTTAAGTTAACTCGTTACCAAACTGAGGCTAAATCTATGTGCCACCCAATAATTGGATTGCCACTTTATCACTTCCTATGTGAATAGTGTCACATGAATTTAGTGTCTAGTCATATTGCACTTAAGTGTAATAAAAAAATACACTAATTAAGCCTTTCTCTTAACATATTAGTATATCAACGAACTATTATATACTCCTGATAGTCTGACAGCTTATTCATAGGTAAACTATAGGTAGGACATTTTTTGTTACAAGATTTTTAATTTAGTAAATAAGATTATCAACCACTGAGGATCAGGTGTTGGTTTACCCAATTTTAATATCAAAATATTTTGGTTTTAAAAAAATAAGTTTTAGTTAAAATTCGAGTTAAGCTGCCCAACCTAAAAAATCTTGGGTAGATAAACCCAAGATGTACCCCTCTTACCCCCGGTTAGCTAGAAAATTGCCTGGTTAGTCTTAACCATGAACACAAATTGAAATGTTAGTTTAACTCTGGTGAAACCACTCATTAACTGGGACTATACCCTTTACCAAATTGGGCCAATTTTAGGTAAACTATATGTAGATAATGACATCTTTGGCTACAATATTTTTTATTTGGTAAATAAGATTACCATGATTGAATACTTTTTAAAGAGAAATTCAATAAGAAAAAATAAACAGAAGACTAAAAGCCACTTACAAGATCAAGAGACATTAGCCATATAAAGAGTATGACCTTTCGGACAATATGTGAAGGCTACCCAAAGAATGGAAAAAAAATTAAATTAAGATACTATGAGGTAAAAATAAATAAAAAAAACCTAAGCCGAGGAGTATAATTAGAAAGAGGAACTATATATCTGAAGAAAAGATACAATGAAGTAGGGATCAAAGACGAAGATCTAGGTGATGGGGGCAATAATCTTCATCATTATCATCTTCTTCCTGATCAGATTCTTTCAGTAGATAATCACCGACTCAAATATTGTGGACAGCGAGAACAATTTCATTATTCAACGAAATTTGAGTTTGAACAACTTGAGGGATAAACAAGAGAGTATTGACATTTAGAGTAACAATGGGGATGCCAACAAGATTCCTTACCATTTGACTTCATAAATGTTACAAAAAAGTTACTGAAATCGATCGAGTACAGTGACGGATCCTATGAAGAGTCAGTGGGGTCACGTGACCCCACTGACTCAGAAGGGGAGCCTTAAAGGGTTCTTTTTGTTAGTTTGTATAGGTCAAAATTTTATGTAAAGTTATGTAAGGTGATCCCACTGAATTTAAGGGTGACTCTCTTAGACTCAAGTGACTTTACTGGACTAATTTTCAAGATCCGCCACTGATCGAGTATACAATTAGACAATCAGTATCAACAGTTCGAAGAGAATTATTGCGAGGAAGGTTTAGAGAACGAACCTGAAGGATAGGTAAGCATATTCGAACACCTCCTTTGTGACTCAAACAAAAGATGAACTAATTTTGATGGTGTGAAGATATTGAGGAAGAGCAATCGACGAAATTTTGTAATATATGGGATAGAGATGATGATATTAAAATTTTCGAGGCATATAATAAAATATGATGTTTTTATATAAAGTGTAATATATAAATTTCTATGAGTATTTTTTATGGCATTTGCGCTACAGAAGGATGTTGCAAACACATGTTTTTGCGATGGATTTAATATTTTAGCAATGGCCAACTCCGTCGTAAAATTACTCTTAAAAAAAGCATCGCAAATAATCTTTTGCGACGGTGATTATCTATTGCGTATCCGTCACACAAAAATTATCTGTGATGAAAACTCTGTCTCAAATAATTTTTTGCATAGTTTTCGCTACAAAAAAAAAGTATTTGCGACAGTTTCTAAAAAATTGTCACACATAAAACTATTCCGATGACATCTACATATGTCGCCAAAAAAATATGTTTGCGACGAATTATGACCTATCGTCGCAAACACCATTAATTTTTTTCGTAAATATGTTTATCACATTTAATAAATGCAACCATTTCAAACACATTTGTGATGACATTTATTAATCGTGGCAAATACATCAAATATTTTATTTTATTTTTCAAATAATTTTTCAAGTGTATTGAGACAAATTGACAGGTTATTGTCGCAAATAGATACTTTTTTTTGCGACTATTTCATTATCCATCACAAATACACATGCATAAAAAATTGGGAAAAAAATATCTGAGAGAGTATTTGAGACTGCTTTAGAATATTTCGTTGCAAAATGTTTCCTTTGCGACGGCTGTCGGCTTCGGCCGTGCATGCGACGGGAGGGGCAGGACGTACGTGAAACGTCGTCTATTTGCGTTGCTCTGGGCGGCGCAAGTCCTGCATGTGCTCGCCCTCGATCAGCTATATGGTCACGGCGGGCCAAGTGTTGATCGGCGGCGCATCTGGCGGCCACGCCGGCCAAGCAGATGGCGATGAAGGCCGCAGACGTCCGTACACGCTCGATGGAAAGGGAGAGGTCATAGCAGAAATGGGTGGGAAGGGAGTAATCCGAATCAGACTCGATTCTCCCCGAATCGATGTAAATCAAGAGAAATTCAATCCTTGATTCACCTAATTAGTCTCGATTCTCTTTATATATATATATATATATATTATATTATCATATTATATCATATTTGTAATATATGTTATACATTATAAATATGATATATATTATATATATATATATTTAATCAATATAAATGTATCTGAAATATAATATATAATATATATATATATATGCAATATATATATATCATATGATATATTATATATAATATATTCTTGCGAATCGATCTGATTCGGATCGATTCTGGGGGAATCGGGACGAATCAGGAGCAACCCGATTCGCCTTCCGATTCTGATTCGGCAAATCATGCTCCGAACTGTGATGGGATCGTATATTCATACATGTAGAGATGCCGTTGGAGAGGTTTCTGATCCGTCCTCTTCAATCCCAGGTCATGGCAGCATAATTCTACATAGGGAGGTGGGAGAGATTTCTGATCCATCCTTTTCGTTTCTAATATGAGAAATACTTCCTATTCATTCCAGCAGATGGTCAATATATATGTATCTACTAACTTGTAGACACATATAGACGGAGCCCTACACCGGATACTTACTACGTCCTTTGAGTAGGTAGTAAATATCTCTTCCAACAAAACCATGGCTAGTTATATCACCCGACTAAATCGAATCGAATTGAACTCTTATGGGACAATATGAATCATATCGTATCGTATCGGTTCAGACGATCCGGCTCAAACAAATGTTAGATTTCGACCATGAAATAGTTGTAGAAGAAGAGAACAAATATGTTGTGTAAACCATACTAGAGACGATAAAATCTCAAACACCATACGGCACAATCAATCTTAAGCCGAACCTCAACATGGGTCACTTTGACTTTACTAAAGTCGCTCATTGCTATGTTAGATTCTGAATTTTGATAAAAGAAAATCATTTCTCTTCCTCACTCTCTTTTTTTCTTAAATAATTTTTTAGTTTGTCATTCTATATAGTTTTAAATCTTTACAACTTGCCTATTTACTTTTGAACTCAAAAAGTCAATTTTTACAGTAAGGCCCTTTTCAAGAATACTTATCGTTACTTTTAGTCAATTTTAGCTTCCAAACAAGACCCACTTCTAATAAAAGTAATATGAGAATAAAAATTAATTGCAAAAGTTTATATGACGAAAAATTTAAAGAACGTTCTTTTTGTCTCAGAACGATGGTCTGCACTTCGAGTTGCAGCACATTCTTTTTTTTTTTTTTTCTCTATGTACAGCATTCTTAACTCCATTGCATTATCCCACTTCTGCTCATACTTCTTACAAGGAGAAAGTTCAATGACGGCTATGTGATGTGCCGTCGGGTGTGCATGTGTATACAAAATTAACGATGTGGGACTTTGGAAACCTATGAATTAAGAATACCTATGAATTATTTTTTGAAAAAACCCACATTCATATAAATAGGCAGACGAATTCTTATGGTGCTCAACTGAGGAATGAAGAGAGGAAACTGATGGTGATAGGTGATGGTACCCCAAGTTTATGAATGCCTGTAATAAGTTCCAGATCCCTATTATATATATATATATATAATCACTCTGATATCTTCATCTAGCCTTCATGTTACCATGAATCATGTAGGGATTGATGAACCAGTCTGAGGAGAATCACATCTGCCCACACTGAAATGGGGTCATACCTCCAAGAACATGATCCATAAATACTGGTGTTTCCTGACAAACTGTTCTTGGACTCCTACAATCATCGGATAAACCCCAGTTGGCAGTTGACAACAAGGTTGACATGGGTATTATTCGCTGCAGATTAGGCTTTAATGGGATAAATCAAACCAGGCTTACCAGCTAATCCAAGAGGGGAAAAAACTGTATCATAGGAAATATGGAATTTGAACCTTAGTCAGTTCAGTGCATATAAACGATCTTAATCACTAAGCCACTCCATATGCACATAGACTTTGGTAATAACTTCGCTTTCAAGCCTAGGAGGTTTCAAAGATCTCAGAGGCACTTAGCCTCATGATAAAGAAGAAACCCAAATGGGTTCCAAGTCTCTAACATGTGTGTGTGGGCACAGTTTCTGACAGACTTGACATGGAATCTCCACACTATTTTTATAGTAAACTGGGCTACATGGTGGATGAGCCAAGGAAAGACCTCCACCACCAACTTTTTTATGGAAAGATATGACTAAGAAAATTTCCAACTGCAGATAGAATCAAAGCATTATTTCCCATTTGCAAATCAGTATGCATTATTTTCCATTGGCTGTTGAATGGCATAGGTGTTCATCTGGTTCTCCATGGTTTTCAAAGCTTTTGGGGTAGAGAGTTTATTTTGTAATCTCTGCCTACTAACTCAGTAGGAAGGGAAGTCTTTTAAATCTTTCCTATTTTGGTATCTTTCCTTTTGTTTGCTCTTCCTTCTTTTGATTGTTCTTGTACTCTGCACTTGCTCTATTTTCAATTAATTGTAACCAGTTTTTTGGTTACCTTCAAAAGAGACCTCCACCTCTAAACATTTGCAAAGTCCCTTAGAACTGACCCTATCGAGTTGGCTGTATAGGAACTACCATGACTTCGAACTATTGACAAACTGAATGTGGTCAAATACAAAGCACTTGAAATCTGTAAGAGAAAGAAAGGAGCAAGTGGATGAGATGAAGGAATAAAAGAAGATAAAAAACTAAAAAAGCAACTAGAGATAGTATGATATATTTTCATAACAAGTTACGAAAATGAAAAGGTAACAGCATTTAGCACATTAGTGTATAACATTCTTCATTTACACGTGTTTGTTTTAGACATTTTTTTTGTTTGTGTGTGTGTATTTTTTTTTTTTTGTTTGGGGGGGGGGGGGGGGGGGGGGGGGGGGGGGGGGTTGGTCAAAAACCACTAGCCAGCAGCGTAGAAACCCAGCGCGCCCAAGGTTCGAACCCTAGCCATGCCCCAACCCACCCGACGAGGTGTCCACTGCACTAGTTGTGTTAGACAGCTTGATCGTATGGACATACGGCTAAAATTACATACTACTCCACAAATAGTGAATAAGCACCATGACAAGATTACTAAACGGAGTGGGGAAAAAGCAACACTGAACATAATTGAAGAGATGTCCTGATGAGGTAGAGAGAGTGTGATAGCCACACAGATCTAAAGCATGGAAAAGTAGGGAAGGCAAACATGGTGCATGTCACTTGCCAGAACCTAACAGAATCCAGACCAATAGGGCATGCCTAGAAAGGATGGTGAAGCGCCTTCCGACCTACCGTCTCTTAAGAATGCAGAGAATGCAATAATGAAGAGAAAAACCTCCAGCAGATATGGGGTTTTATATAGAATTGAAGCTTATGAATCATCAAATTACCTGGTGTATAGAAGGGAAGAAACATGTAAACCCTAACAAGCATGTGATTCATGATTGGTACATACATAATAGAAGCCATATTTTCTGGTTCTACCTTAATGAACATGGGATTTATGGGCAAGTGCACGAACCAACCTTCTGTCATGCTTGCCAAATACATTGAAACAGAAGAAATATCTCCACCTTAAAGAAACATGTGACAAGACTGCCAGTGAGAATCTACAAAGTATGGTGATTGGTCTCCTTGGTTTTAATGTAGATCTAGAGCTTACATATAAAGCAAATGAAGAAGGGGCAATATCCAGGTGTTAATGATGGTTGACGAAAATAGTTTGGAGTGACAAATATGGATACCAGTCTCAATCAAAAATGGGGCCGCCCGGGTGTGTTTGGCTATTTCTTAAGGACAACTAGACAGGTTCATGACATTTCCCCCATATATAAGAGTAATGGAAGAAAAAGTAATGGTCGAGCAGCAGTAGACCTACAACCTCTTATAATATTAGGCTTTCCTTTGATAAGTTCTGCATACAATAAATGACCCCCCACCTTAAAACTTGTCATCATTATTAATCGCTCCCTTGATTTCTACACCCTATTATAATCCTGGGCTTTCAATTATTGTGTCGTAGGAAGTGCAATAAAAGTGGTTTACTGAGTTGCCATGCCCACATTTTTTTATTTAGATCTGCCACCAGTGCTGAGGTTTGCTTTCACCTCTAGGTGATGAAGAAGGTAAAGATGACCTATACCTGAACCTGGGGAAGCAAATGAAGAAATGAGAAAAGGCCAACTTGCAGCAAGACATAAAAATATAGAGAGCTTGGAGCAGCGCCGTACAGATAGATCAGCGCCTGGTACTCCGCAACATTGTTGGAGCAGAGTTCGAACAATGTGAAAGAGTGTGGGAGTACTTCGCCTTGTGATGACATAGAGATGACTCCAGCGCCTACAACAACATAAATTCCCTACATGAAGGTTCCTTACATGAAAACTCAGCAAACATGTGATGTGGGACGACGATGAGTGGGTGGCCAATTCAACAGGCTCAGGGTCGGCTAAAAACTGATGTGGGATGACGATGCTGAGTGAGCCGGCAATTCAAGGGCTAGGGGTCAGCTCACTCCAAGCCCCAGAATAGGCCAACTGACCAACTGGATGGTGACTAGGCCGGGGCAGACCGTGGCAGAGTCAGTGTTGGGCACCCCAATTAGCTAGAAGGGTCCCACGGTGATGCAGGCCCGGCCAAGTGAGCCCTGTGCTTTAGGGCAGCAGTGACAGCACAGTAGCATGGAGGACGGAGAAGGATGAAAGGGAAGAGGAAGAGGGGAAATGGGGGCTGTCAGAGGTCAGGCGGGTGGTGGGGACCTCCTAGCAGCGCTCGGAAAGCAGAAGCAGTGGCAGGAAGAAGAGGAAGAGGGAGAAAGACAGAGCTCTGGTTGGAGAGAGAGAGAGAGAGAGATGAGAGAGATGGGTGAGAGAGAGGTTTAGTGGTGGGATCATAGCATAGTTGGTCAAACTGGTTTAAAGACAGCTCTGGTTGGGAGGAGAGAGAGAGAGAGAGAGATGGGTGAGAGAGGTTTGGTGGGGGGATCATAGAATGGTTGGTCAAACTGGTTTACCAGACTGAACCGAATTCTCATGGAATGGTACAGTAGTCCAGTTCAGCACAAAAAAAAATCTAAATTTTAATCATAAAAAATAAACAATATTTTGTGCCTTGCGATCTACAGCACGGCACGGCACGGCCAACCGCGGACGAAGAGAGAGCCGGGGAATCTCACAGAAAACTGAAGACCATTTAATCCACCATTGCCCGGTTAACTCTCATAAACATAAGTACAAAATATAAACACCAAAGCTACTGTATGGGCTACCCTTCTCGCCATCTCATCATGAACCCTCATAAGCATACGTATAAAATCTCAACCAAACTTTTTGGGTTGTAAGTTTTTTTTTTTTTTTTTGTTGGGGTGGGGGGGGGGGGGGGGGGGGGTCTCAACACCAAAGTTACCGTGGGTTACCCATTCATTGCGTGCCATCTCATCCAGGGAACAAAAGGAACAAGTGAACTCAAATGCCAATTCATGAACTAAATTCTAGGTGTCTTGGACAAGATGCAATTTTTTGACAAATTTCTCAAGGATTAACCAAGTTTCACTGGGTTATCACTTGCTACACATCCAAACATTGAGATATTTAAGGATGAACATGAACCCTTTCTCAGGTCTCCGCATTTGGAATCTACAAGGAATTCCGACCATGAACAACTAGAATATGTACACAGGAAAGGGAATACGAACGGCAGGACTCCCCGGCATACCTTTCAATGGAAGGCATCCTCCCGTCT
Source organism: Colocasia esculenta (assembly GCA_014218235.1). Lineage (NCBI taxonomy): Eukaryota > Viridiplantae > Streptophyta > Magnoliopsida > Alismatales > Araceae > Colocasia > Colocasia esculenta. The sequence continues at coordinate 847,229 of JACBKR010001245.1, forward strand.
ACAAGATGAACCCTTTGAGGTAATCTGGATCCCGCTTGGACCTCTCTTGGAACTTGTTGAACCAACGGTCGAGGATGTCGGCGGGAACGATCAGCCGGTTGCCGTCAAAGGTGCAGAAGGACTGCATGAAGTTGAAGAGGTTCTCACCCACGCGGAGCGCCAGACGCTCCGCCCTCCCCAGGGCCCCGGCGTCCGCCACGGGGGGCAGCGCCACCAGGTCCTCCACGGAGACCCCGATCCTGGCGGAGGGCGGCCCGAGGGAGGTGGCAGCGGCGAAGGGGTCGGGCCAGGAGAGGTGGAGGACGGCGGAAGGGCGGGCGGTGTGAATGGCACCGCAGAAGGTGTAGGGGTTGCCGTGCGCCTGGACGTAGACGGCCAGTGCCTTGCCCGGGGGCAGCGCCGTGCCGTTGAGCAAAAAGATGCATACCTCCTTCACCTGCTGGTACGCCTCCCCTGCCACAGCAGGACCCCATCAAAATCTCAACTTTACCCGCAAAACACATCACAGGAACTACGAGGACCCACCAAAATCCCAACTTCATACCCAAAAAAACAAACAAACCATTCCAAAGAACTGCCAGGACCAGTCAGGATCCCAAGTGTATCTGGAGGAACCTCACAAAAAACTACGCCGATCAAGAAGCAACATTCCAACTTCATTCCAGAAAAGAAAGTCACAGGAACCCTTCAAAACAAGATACCAACTTTGTTCGAAAAGCAACCCCGGAGAGAGTGAGATTCTAGCCTGGAAACGGGGATTTCATACCGACGAAGGTGTTCATGTCGAGGACCCAGTGGAGGGGGTCGATCTGGGTGAAGGAGGAAACATCCATGGGAAAGCTGCGGTCGGGGAACACCACGCCGAACATGTTTCTGCCGTCGTTGCTGCACCGGAGATTGGAGGGGTCGGTGGGATGGTGGACGAAAATGGAGGAAAGGGCAAACAAGCACTTTCTGGTGGGTTCAGGAGAGTAGCCCCGATAATGGCAAGCGCAGCGCAGCTGCGCAGGGTTGGAGACGGCGCGGTGAGCCGAAAAGGTGTCGCGTCTGAGTCCACCAGCCAGCTGCACATAGAGTCTATAAACTCTAGAGTCTAGCCGCGCGTGAGTCTTGACAAAAGATAAGAGGTCTTTTTACATATAACACCCTGTGCTCTGTTGACATTAATAACATCATAAAATCTCGTTATTTAAAAATAATCTCCTAAAATCTGTTCGGATTCATAGTTGATAGATAAATATTCCGTTTAAAAGTCTCATTAGCAAATTTTAAGATAAGAAATGTTACATATTGGGATGAAAAGTTATAAAATATTATTTAAAAGATGTAGAACTCTGTTTTTATTAATTTTCTTCTCTCTCCCTCCTCCCTTCTTCTTCTTCCTTAATCTTGAATCTGAGGGAGGAGGGCACTAGATGGAGGGATAGAGTTGCTTGTAAGATTGATTGAACTATTATACCATATCAAACTTAATTTTATCTAGGACAATATAGTATTGGGATATCGTATTGTAACAGTTCGGTTTGACCTCAGTTCTGCCTAATAAACTCTAAGGTCCCTAGTACAATATAACACGGCCAATTGTGATTGTAGACTCTAAAAGTGTGTAAGGAGGCTCCAATAATATCAATGGGTTGTACAAACAAGAAAAGAGAGAGTGTGTATGTGTGAGGGGGGGGGGGGGGGGACACTAGGTGAGGGAGGGTAGGGAGAGCAGTGTCAGAGGGGGAAATCCATGGCACTAGCTAAAGAGGGGGTGGGCTATGGACAAGAGTAAGGGCCTCTATGTTGCCTAAGGTTGGGGGGGGGGGGGGGGGGGGGGGGGGATCTCGCAAGCTCAACTAAGGTGGTGGTGTGGGGGGTCTACCAAGTGTGGTGTGGCGGGATGGATATTGGGGTGGGGTGGGGGCGCTTCCACCTGGGATCAAATTCGGATGGCGCCGAACTTTTCCAGTGACAGATGTCACTGGGCTAATAACTAAAAAAAAACTGTTGAAACATGTATGTAATTACATGTTAATATGTTATGTTTTGATGATAACAAAAATATCTCTAATTTAATATAGTAATATATTAACATCCAAGTCAATACTCAAACTTACTCATCTCTTTTAGATAACATATCAGTTAAAATATTTCATCAAAAGATGTTCACAATTAAATTATTAAAACTTACTTATATTCTTACATAAAATTTAAACATTAGAGTCACTTCATTATATACGAAAAACACTTCGTCATACATGAAGAACACTTAGTTATAAACAAACTTACATACAAAGATCACTTCACCATACACAAAGAACACTTCATTATCAATGAACTTATACACAAAGTTCACTTCGTCATAAATGAAGAATACTTCGCCATGAATAAACATATACATGAAATTTACTTTGTCATACATGAAGAACACTTCGTCGTGAACAAACATGCACACAAAGTTCACTTCGTCATATACAAATAACACTTCGTCGTAGACGAACCTATATACAAAGGTCACTTCGTCATATGTGAATAATCATTTTGTCATACACAAAGTTCACTTCATCTAAACATAATATAACTTCGTCTAACACAAAGGAAGTTTCATTGTAACATGAAATGTATTTTGTTTAATCATCGGTGTACTTCGTCTAAACTATTGTACACTTCCTCTAATGAATATTTTATAGGAAAATACTTTGTCAAAAAATGACACATATCATATATGTGTTATGACAATTATCCTGACCTATGAAATTATTGTGTATAGATATAAATTGCCTAAATACAATATTCACATAACTAAAGGCAATCATATTCACTCTCTCATATGTAACATTTTTTAAGACCTTCATTAAATATAGGTATATGATATCTTGACAAATTAAATTTGTCATTTTAGAATCCCAGTTATATTAAGCTACGTGATCTTTCATGATTGTAAAAACTATCTATAATATAGATTTGTTATTTCAGAATCTTAGTCATAATGAACTACACAATCTTCAAGTTTATATGAATTAAAATACTTTATATAGACTTGTCAAAGAACTCCAATCAGGCAATTACACTAATAGTAAAGAAAGATTTTAGTATTACTTTTGTTTGCACAACTTAAATGCGCAGAAAGAAGATCTTGTATAGAATACTATATGAAATTCCTCTCCCACCATTGCATATTAAATGCAATCGACATCCTAAAGAAAGGTTCATTAGCTCACTTTTTCATGAATTGACACATAACTTGACTTTTAAATTATGTACTATATTTCAACTAACTCAAGATATATGCCCGAGGAAGATTTGTTCTTCGTAGATTTCAGACTAAGCATTAAATGTTTCATGCAAGACAAGTCAAGACATGCATGTCGCACAAAGTCTAAAGAAACACAACTCAAGACCAAATTCAAATGGCCATATTGTTGCAACGGAAAAATTACAACGGTAAAGAAAAAGGAGACATACATTTAAGGACTGCATTCGAAAATTCAACAAAATTAGAAGAACACCAACTTTCAAAAAGCCTTCTTCGTGAAAAAGCTCACGGTGCTCCTAAGTGGAAAAAGCTCATTCCTTCTCTTGAAAAGTCCACTTGTGAAAAGAAGAAGAGAGAGTGTTCAGTAGACGATCCTCCCATCTCCCTTCTCTTTTGTCTCACAGATTAAAAATGCTTAGAGTGTTGTTTATTTCTTGTCTGATCAAATAGTAAGGCACTTTTCATCAATCTAGCCAAGAAAAACTAGCAGGGAGCTTTGTCTTTGTGTTTCCCCTTTGAATAAGGGAAGACTTGCGAGTTGCAAGTATATTTGTACCCATTAGATTTGAGGAAAGATTTGCATGAGCAAGTGATTGTATTCCCTTTGGATAAAGAACGAATGATATCGGTGTCTATAACCTTTGTGGTTGGGTTAGTGAAAATCTCAAACATTCTTAAAGACTATGTCACGCCCCTCCAATTTAGCAACGGAATAAATCGGAGGGAGACGCGAACAACGAGTATGGTAACGACAATTGCGCATACTTCGCAAACATCAGAGCATCTAATGAACAATAGTTGAAATAACTCTTCGTCATTATAAAATCACTAAGACTATTACAACCACTAATTCGGAGCCAATACATAGGGCTCAATGACATCATTACATTGAAAAGAAATCTAAAGCAACAACTACTAGACTCCAATTGTGCTAGGGTAACTTCGTTACTTGACTCCGGGTCACTCATCACTCTGGTCCTGTCCCATTGGTACGTATAACGTCATTGTCCGACTTACCTGAGACACAATAACAAATAACGAAGGGTGAGCGATAACGCCCAGTAGGACTTAAATCTCATGAGTCAAGCATGCTTTAAGTAATTAATCCATTAAAGGCAGAGTAACTAATGATAGAGTGAGTCATGTAAAGTGAGAAAGTAATAGCACAAGTAACATGATCAAACTAACAGATGAATCAATATAGCACGATGACTAAAGTCAAGTCACGATAGAAAATAATAACAACAATAGCAAGTAACGATATTGTCAAGAATAGCAAGCGAGATGTATAGCAAGAAGAGATGATAGTAGATGGTCATGTAAAGGGTAAATTGTACTTTGAACATGATCAAGTCGTGATAGCACATAGTGACTCAAGATAGCGAGTATCAAGTAGAGCAAGTAGAGTGTATGACAAGATAGCGTGTAACGAGATAGCGTGTAACGAGATGCGTGTATGGTTGCACAACGGTGCACTGGTGGAACACGGCAAGTAGTCACTTTTAGGACAGTAGCCGTTTCATGATGGTACATTATGTCTGAACTCCTCAGACTAATGTTATAACAGTTTGTGATAGCACAGTAATATCACAGTACGTCTGAACTCCTCAGACTAATGTATAACAGTCAAATGTCTAGCCAAGATAGTATAGTCAGAACCGGTGCAATGCAGAACACCGTCAATAGCCCCTGCAGGTATTTTCGGGTGGCTCTCTGCCCCCAGGACTAGATTGGAGCCCCTCGGACACTCTCCGTGCCCTGCACAGTATGCATTTGATACAGTAGAGTCACAAGTCCATATTATAGCGCTAGACAGTCACGAAATAGCACAAACGATAGGAGCCACACAGCTCAAAGGGTAACAAGAGAGTGCTAGATGAATAGACGAGAGAGACGGGATAGTAGAGTGAACGTGAATATGAGTAGACGAGCGAGTATAGCATAGATGAGATCTTATGGTCATTGCACATGAAACGTCGAGTAACGAGTGATGGTAACAGTTGCACAACACGCGCGTAAGGTATTGGCAGTCAGGTGGAACTCACGATCTTTCCGCTGGCCTCGTTATGCACAGGTCCAGAGGTTCGGCGTGATTCAGGAAAAGAGCGAGAGATCAATCTAAGGCCGTTTGGATCTTACTGATCCCTAGAGTGTATCATAGGTGTTAGGGTACAACCGACTCGTCGACCATGTGGGAATCCATGATCAGAGGAGACTTACGGAGGCCTTGCACAAGGATTCACTAGTCCGGCGGAAGGAGTATCCGACGGAGAGTTCGTCCAAGTCAAGAGAGTGTGTAATTATAGAAACAAGTACTCGACGTTCTAGAGGAATTCTAGAACAGTGGAGCGTCGGGATCGGTGTTCCAAAACATCGCACGAATTGTAAACAAGTACTTCTTAAAATAAGGTAATTAACTGCATTAATTACCAGATGTTATGTATCATATTCATGCCAATTAAGCCATATTTGGATGGTTCAACGTGTGTGCATGTGTCATGAAATCATGGATATGAAAGATCAAGTGATTGACTTTTATTATATTAAAATGCAACCAATACTTACAACTTCATTTTTCTGTAATTAAGACCGTTAACATGATATGGAAGTTACGGTGGTACAGCAGACTTGCACAAGATGGGTTTTCTGGCCCAAAAACTGAGATCGCGACGTGGTCTTGCAAGGATCGCGACGGGGTCGTCAGATCAGGCAGGCAGAACGCGACAGGGGTACTGTCACGACCAGAACGCGACAGAGGTACTGTCGCGACCTGACCTCAGAACGCGACATATCGGGCCGTCGCGTTCACAGGGTCTGCGCCTGAGTCCGACCGGGATCTGACATGCTCTTGGTTCAGACTTACCATGTTTTGACACAGGGGTGATATTCATGAAACGCCTATATCTCTCTATATGCTGACCTTTAGACAAAACTCTCAACATAGAAAATGTCAAGGACATCTATTGGAAGAACTTTTGTGTTGTGGGCTGGGTCTGAATCCGTCTCTAATTGCATGCAATACAGGAAGAACGTAAAAAAAGCCCTAAACATGCATGACTTCATTGCGACTTACATGTTAGGCTTGTAACATGAGATCTACTGATATTTGGACAAAACATTCAACATAAACGATGACCAGGACAACTAGTGGAAGAACTTTGATGTTGGGGGTTTTACCTAATTCGGTCTTTGTCCTTGTGAAAAACATGAAGAACTTAAAGTTAAATGCAACCAGAAAATGCAGTATCATGCACGACTCTATTACGAAGATTATAACTCTCAAACTAATGACATTTAAGCAAAACATTTAACATGAAAGATGACCCTATCGACTAATACAAGAACTTTCATGTTGGAGTCTTGACCTACTTCGGTCTTAAATCTCAAGAGAAACAGGAAGAACCTAAGGCTATCTGCAAACCCGAAAACACAGTATTATGCATGACTCTCTTACGGGGTTCATAACTCTCTAAATAAAGACTTTTAGACAAAACGTTCAACATGAAAGATGATCGTGACTACAAGTAGAAGAACTTTGATGTTGATGATTTAGTCTAATTCTGTCTCAAATCGTATGCATAATAAGAAGAACGGGAAAAGCTCTAACTGTGCGCGACTTAGGGAGAACGACTAATACACAAAGGATACTCCATGAAAATTAGTAAAACCAGAAGCAAATGAAGCTAGACTCGAAGCTCTACAAGATGGTATTATTTTTCTTTAATCTCGACCCAAGAATGCCTACCTTTGAACACAAAGAACTCCCTGCAGGTTCCTGGTTCGCTACAGGGCGAGGTGGAAGAAGACCACGTTTTTCCCCAGCCTTCTCCTCTCCTCCAGCGCCCCAAACTTGCTGCACACGACCCTAACTTGATGCTAAACCTTCCCCAAACGTTTTGTGAAGAGTTCTTATAGTTTTAGGGTGCTATTCATGTCCTAATGGGACTAGGAAAGAGGGCTGCGAATTTCTGCATTCTAGTTTCCAAAATCTGAGATTCTCTCACCCAAAGGAGGTAACAAAGGTTTAGGAAACCACCTCTTGAGTGGACCGTTTTGACATACCTTGTATGACTAATTACCCTAATGTGCCCTTCACAATTATTGCATATTACAGGTACGAATTTCTGAGTATTTTTATGTTCCCATTTTATTATTAGGCTAAAAGTGATCCATTGGCCCATTTTCATTAATGGGTCACTAATACATAATGTTATAAGTCTCTCCAACCTATTATTTAATTATGGTTGGTTATTCTTCCGTGTTAACAATTTTCCGACTTAGTTCCCTAATTCGGTTAACTTGGTCACGTGAACGTACACTTGGCCAATCGAATTTTTCGTTGCTCGAATCTCTTCATGAAACTCTTAAGAATAATGTTTGAGGTTGATTATAATTTTTACGGAATTTTCTAATGTATTTTCTCACGTACGATAGTGGTACGTAAGTTCTATCATTTCGATAATACGTAGGTTATTTATTTACTATTTTCATACTTGAATTTGTTCATAGGTCATAAGTTGTCCATTGGTCCAATTTCTTTTATGGACTATCCCCACATATTATTTGGAGTCTACCCATAATTATTATTTCAATTGTTAATCCACTTGGCTCATGAAATAATAGATTTTCCAATTTATTCCTTATTTATAATAATAAGTCACATAAATTCTAAATCATGGTCCGAATTATTTCTCTATGCCCAAATTTCTTAATGGGTCATTAGATAATAATTTTTAAGGTATAACTATTATTTTCATAGAATTTTTATATGAGTTTCTACTCATGCAATAATGATGTGTATCTTTTAACTAGTTTGATTTTTATTAATGGGCAAAATTTTTATTTATCTATAATATTTTTTAATTAATAAATTTATGGGGTATTACAGACTAGATATAGGACTTTCATTAAAAGGGGAGATCCAAACTATGACAAAAATTCTTTTGTATTTGTGTGTTTGATTGCTTTCATATTTATTTCAATTCATCTACACATTTACTAATTACTAATCAAAGTTTAAAGTATTTTTTTAAAGTTCACATATCACCCTATTCAAATCCCCCCCCCCCCCCCCCCCCCCCCCCCAACTGTGATTTGCTTTCTTAACGATCCAACATCAGGCTACCAGAGAGGATAGGGGAGGCGATGGTGAATACCAAGGAAAGGGGGTTGCCAGTGTTGGGAGAGGTGAAGGCCTATACATAGGCACAGATTTGCTGTTGGAGTCTTGGAGGCACATGGCTCATTGGAGGTGAGAGGGATGCATGGACAAAGTTGACATTATTGGGGTTATCTTTAACTCTGGTTAAAGAGGAGCTTTCTAATAAAGCAAACAATAGGTCTATCAAAAAAAACTCTTTTCACTAAGGCTATAGGATCCACCCTGAAACCAAGAGAGTTAACTTAAAGCTGAGTCCTCTCTGAGCCACAGGAGATAGTTGCAATGAGTAATTTTTAAATATTAGGATTATATGGGATTATTTGAAATATCGACAGATTATAGAGAGTTATATGTAAAAAAAAACAAAGATAATTATATCAATTTTTCATAAGATATTTATGGCATTATAGTTTAAAAGATAAATTTGTAAATAAAAGTAATCTAGAGATTTCATATGAAGTTTTGTCTATCTATTAAAAAACATATATAAGCATTAATAGATATTTGAAGTTAGATAATTTTATGCTTATGCAAGTATGCCACTAAATTTTAATAATAGTGAAGATAGGATATATATACATTTCAAAGTGGAAATATTTTTAGATTATGCTAAAAATCTGATGTCACCTATAAAATGTTTATCCACATATAAGTTATCCATAGATAAAATATCTCAATTTAAGATATCTTTTATTTGACCGATAAAATTAACGAGACTGACGACTTTTCATACCTAAGGATGAGATATAGTTATCCAGACTTATGGGTGTTTATTGGTGATTAAAGTTCTAATAAGCTAGCTATACTAACAAATCATTCATTGAGTTAACAGACCTGATAACTAGTAGGTATCAGGACTTATCAGGCTATCAAAATAGCCTATATATAAAATACCTGCTAACAAATTTGGACCTTTTACAATTTTAGAACTTCCCTCGACATTCCAAAAACATAACTTTTCATTTTTAATCTCTTTAGTTTTTAGTGATTTTACTATGAACATAAAAAAGTATAGTTTTTTTCCCTTTGAAACATATTCTTGTACCTTTGATATTTGAGGAGGGAGGAAGTGGTTATAGCCCACTAGAGTTCAATTCCTCACACTAATTCTATTAAGGGGAGGAGAATAGTGGTCATAATCTACTAGAGTTTGATTTCTAACACCAAATTTATTGAGAAGGAAAAAAAGTGGTGATAACCTAGTAAAACCCAATTCCTCATCTTAGTTCTATTGAGGGCTTCATTGGTTTGGCCTAAAATGGATAGGGCATTCTGTCAACCGCTAAAGACGAGTCATCGAAGTCACACAACTGGGAGACCATAATGGCAAACTCCTAAGCATAATTGACAATAGTAAGAAATGTCTCGCACTTAATAGGCTCAATGACAAAGACATGTCGACCCCATAACCATGACCAATTCATCCATGTAAGAGTCTCAAACTATCTTCATAGCTACGTTACATAGGGAGTAGAGAAGGTCATGATGAACAACAAGAAGCTTGATTGATATTTATAAGAGGACTCGTTGAGACATAGAGAGATATGTACTCAGGGAAGCCTACACCCACACACAACACAAGTACCCAATTGTCTACTTGTCTCCTTACTATATTCGATCTCCCACCAATTTTTGACTTAAGCATAAGAGAATTCTCCTTTGCGACAACAATTGTGTCTCCTTATTGCTACTCTATTTTGCAAATTCTTTGTCATATTTTCCTCCACTACAAATCTCAAGAGTGCATAGATCAGATGGTTTAGGTTACAATCTATTTTCTAACCTCTACAATATTTGTTACAATCAACTTTTAATCTTTGGAAAGGACTTACTTTGAATGATAATTCATATTTTTACACTCAAGATTAGATAGTCAAATTATGGGAATTAAAGAACTAATCATAAAAATTATGAAGACCAAAGTATTATCATGCATGTTAACCTCTCCACAGCAACATGTGAGGTCCTCCTTTCAAGAAAAGAGAAAAAAAAACAAATAAGTTGTACGATCTTTCAATCGCTATATATTTGAATAAGAACAACTCAAAACAATTTTAAGATAACATATAAGATATCGTAGATAGTAAAAGTATATGTTCAAGATCATATATCATTCCTAACAATCATGTGTCACTTTTAAAAATGACAAATAGATAAGAATTATCCATTTAAATAATTACCTATTCAGACGATTAGCAAATATTTTTTCTCTCTCTCTCTATATGATAGTTTAAAGAATAATTTACAAATGACACATCTATATAGAACTAGAAGAAGCACCATCTATGATAAAGTTCACATCTTATTCCTCTCTACCATTGTCAGGTTCACCATCATGGATGGGCATTTGGATACCAGATCTAGGACCGTTTATCTAGTGGTCTTTGGATTAAAAAGAAAAGCCATCTCATTTAAAGTCCAATTATTTGAGGGTGGGGAGGTCCATGCTAGTCAGGTAAGTTGCCAGAGCCATCAAAGTCTTATAAAACTATCATGATAATAAATATTTTGCAAAGAGCAATACTTGTTACTTATTTTATGTGTGCAGCAAATTTTAGGTTGGGAGAATAATTAGGGGTCCCTGTCAGAGTGTTGACTTAATTTGTAGTCCCTGTCAGAAAATCAGAAGTCGTATGATCCTTACTTTTTGTGTTAGTTTAATTTCTAGTCCCTGCTTTTTGTTTCTCAGCATTTAATGAGTCTTGGAAGAGGAGCCGTCCTTTTAACATCAACTTTTTCCTATTTTGCCCTTCCTTCTTCTTCTATTTTCCTAGTTACATTCGTTACAGTTGCCTTTGTATCAGTTACAGTAAACTTCTATGTCAGTTACAGTAATCCTTTATATCTGTTACAGTAAGTCTTTTTTTCCTTATGCACTATTACATTCATTACAGTTGCCTTTGTATCAGTTACAGTAGGTCTTTATATCTGTTACAGTAAGCCTTTATAACTGTTACAGACTATAGCTATAAGCTCTTACAAAAGAAAAAAAAAACTTTATTTGTTTGCAAGTGGTAGGATTCGAACCCACGTCTTCACAAAGACAACATGAGGTACCATTACCACTAAGCTACAACTACATTTGTGTTACAACAGAACATATAATATATTTAATTAAGTATTGTAGTAAATATAATACTCTATTACAACTTATGTTAAGTCTTGTTACAGTCAATATCATTCCATGTTACAGTATACATTAAGTTATGTTACAGTAAACACTATCATCTATTATAGTAAACATAATACTCTATTACAACTTATGTTAAGTCTTGTTACAGTTAATATCATTCCCTGTTACAATATACATTAAGTTCTATTACAACAAACATTATCATCTATTATAGTAAACATAATACTCTATTACAACTTATGTTAAGTCTTGTTACAGTCAATATCATTCCCTGTTACAATATACATTAAGTTCTGTTACAGTAAACATTATCATCTATTATAGTAAACATAATACTCTATTATAACTTATGTTAAGTCTTGTTACAGTCAATATCATCTATTATAGTAAACATAATACTCTATTACAACTTATGTTAAGCTTTGTTACAATATACATTAACCTTTGTTACAATATATATTAAGCTCTATTACAACTTATGTTAAGTCTTGTTATAGTATACATTAAGCTCTATTACAATGTACATTAAGCTTTGTTACAATATACATTAACCGTTGTTACAATATACATTAATCTTTGTTACAATGTTTAATGTTTGTTGTAACATAGTTTAATGTTTACTGTAATAGATGATAATGTTTGTTGTAACAGAACTTAATGTAAGTGATATAAAGACTTTCTGTAATAAGTATGAAGACTTTCTGTAGGAGATATAAAAGCTTACTGTAAATGATATGAAAGCTTTCTGTAATTGATATGTAGACTTAGTGTAAGTGATATAAAGACTTACTGTAACAAAGTTTAATGTATATTGTAATAGAGCTTAATGTATAGTTGTAATAGAGCTTAATGTATACTGTAACAAGACTTAACGCAAGTTGTAATGGAGCTTAATATATATTGTAACAAAAATTAATGTATATTGTAACAAATGTTAATGTTATGTTTACTATAATAGATGACAATGTTTACTGTAACAGAACTTAATGTATATTGTAACAGGGAATGATATTAACTGTAACAAGACTTAACATAAATTGTAATAGAGTATTATGTTTACTATAATAGATGATAGTGTTTACTGTAACAGAACTTAACGTATACTGTAACAGGGAATGATATTGACTGTAACAAGACTTAACATAAGTTGTAATAGAGTATTATGTTTACTATAATAGATGATAGTGTTTACTATAACAGAACTTAATGTATACTGTAACAGGGAATGATATTGACTGTAACAAGACTTAACATAAGTTGTAATAGAGTATTATATTTACTACAATACTTAATTAAATATATTATATGTTCTGTTGTAACACAAATGTAGTTGTAGTTTAGTGGTAAGGGTATCTCATGTTGTCTTTGTGAAGACTTGGGTTCGAATCCTACCACTTGCAAACAAATAAAGTTTTTTTTTTCTTTTGTAAGAGTTTATAGCTGTACTCTGTAACAGTTACAAAGGCTTACTGTAACAGATATAAAGACCTACTACAAAGGTAACTGTAATGAATGTAATAGTGCATAAAGAAAAAAAGACTTACTGTAACAGATATAAAGGCTTACTGTAACTGACATAGAAGCTTACTGTAACTGATACAAAGGCAACTGTAACGAATGTAACTAGGAAAATAGAAGAAGAAGGAAGGGCAAAATAGGAACAAGTTGATGTTAAAAGGACGGCTCCTCTTCCAAGACTCATTAAATGCTGAGCAACAAAAAGCAGGGACTAGAAATTAAACTAACACAGAAAGTAAGGATCATATGACTTCTGATTTTCTGACAGAGACTACAAATTAAGTCTAACCCTCTGACAAGGACCCCTAATTAATTCTCCCTTTTAGGTTATTACCTTCCTATTTTTATTAGTGCAAATCATTTAAGATAAATAACTTGAACATGTCATGACAAAAGAGGAAGTAGCATTGGACAACCCTAAACCCTAGATCTACTCACATGCTCTCTCTTATAGCCCTACCATACAAAGTCCAAAGTAGATATGACAAAATACGTTATTTGATTTATTTTAACTTCTTTTAATACTCACATAATGTTTTATCTAAGTTTGATAGCACGACATAGGATAATTAGAGGTAAGCACAGTTAGCTAATTAAGATAAGCTAGGGTAATTCTACCAAAATTATATGAATTTTTTTTTACGAACCACATCATCATTATTACAATATTACTCTTGTAATAAATATTTTTGTCTAACTAAGCATCTTTTGTGTGCCTATTAGAATCCCAAGATGAAATGTTCTCCATCCACTCACTCTCCTTCTCAGCATGGTTCTCTAGTGCATCGATAATTAGTTCTAAAATAATTTTATGGGCTACTTTGGTTATTCTAAATTCAAGGTAATTACTTGGATATTTACCTTCCTATAAATCTAAAAGAGGGGAAAAAAACCACAGTGTTTATAAGGAGTGAAGTACCAAATAAAAAGAGATCACATAATGATGACTTGTTTTCCCATATGCATTTCTTTTTCCCTTGAAGAGGGCAAAAAAAAAGAAGTCTCAATAGTGAAGCCTTCGTGTTTATAATATTATTTAGGGTAAATTAATTAGAAGTCTCTGACTGTAACAGTGAGGTCTTTATTGTAACAGAACTTAACGTATACTGTAACATGTGATAACATTTACTGTAATGAGTTACAGCTCTGTTAGGAACTAATAAATAAGTCAAAAATCTAACAATAATTTTTAATTAATTTACCCTATTATCTATAAAAATAATATTTTATAAAAAATGATATTTAACTGCCCACCACACTAAAATTAACCCAACACCTTCCAATCCGAAGACAAACAGCAAACGGGGATTAGAACAAAGAAAATTGTCCCTATTGCCGGATAAACCCATTTCAAAGTTCAAAGAACCGAAGTTCAGAGTTTAGTTCAATTTACAAAATTAAATTGAATCTCTGGATTTATTTCACGTTTCTAATTTTTTTATTACAGTTCAGTTTACTTTAATTTTAAATTTATAATATTTGTTTGATTCGAGTAAATCGATTCAACTTGAATAAATCAAGTGACTATATGCATATACAAATTATATAAATTTTTACATTTTTATATATAATAGTAAATTATTATAAGATTAGAGATAATTTAATCTTTTTAATTAAAATTATTATCATGTCATGTTATTTTCATATTTTCTTTTGATAAATATTACACCAAACATACATCTATTGAGAGATTAATGTATTAATAAAAACTTTGAATATATTGTATTTAAATCGAATTAAATTAATTTAATTTTAAAATAAAATAGATTTGATTTGATTTATTTCGACTTTACTTGATTTGAGAAAAAAAATTCTTCAAACCAAAACAACAGGGTGTTCACCCGAGAATTTGAGAAGCATCTTTCTCAAATCCCACTCGTTTCGTCGGCGACAAAGCGGCTGTGCTATTTGTTTATCGTGTCTCTTCGCGAACCCGATCCAACGATCCCCACAAAAAAAAAGGAGCCCGCTTTCTGCTCTGTCGATCACTTCAGAAGCTTCTTCTGCTCTGCCGCACCCCCAGTGCAGTTCTTCTGCATCGGTGGGGAGCAACCTGGTGTCTCCTAATGAGATCCTCGTGTAGTTACTACTGCCAGGACAGGTAGCAGGTTTGCACGGCTCATCAAAGGTCTCCTACAACTGAGCAGCTGAGGGGGGAGGGGCGGGGGGGGAACTACCGTCACTGCTGCAGTACTTGCTCGTCTTCCCCACGACCCATCTAACCCAAAACTCTAGAAAGCCTCTTCCTGTCCTCTTCACCTCCTCTTCTGGTTCTTCTTCCTCTCCACCAGAACAAAAGTTCATGCTTTTAGAGCCCACCCACCCACACCCACCCCAGAGAGAGAGAGAGAGAGAGTTGAATAGTCCTATATATCCTCTTCCACCTCTTCTTCTTCCCACCTTCATCAACAGAAGAAAAGTTAGTACTTTTGAGTGGAGAGAGAGAGAGAGAGAGAGACCTCAGTTGGAGAATTGGGAAGGGGAAGCAGGATGAGATGATGAATTGGGAGGTTATCACTAATCAGCAGTACCCTATCCTCTTCACCTCCTGGAGAATGTGGGGGTGTGAGGGAGAGAGAATTGGGAAGGGGAAGCAAGAGGAAGATGGAATGAGGGGTCTGCTTACCAGTATACACCAGTAACAGTTCTTCACCCCCCTCTCCCTTTTCCTGTTCTTTAATTTGTGTTTTTATTCTTTTTTTTCTGCATCTGTCTCTGTCTTTGGAGGGTTTTGCTATATATAAAGAGGGAAGGGGGGGGGGGGTGAGAAATGGATGTGGTCACCTTCGCGGTCATTATAGGAGTTATTGTGATCTTTTTCGTCGTCATCTGCGTCATCACCGCCGAGGGTATCTGCCGTCGCAGCTCCTCCTCGTGAGACCCCTCTACACAATGGCGGCTGCCGGCGCTTTGAGACGGGCGCCCTGCCGCCTTCCTCTCCTCCCTTACCTCTTCCTGCTCTCTGCTGTCGCCCTCCTCCTCCTCGGCCTCTGCTCCGCCGCGGGGGACGGCGCCGCCGGGTCCTGCCCTTTCTCCAGTGAACACCGCGCTGACCATGATCGCCACCACCACCACGACCATGACCATGGCCCTGGCGGTTGTGGCCATCACCATCACCACGGTCACGGGCACGGCCATGGCCACCATGAGCACCACCGGGAGAGGAAGCTCCCGGAAGAGCTGCAGGAGGAGGAGGATCTGGCGCTGGAAGAGTTTGGAGATGAGCATTCCTCGGACCACTTCCGCGTCCACCACCATCACCATCGCGGTTCCCACGGTGATGGCGCAGATCACAGGATGTCTACACCAGGTAATGCATGGGACTGTGAATTCGATCCGGTTTTTCTTCTTGAGAAAATGATTTTTCCCCCTTTCCATGACGTTGGTGTTTTGAAGCTCTCTGGTTGCATGCCATGGGTTGTTCTCTGCTCGTGAGCATGGCATCTCTGATCTGTCTGGTCATTCTTCCACTGTTCTTCTGTGAGTATTCTTTAAAGAAAGAAAAACACCTGTCTGTTGTAATCGGAGGGATTAGTATATTGTGGTGTTGACGCAATTATTGGTTTCATGCAGTGAAGGGGAAGCCATCAAAGCTGGTTGTCGATTCGTTGGCAGTGTTTGGGGTCAGTTACAGGCCTTGTTCTTGGCCTTCTCCGTTGCGCTCAACATCCTCTTTTTGTTAATTTGTTTATGCAATATAGGTCCAGCATGTCAGCCAGTGCCTCATATGTCACTTCTGTATTAGCTTTCCTCCTAGTTTTCCTTCATGTACACTTCTATTAGACGATTTTGACCTCTTGAAATTGGTTTTACTGCTCTGTCAATGTCTAACAGCAAGAAGAAATAGACTACACATTCTTTCTTAACATTAACCTGATATTTGTTCATTTAACCTTCTTATATTCTTGAAAGAGTGCGATTCCTAGCTGGCAGTGCAATTAATATCTACCCATCAAACAAAACTTTATTGACTGAGCACGAAATATTTTTGTCTTCTGCAATTTTCTTTATATACTAAAAGGATTTTTTTTCCCTTCCTTTTTTATTGCCGTGATTTTTTGTCATTGCTTGAATATTTCTCATAGGATAGATCTTTGCTATAGAAATGTAGTTTTTTTTTTTTTGGTTTCATAACAAAATGCTGATTTTTAGTGAAAATGTGTCACAGGCTGGGGCAATGTTGGGGGATGCTTTTCTTCACCAATTACCTCATGCCTTTGGTATGATTCTTCCCTCATGTTTCATGACTATGATGCTGATTTATACTCTTCTCATTTTACTTGCAGCCTCAGTTGTCTCTTGATCTTCCTGCTACATATTTTTCATTAAAAATACAACATTATGCTTTTATTAGATTGTAGTCGTCTTTATAAGGTCTTGAAATATTTCTAGTAATTAACAGTAAGCACTTCTCTAAGAAATTAGATCCTTTCTGTATTGTGATGGAATGTATCTGAGATATTAATAGCAATATAGCATGCAATTCTTGTTCAGTCATGGACTTGATAAAGGTGCTATTCCATTCCAAAAAGAGAAAAAGTTTGAAACAATTGGGACTTTCATTGATGCTAGTGGGGTTGAGCAGCTACCCTTCTGACTGGACCACTTTGACTGCTAAATCATCGAGGAATTGGAAGCACTTTTAGGTCATAAACTCTTTAAAGCAGTGCTCTCTCAACTGTTGTATCCCCTTATAAGGAACACAATGAGTTGGGAGTCTCAAAGTCAAATTCTAGATATTATGTTAACATCACAATGTCCATTTCTGCAGAAATATAAGTAAATACTTTTGTATCATGCATCAGGGAATTGAACTCTGTTATATATTAAACTTTGGTTAGCTCATGAACAATTTTTACATGTTAGTGTTAGAATCACTTTGAACAATTTTTACATGTTTGTGTTAGAATCACTTTCTCCTCATCATTATGCTAGACAAAGTTCTCAGTTCTCATTATGCCTTCTCCCACCAAATTGGATCAATTGGGACCATGAATTCATGAAATGCAGGATTAGCCAACACAGGTCAGGACTGACAGTGGTTGATTGATTTTGGCCTTAAAACTAATCTGATGGAAAAGAGCTAAACGCTGAAGGGAAAATCGATTGGAAATGGTCTGATTTAGACTGAATCAGCTTGGATTGGAGTTGGACTGAAATCAGCTAGAGACTGTGCATCGGCTGGTTCCTCCATGAACTAGTAAATCTTGGCTGATTGGGTTGGAGTAAAAGTTTGAAATTTCATAGGAAAACCTTTCTTTAATGTTTACATTTCTATTTTTCAAATTTCTATAGAATGTCTTTTTTACAAAAAATTCCTTTTCATGGCAAAATTGTTTAAATTACTTTAACTGGATTAGGCCACTTGGCTTAGATTGGCCAGTTCCACTAGTCCATTCAGATCCAAATTAGGTTTGTGCCTATCTAATCCACCACCTGCCCGATGAACATGGGAAGGTCTGTCTGAAGTCCTATGAGGTGGTTGGCAGATAGAAAACCCATTTCTTGGTTATGTATTCCTATGTGATGTCCCATAAGAAAACCTCAAAAGTCCGCCTAAACTTTTGAAGTAGTTTAGATCCAAGAAGGCTTACACCTCTGGCATCATAATGGATCATTGCAGAATGGCTTCAATCCACCCCTTTTTGCAGCCGGAGGCGAATTTCTAGAATTTCAGCGCCCCCCTGGTCCTATTCATCGCATAGCCATCTGCTTACTTTATATGTGCAGCTACTTTATGTGCGTGAGTATCAGATTTTACCTGAGGGAGATTGGAGAATGGGTGTGGAGGGAGATGGAGTAGAAGGCCTATCTCGATCCTTGTCAATGGATCATTGTTGAAGTTGTTGTGCCCCAATCCTTCTGCAAAAGAACAGTTTCTACTGTCCAACTGGCCTTCTGCTTTCATGCACTGGTCATATCCATCTTTCTACTCAATCCTTAGAGCTTTGGCCAGTGGTCAATTAGTGGATGTAATCTATCTGAAGGGGTCTTGCCATGTGGACCTTTGTATCCTGCCAGCTGGTTTCCCAAGGAGACTCAGACTTCAGGATCATTGACTATATAGTTATAGGCATGAGGCAACCAAGGGGTTGCCTCGAGCCTCAAACGCCTAGGCAATGCCCTAGGGTGTTTGTGGCAACAGTTATCAAAAAATTGAAAAAGATAGATATGTGCTATTTTGTTCACAAAATGACCAAAATACATGCATAAAAATCATAAACTGCCTACATTTATTCATTCAACCATGCCAGGCCTAGTTTTTTAGGGCTGGGGTGAGAGAAGTGGGCCAAGATGTCTGCCTCTAGCAGCCTGGTCAACCCCAAGATTGCCTAGGCAATTTGGACGAAGGCGAGGCTCTAGCATGGCGCCTCACCTCGCCTCATGGCCTAGGCGATTGCCTTGACCACATTTGATGATGTAGATCATTGGTGGTTCTGATGCAGTAGTAAGTAAATTGTCTTATGCTAAAAAGAACTATTAAATATGTGAAGTAGAGATGTTAAGCAATTATATCTGCAAAATTAGGATAATCTATTTTCAAATTGAATCTGCCTTGGATGTTCTTTTTCCTTTCTTTGTAACATTTTTTTTAATTATCAATGAATCAACCCATTTGGGTTTCCTTCAAAAATTGGATCTGGATATTTGTTTAGAAAGCAAATAAGGTCTTATGTAAAAATGCTTAGTTTCTGATCTTTTTAGTGATTATTTCTCCTGGATCTTTCTAGAATCTTACGCTTATGCTTAGAGATTTGATGTATTGTGCTATACTGTCAATCTTTGTGAATTAGGTGGTGAACATTCCCACACACATGATCATCACATGGACGATATACATGATCATACTCATGAACACTCACATTCTCATTCTCTGGAAGATCTTTCTATTGGACTATCAATCCTTGGTAAGGATAACTTTCTCCATTCACCCTATACTTTACCTAACATAGGTTTTAAATTTGTATTGCTCGTGGGATGCATCCAAGGGGATGTTTCATACATTTGTTGCAGGAAGCTTCTGCCTAAATACAAAACAAGGGAAAGGAGAAACACCATGTACTATGCTTTACATTTTTTACTTGGGCCAGACTGAGCAAACTATTATTTCCTAGGGATAATGCTTACTCTTGACAAAGGCCCAGCTTTTCTTGAAATAAGGTTTTTTGGCTTATAGCCATTTGATCTTTGTTTCCAGTTTGCTGGCACAAAACCTTGTATGCTTCTGTTGCCTATATTTATCATCTGCAGTGAGACTTGAATCAGGGTTTCCTTCTTATATTTATTCATATTTATCTTCTGGCGTTGATACTTATTTGTTAGAACATCAAAATTTGATATAGTATCAATTTTAATATGGACACTCCATATTACTACAATGTTAAGTTTGGTGTAGTATCAATTGTAATATGGACACTGTGTAAGTATCAAAATTTATGCAAGTACCTGTCTGGATGGCTCTCATGTCAAAACTTTTAGGGAGAAAGTCCTTCACATTTGACTTTTTTCAGTACTTTTTTTGTAAAATCATTTCAAATTATTAAAGAAATCCACAATCTAACTATAGTTTGTTCTGGTTTCTCTCTCCCCCCCTCTTATAAGCTATTCCTATAGCAAAACTTGCAAATCTGCCATCCTTGGCTAACATAGTTTAAAGCAAGGTTCGGCGCATTGGGGAATCGGGGCGAATCGGGTTTTTCCTGATCCGCCACGATTCGCCTGAATCGGGCCGATTCACATGAGAATCGGATGGGAATCGGGCGAATCGGGTTTCTCCTGATTCGATCCGATTCGGCCGAATCGGACCGATTCGATCCGGCACGCCAAACCATGGTTTAAAGTGTCACTCTATATTGCAAAAATGCGACTCCCATAATGTCCTGTTTCTGTTCATCTATTCAAGCATGGTTTACTCTAACAGCTAACTTGTGGTTGAAAATGACAAGACTGCCCATGGATGATTCAACTCTCTCCCTGAGACACTCATCTCTCCGGTGGGATTCTGTCTCCTTCTCATTGCCAGAGGAGAAGAAATCAGAGATTTCTGTGTTGTGCAATAGGTGGGAGAGCGAGAGATGGAGGGGGGGAGGCGGTGGGGGGCCATGGAGGGGGCCCACATGGCACAGGTAAGGGAGTTGGGGTGGGGATTGGGGTGTTAACAAGCAATAAGAGGAACATGAAATAACTTCAGCAAAATGGCAATGGCAACAGGGGTACCATCATCTGTCATGAAGTGGGTCCTTGACTCAGAAGAAAAATAACAGACAACGTTGGTGTGAATGATGTCAGGGGTGGGTGTTTACAATCTTCATCGCTGAGGAATGACAAAAGAGGCTTGTATGTGGAAGGTCAAAAGACTGCTGGGAGGAGGTAGACAAAGGAATCAGTTGTCCCTATGATGGCATTCACATGGGTTTGTAGGGAAGACAGAAGGATGAGGTGGAGAAGGTTACATAGGAGATAAGAGATGATGTGGAGAAGGTTGAGAGGGAGACAGAAAGGAGGTGCTGAGGGAGGAAGAAACTGAATAGTGGTGACAAAGGGATAAGAAAATAGGGCAAATTGTGCATTTTCAAGATTTGGAACAAGGAAAAAAGAATCGGAACAGCCCAGGGGGATCCCTGGGCCAATCTACCAGAAGTAAAAAAAAAATTTAGTGAAAAATCAGATTTAAAAAATTAGAGACAAGTCAGGAACAAAATATGTATTCAATATTTGCATATATTTATGTATATGTAATACACATTCATATATATGTATAAAATATATGTGTAATCATATACATATCATTTTATTTTGAAATGTGGATAGTGCCACAAGAATATTAATGAAATAGAAAGGTGGAATGTACAAGAATAGACAAATGTAATCATATACATGTCATATTAACGTACTGACATAGTATTTATATCCTTATACATGTATACATATACATATAAAGATATGTGTTAATGTATACAGTCAGAAATGATGATTTTGGGTTGTAGTCTGAAACCAAGTGGATTTATTTTTTGTCCCATACATTATACATAATATATATTATGTATAAAATACTCAAATATGTGTTTATGATATATGTATAAACATTCATATATTTATAAAATATATATGTAATCATATACATATCTTTAATGTATAGGCATAATTAATATGTATATCTATATCGTATATATATCATATGAATGAACACTTTATACATATATGTGTATTAAACTACATACAATCATATATTAATGTGTATATATATAGAGAGAGAGACAATGAGTGTATACATATACATAATACAAACATATAATATATATATATATGTAGGTTTGAATATTGTAATCAATAATATGTGTGTCAAATATGATATATAATACACAATGACATGTCATATATATGTCTACATTTTTTTTTTTTTTTTTGGGGGGGGGGGGAGTTGATAGTACCACTGCTATATATTATAAAAGAAAAATGGATATATGAAATGGGGGAATGCTCCCAAAGAACTCCCCCAAAACAAAAGCATGATCTGTCTACATGTGTTTGTGTACTTATATTCATAAACATGTAAATTAATGTTCACAATCATATTAGACATTAATTCGTATGTATGTATATATACATATGTACTATATGTCAAATGATAGTTCAATGCAAGTATTAAATATTAATCAATATATACAAAACAACAAATTTGTATGGCAGAATCGGCCTATCCAAGCTGGTCCGGGCTTATCTGGACTGATTTGGTCGCCAGAACTTTTGTGATCCAGCCGATCTGATACGGAATCTGCTGATCCAGATCGTGATCGGCTGATTCTGCTAACCATGACTTGAAATGGACAAATGAAAATGGAAATGAGGACCTGAATGGCTGAACCGGAGTTGCTGGAGAGAAAGTAAACTTGGACTCGACGATAAATTTCAACTGTGGCTTCTTTTATATAGGTTACAGATATATGCTCACGTAGACATGTATCATATTGAAGCTCATTCTTGTACAACTGATCTTACTTGGGATATAAATGGTCTGTTCTTCAAAGTATGCATGAAACTTGTGCATAAACATTTATGACCTGTGAACCTTCAATGACTATCTGAATTTTTAATTATTTGAGTAGTGTAAGTTAACTACTTTTTTCCTGTAGGAATACTCACTAGTGTTTGAACTTTATGAATATTCATGTCGCCAATAATTGACCTCACCAGCTTAAATTGACTGTTTCAGCTGGTATTCTACTTTTTCTGATCGTTGAGAAGATTGTGAGGTATATTGAAGATGTATCCAGAAAAGATGGACATGCATGGGGGCATGGCCACCACCACCACACGAGCCTTAATAAGAAGGATGATGATACTAGTAGCAGTAGTCTGGATTCAGATATAAATGACAAAGATAGTAAAGACACATCCGGGACAGAACCATCAGATCATGTATCTGATGAGAATATAAAAGTTGGGGAACATAGTTCACAGGAAACTCCTGTTCGTAAGGTATGAATCTGATTGTTATATTGCAAACATCTTTTTACCTCTGTTTAGTTAATAAAATTGGTGGCACTATCCACTTTTTTTCCAAAAAGATATGGTAGACATCTTGTTAGCTTTTTGTGTGAAATCTGTGATGGTCCTTGTATCTTGTTTTCACCCATGCAAAATATTATCTTCATCAAAAAAGAATGGCATTTGATTACTATTCTTTCCTTATATCTGGGATTCTAGATGACATAACCTTTCTCCAGCTTTTTTTCCTTCAAGTTCAAATTCTTGATGATAGCTAATGAAATTGATGAAAATTTACATTTGGCAAGAAGACCTGTTCATATTGAAGGCTTGATCTTTAGAGAACGAGTTCTCAAGAAATGCATTGTCCAATATTAATTAAGGTCAAAAATAAAAAGATAAAATTAATCTCACAGACCATGTGTCAAGAAACTAGCAAACCTGGGTATTGGTCAAGGATTAAAGAAACATGAGAATCTAGGGCGGAAGACTGTTGTTAACAGGAATTCCAGTGTCAAAGTGTCATGTTGAAACAAAAACTGTGATAGTTATATCATAAACATTTTTTTTTTGAAATGTTAGCTATGCCATAAACATACTTTTATATTCACTGTATTTGGACTTATTCTCATTCGTTTCTTTTCTTTTGTCATAAACCGTGTGGGTAGTCGTGGAGCTTGCAGAGGGTGGCAGGATAGCATGGGGCAGAGTGGCAGCAAGAAAAGAACAGGATGGTTTGGGGCTTAAGAACATCAGTGATTTCAATATGGCTCTGCCGTCTAAGTGGCTGTGGAGACTTGGGAGTGGGAGAGTGGTTATGGACATTGGTGATTCAGCAGAGGTACTTTGGCAGGAATAGACTTTGGGATATTCCTAAGGCTTCTAGCAGTTCTTCCCCGTTTTGGCGTGACATCTTGTACTGCAGGGAATTTCTTCTGTTCGGGATCTGGGTTCGTCTTGGCAGCGGAGACATGGTGTCCTTCTGGAAGGATAGGTGGTGTGGAGCAAGGTTTGGCGGATCGGGATCGGAAGGCGAATCGGATTTCTCTTGATCCGATTCGATTCCCCCCGAATCGACCCGAATCGATCCGCATCGGATCGATTCTCATGGGTATAATAATAATATATCATATATATGATATTTATAATGTATAATATATTATTAATATGATATAATATATAATATATCATATATATGATATTTATAATGTATAATATATATTATTAATATGATATAATAATATTATATATATGAGGCGAATCGGACCGAATCGATGGAATCGAGGATCGGGTTTTCCCTGATCCGATGCGATACGGGGGTATCGGGCCGGCACGATCCGGCACGCCAAACCTTGGTGTGGAGACTTCACCTTGCAGTCTTTTTTCCCTCCCTTTACCAGATTGCATCAGACTCTCCCTCACCTATCTCTCGGGTTTTTGGCTTTACCCTTCCGGGAGGGGCCTGCCGGCCTGGGCACCGCCTAAAAGGCGGGACTTGATTCAGACTGAGGAGATGCACTTCCAGGACCTCCTTTCTATGCTGTCACAGTTCACCTGTCTTACTCAAGTGATGCTTGGGTTTGGAGGTGGGAGGAAGGAGGTGTATTCTCAGTCAGCTCAGCATACAAGGTTTTAGCAGATAAGGTCTTCGCGATCAGCTCCATCAGCAGGTGTGGAAGCCGAGAAGCCCTTCGAAGGTGAAGATTTTGATATGGAGGATTTCACATGGGAGACTTCCTACTAGGGACAGGCTTCGCCGGTTCATTGTGGACATTCAGCCCACTTGTGTGCTTTGTGGGGAGGAAGAGGAGACCATTGATCACTTGTTTGTAGGGTGTTCTTATTCTCAGGGTGTTTGGAGAATGGTGGAGAGGAAGTCTGGCTTCACTGGACGTCCTTGCAGTCAGCTTCACCAGCTTCTTTTGGGTTGGGAGAGAAAGTGGGCTCTCAGGGGTGATAGGGCTGTTTGGTGTCTAACTCTCCATGCCACTTTATGGATGCTTTGGGGGGAAAGAAACAGTAGAATCTTCAGGAGGGCTTCAAGAGATGTGACGGATCATCCGTGGTTTGTTTGCCAAAGTTAAGGAGTGGGCGAGTGCTTATTGTTGTGTGGATTCCTCGACTTCTTCTCTTTTTACTCTTTTGGGAGATCAGATGCTTCCACATAATCTCTCTGTGGCTCTTTTTTGTATAGTGGCGGGTGTTGGTTTTTGGCTATACTGCCCACACTTGTAATATTCTCTCTTGCTTTAATATAATTGTGGTACTATCCACCTTCCATTTTTTTTTGTCATAAACCATGTGTAGATTTTCACTAGTAATTGTCCTGATCTACAAGCTCTGAATGTTAAGCTGTCGACATCTGTATGAAGCAAAAACATATACCATATATGCATATTTTAAAAGCAGTATAGTGCAGTCAGCGTTCATGCTGGTCCATGGTTCAGGTGTTTTCCCTATATCAGGGGTGCAGTAGTCACTATGGAAATTGTGCTATTACATATTCACCTCCAATTTCTAAGTTTATCTTGATTTATGCATGTCTTCATGATTTTTATGTCATGTTTTTGCCTCTACTTTGTGCTACATGATCACTCTCCCTGCTCATTATGAGGAATAATACTTCCTTTACCAAAAGCGTGAAGTACTCGGGGGATAATTGCACAAGTTAATTAATAGACTTTACGAGGGCTGTATTACATTACCAAGAGGGGAATGAAGAAAAAATAATATAATTTTGATCATTAGGTATCATTTGAGATTGTGTGTTAGAACTATTTATGATACAGGTGGGATGAACCCAACTCCTAGTTGGTGAAGAATTAGATGCTTCTTGAGTTTATGCTAGGATCGAACAGCCTGCTGCTTCCATGTTTCTCTTCTTTTCTGATTTCCCTCACATAAATACGGTAATCATTCTTTATACTTTTGGAAGATATTTCATGCACCACCTGCTTTCTATTTTAGAAAGCTAAGCTCTATATCAATCAATGTTAGGAGAGCTGAACTCTTTGTAAAATGACAAATTGGTGACCTAGACACCATATGAACCAATGGATTAGTGTAGAGATCAGAGCTTTGTGAACAAACTAACATGTAGACAAGGAGGTTTGCAATGGAGAGGGGCACAGCAAGTACCTGTACAAGTGGCAGTGAGGTGGTTGTTCATCATGTTGGATGCTGAGAACATCGCTGACTTTGAGTTCGGTGAGATGTCAATGTCCACTAGTTGATCTGACACAGGAGTCATGGCATGAATCAAAGGGAGCCTAGGGTGGATAGATTCCTCTTTCAGCATTTCACCATCTCTGTTTTGGAAGTGCCCAAGTGGGAGATTCGACAGTCTATTCACAAAAAGAATATGATTTTAAAGTTGATGCTTATTTGGATGCAAGGGATCTGTTTAACTGATGAGCGACAGGAAACAGTTGCGGCTGTTCTCAACAAATTAATGCCATTGAGAGTAATGTTTTAATACTGCTAACATGATTCTGTATTCAGCTATGAACAAAGGGGAGACAAATGAAAACAAAAGCTCTGGGCTGATTGATTTTGCATGGAAAATTGAAGGCTTGTGGAAGCCATGGTGTCTTTTCATTTTAGGGGTTCCCATGTATGTTATATAGTTATCTGGAACGTGATCCTCATTTGGGAAGTGAGATGGATGCGAGTTGTTTTGTTTTATGGATTTAGTCTTCTCCCATTCACAAGTTTTATGCTGTTGAGGTTGGAAATCTTATCTAAGTCCCAGTTTTTCTGTTGTTGCTAAGCATTTTGTTAGACTATGTGGATCCTGCGGGTGTGAGCAAAACCAGTGCACTTTGATGGCTAGCTTGGAAGTTGGGATTAACTTGCCTATTACTCAATCTTGGCTTGTTTAGGAGGCTAAATCAGTCCTCCAAAAATATTTTCAAGTTTATGGTGTAAATGAGTTTACAAGTTCTAATCTGTTGAGGTTGGAAGTCTAGTATCACCCATGGTTTGCCAAATCATATTGAATCAGACCATTTCAGACATATTATACCATATCGAAAAATGTATAGCATAGACTGAAATGGATGAAACTGGGCCTTATAGATTTCATGCGGAAGACTCTGCAAGTGGGGCAAACCAAATAGGATGATATCAGTGTTGTATCACATCGTACCAGGCCAGATCTAATTCACTATGTATCAGCAATAAGGTCATCCTTGAACTCTCGTAGTGACAGGAACATTGTTGCTGAATATTTTGAGAGATTGTATAAATCTCCTCTGCAGGTCTGAGAAGAACCGATGCACTAAATTGGGTTGCTTAAAACCTTAAACTTAACTCGGCTACGACTTGATATTTGGCTTGTTTATGAGGTTAGATGACTGTTGCACCCATTTTTTTGACGCACATATGGTGCGCAAACAAAAAGAGGATCAAGCAGTCACCCAAGGGGTTCGATTAGGCCCTTACTGGGGCCTACTGGCCCCCGGTAGGCCCAGCAGTACCTGCTGGAGCCCAGTGGGTTCCAACTGGCCTTTTTGAGGCCAGTCAAACCCACTGGACTCTCAGCGGGTTTGACTGGCTCTTTTTGAGGCCAGTCGAACCCACTGGCCAGGCCAAAAATAGGCCAAATGAACCCGCTGGGAGGCCAGCGGGTTCAAACCCATCTTTTGGGCCCCCTAGCGGGTCCATTTGCCTCTTTTTGAGCCAGCGGGTTCAACCCCATCATTTTGACCCCCTAGCGGGAACATTTGCCCCATTTTTGGGCCTGTTGAGCCCGCTGGTCATCTGCCCCCCAAACTTCTATAAATAGGCCCCGGCGGCCCCGTTTCAAGGGGAGATCCAGCACAGGTGTTTGATTGTGGTTCGTGGTCCGTGCGATCATTTGTTCATTGGTGTAAGCCCTCAAGGAAAATTGCATAAACACCATCGGACTTTTACACTTGTGCCCCCATGCCCTTATAGGCTCAAATATGATCGTCATATGACATCTTTGTACCACTTGGAGGGTAAACATGTGTGACTCTCAGAAGTTACAAAAATACCTCGTCTCGTTGGCTAGGAAGACCTAAGTTCTACAAATTGCAGTTATGCCCTACACTTTTCCAAACTGTGGCTACGCCCCTATAACCCGAGTCAATGCGGAATGGAAAGGTTGTTAATGAGGAGGAGCCTAAAGCTGAACCAGTTGGAGCCAAGTTTGTGTTCGTGGTTTGTTGGCTTGTTTGTCCGTGGCTTTGTGTAACACCCTCAGGGCCTCAAGGGTATGCAAAATTGCGTAAACACCCTTGAGTTTTCACACTTGTGCCCTCATGGGCTCAAGGACGCTCGTTGTATAACCTCTTCATGCCATTTGGAAGGTAAAAATGTGTAGCTCTCAGAAGTTACCAAAATACCCTTCTTTGTGGGCTAAAAGACCCAAATGGTGGCCATGTCCCTATACCCGCGTAAGTGCGGAATACCATGTTATGCGATCGACAATGCGTTGACCATGGTGACTATGCCCATGTACCCGCGTCACTATGGAGTACCATTTTGCAACGTGATGACTATCCCCATGTATCTACATCAGTATGGAATAGCATTTTACAATTGTGGCTATGCCTCTATATCCATGTTAGTGCGGAGTACCATGTTTTTAAAAGAGAAGAGATTGGATCTGACCTAGGAAACTAAACATAAGGACATTCGTGGCTCATGCTTGGGTCTGGTCGTGCAAGTTCGTTAGGGGTATGAAATTACCAAAATACTCCTAGACTTTGCACTTATAGCCTTAGAGGTCCAGACTATGTACTGTTTGTGTGTCTGATGGATAGTGGCTAATGTGTAACTCTCAAAAGTTATAAAAATGTCCCTCTTTGCAGGCCGGACATATTCAGTCCTACATATTGCAGTTGTACCCGACAATTTTACAAATTGTGGTTATGCCTTTATATTCCACGTTAGTGAGGAACTTATTTTGTACATGCAACAATTTGTCGACCACCACTTGTATATGCACCAATGATGAATATAATGGAATATTTTCATTTCCATCCATCTTTTTTCTGTGGTCACGTGGCAAATTACATATAAGCCCTTGTTGCTTCAAATATGCCTACAACGCGTCTGATTAATTGCCAAACCTTCCAAAAATTGCTTTAGTGCTCCCGAAGGTTATCTAACATTTCGAAATCTCCATTCCCAACCCAAAACTTGTATCAAGTCCATTGGTTTGGTCAAATTATCATTATACCTCTGCAATTCAAACATGGTCTAATGACCTCCGAATCTTTCAAAAATGACTTCAGAGTCTCTGGAAGCCGGGAATTGCAACAAACCCCTTTTACTAATCTTAAGTTTGTATCAAACCCTTGACTTGACCAAAATTATCCAAGTACCCCCGGAACTCAAAAATCCCCAAATGGCCCTGAGATCCGACATCTTTTATTATACCCTCCAAAAAGACATGTACCCCTTGTCCATGCCTTTATACTCTGGATTATAGGATTTTTTCCCCCATGACCATCACTGTCTATTGAGAAATCCTAATTCTCTCAATCCCTCTTAATGATGAGCAACAGTCCATAATGAGCCATGCCAAGAGCCTGCACTATTCCTCAGAACCCATGAAAAGGATCCAAGAATTTCTCTCTAACAGTTAATCAAGGGTGTTCGGACTTTAAACTGATGTAAATTAACAACAACTCTGGTCAGTGGGGAACGGTCCAGACACGAACCCAATCCGTCTAATAAACCATACGCGAAACAGATACCCCAAATATCGGCGCAACCGTCCATTAAATGGACATACAAATTCTCCGCATCATGTAGATTCTAAATTTGTCTGTTAGACAGACTGGCACGTCCGCAAACTCTAGAAAGAAAAATATTCCTTCTCTTTCTTCATTTTCATATCATATATGTTTTTTTTTTGCAACCAACAATGACTCAATTTTTTTTTTTAAGTGGGTGGTACCACTAAAATATATTAAAGAAGAAAGGGATGTACATGTATAGGCTGAAACTTTTCACAACCCCCTTTACAAAAAGAATCTCCACACCAAGACGGTGCCCCCCTTATCTCCTCAGAAGCAAAAAAAGAGAGGAGTTTGAAATATCAGTTAGATAACTCAAAGTTACAAATGATTGTTCATGTTTATGCTGTAAATAAGTCCGAGTTTGAGCAGGAGTAGACTCGGCTTGTTTAAGCTCATGATTAGTCATGAACAAGCTTGTATAATATTAGTTATATTATATAAATATGAATTATAAAATATTCATGACTATACATATTTTATAGTCATGAACAAGCATGTATAACACTTGTACATTCTCTCTTTTTTAACATACTTAGTGGTACAACCCACTCCCCCCCCCCCCCAAAAAAAAAGAAGGAACAAGCATGTATATCCATGAAACTTAAAGGGAAGTTTTATAGAACGGCTGAGAAACCTATTTTGTTATATGGTACCGAGTGTTGGACAGTACAAAAAGAACACATTAACACAATATGTGTAGTAGAGATGAGGATGCTGAGATGGATGTGTGGTAAAACTAATAAAGATAAGATTAGGAATGAGCGGTTCTATGAGGATTTGGGGATAGCTCCAATTGATAGTAAAATGAGAGAAAATAGATTCAGATGGTTTAGATACAAGCACTGTCGTCCTAACTTGGCGCAGGTTAAAAGATATGATCATATCTTAAAGGATGCTAGTAAATGAGTTCGGGGAAGACCTAAAATGAGATAATATGATGTTATTAGAAAGGACATTGGCTTCTTGGGTTTAAACAGGAATATAACACTTGATAGAAATCTTCGACATAACAGGATTCATGTTGCCTCTTTTTGATGTATAGGTGTTGGGGGTTGGTCTTTTGTTTGGGTTTGTGACCCACCTATACTTGTGTTTTCTCTTTCTTTTTCTCAATATATACACATGGTACTATCCACTTACAAAAAAAAAATTAGGATTCATGTAGCCGACTCCAAATAATGAGATAAGACTTTGATGATGATGATGATAAATATGAATTATGAGTAATTTAATTTTTTTCTTTTAATAAAAAGCTATAGGTCAAATGAATCCATGGAGACACTTGGCCTGGCCATGACCACCCGAGTACCATCTTGGTGACTAGGTTTGCTTTGATAAGTGCCTTCTGTTGATTAGTGGATCATGCCCATTTGGTCCCACATTGGGAGTTTGAAGAGTGTGCGATGGTAGCGTTGTGTGAAGGTAACAAGGCTGCCTCTGTCATTAGTTATTCACATTATTCCTGCAGCTTTTTCGTTTGGTGTATTTGGATTCTGGAAAAGAATGATGCTGTGTTTAAAGGTTCAAAGGCGTATATGGATAATATTCTTTCAAGAACTGTCCTGTTGCTATGTTCTTGGAGTAGACTGTTCTTGGAGTAGACATTTATGCAAACTGTAGGCTACTTCTCTGCAGGCTGAGCTTCCCTGTTTTAAAGGAATATAATTTTATATCTTTAAGGATGAGGTGCTTCACCTCACCTTTTTATGATTGTACGACCTCTGCTTTATTTCAATATTGTTGGAGTATGAGGTGCCTACTTGAGGGTGTTACAAGAAGATATGGTTTAAATTGGGAGGGTGTTACAGGAAGATATGGTTCAAAGTGATGGACAAGAAATTCTTAAGAGTAGATGTTCTATTATCCAAGAGAATGGGGAGATTTATGACGATATGGCACACAGGATTAAGGCAGACAAGTTAAAATGGAGAAGTGCATCAAGAATCCTCTGTGATCATCGTATACCAGTGAAACTTAAAGGGAAGTTTTATAGAACGACAATGAGACATATTTTATTATATGGTATTGAGTGTTGGGCAGTGCGATAGAAACACATTAACAAAATGTGTGTAACAGAGATGAGGATGCTAAGATGGATGTGTGATAAAACTAAGAAAGATAAGATTAGAAATAAGCATTTCCGTGTGGACTTGGAGATAGCTCCAATTGGTAGAAAAATGAGAGAAAATAAACTTAGGTGGTTTGAACACTTGTACCATTGTCCTAACTCAGCGTCGGTTAAAAGATGTGTCCAAATCTTAGTGGATGCCAATAAAAGAGTTAGGAGAAGGTCTAAAATGAGATGGTGCGATGTTATTGGGAAGGACTTGGACTTCTTGAGTTTAAACACAAATATAACACTTAATAGAAATATTTGACAGAATAGGATTCATGTAGCCGACCTCAAATAATGGGATAAGACTTTGATGATGATGATGAGGTGCCTACTTGAGTTTGAGTTGTATTCTGCCTTCTTTCTAAGAAAAAGAAACAACATTGTCTATGTCATCTTCACCCATGTGGGTCCTCACTCAGTCAGTTGTCTCTTGAGCCCTTGTGGTTGAGGGACATTACCATGTCTTGCCATTTGTAGGCTAAATATGAGTGGATTATTCATTTTATTGGTGCAGTCCATGTAAAATGAAATATTAGCACGTTGAAGTTCCTGGGTGGGTCTGTTTTAGGCTCATGTCTACAGCCCAAGCTTGGGCTTGGTCTTTTTTGGAATGAAAGTGGAGATAATTAACAATCTACTTGAGTTGGAGTGGGCCACACTGGCACACTTCGTTGGATTGGCTTATCCTAATCTTCCCCCTTGATGACATGCGATTTATTTTAGGGTTTTTTGCATATTAGTCTTTACAAACTTAGCTAATTGCATATTAGTCCCCAAAACTAACTATTATCATATTAGTCCCTCAAAATCTCTAAAATCTTGCAGAAAAGTCCCTCTAGTAGGGACTAATATGCAAGATTTAGAGGTTTTGAGGGACTAATATGATAACGATGGACTAATCTACAATCAACTAAGTTTGCAGAGACTAATATGCAAAAAATCATTAATTATATATAGTAATTCATGTGCCATTGTGACATACAATGTGAAGAGATACATTCTCTTTCATCTACTTTCTTCATTTTTCCCAAGAGAATATGTATGCATTTTTTATCTTTCATTCTTCTCATTCATTGTCACGTTTCTTTCTCAGATTCCTCTTGTTAATTGATATGTAAATGTTATCCGACTTCCTATGCTAAGAACATCTAGATTATTGTCCTTGCTTTAACTGTACACCCAAAAATGTTAAACAATGAATCTAAGATCATCAGTGTCATTGAAAGGTCCTTGCATATGTACTTATCTCCTACATTGATGCTGGACAGAGACGCACCATTGCCAGTAATGCTACTGACAGCAAAAATGTGACTGCTACAAATGGCTCTGTGATAGAGAAGGCGCCAACTGAGACATCACCTAGTTCAAAATCAAGCTTAGTGTTTGGTTACCTGAATCTCTTCTCTGATGGTGTTGTAAGATTGTGCCACATTTTAATATCATGCATTTATTGCCTTGAGCTTATTGGAAATGTTCAAATATTCATTTGAGTTAAGCGGCAATGTTGATTCATGGTGTATGAAAGCTTTCTTGTTGCCTATGCAGCACAATTTCACTGACGGAATGGCTTTGGGAAGTGCTTTTCTACTCTATGGTTCTGTCGGAGGCTGGTCTAGAACATTATTTCTGCTTGCACATGAGCTTCCCCAAGAGGTCTCTTTCTTTTGATGGTACCTTGATTTTCTTAGGATACGTTGTCCTAATCCTCTTTTATGCTGTGCACTGGCTACCTTAAAGCCACCATTGTGGTTTTTGAATCACTATAATCCTAGTATTTAATGTTCATTAGAAATATAGTTTTTCCAATGGAAAAGCCCAAGCATGTTCATAGACAATGTTGCCTGACAGTCTTTAAGTTGTGTGTCAAAGAATCCTAGCTGTTGCGGTAGTACAATCCTAAGCCACTATACAAGTGCCAAATTCTAATCTAGTCATGAATACTGATGTGGACTCCTAAAGGAGATCGAAAAATGCTTCTATATTTGTTAAATTTAGACTGGAAATCTGTGAATACAGAAGGAATATGGGCTCTATTGCGGTTGTGTTATATTATATTATTTCTCCCTCCTGGTTGATCATAACATGACAACCAACAGGATTTTCTTTTATGTCTTCAAAGCCAGCAGACCTTTATAAGTTAAAAAAAAAAAAAAGGTTCCAGCGGGTAAAAGGTCTATGGAAGTCTTACTGGGATGTCTTTGATAATTTGTGCGTGTGCACAGTTTCAGTTGTGAGCACTAGTTTGTACTTTTGCATGCTTACTTTACGGTCAGCAAAAGGGAAAAAAAAATCAAAAGTGAAGGCAAAAGTCGCATTAATTTTGGACTCTTTCAACTTTTCCTATTCTGAATAGGAAATTGCAGACAAGAAGTAAAATTAAACTTGAACTGGATAATATTCTTGACAATAACTATTGTTATAGACGGTGGTCTAATAGTGCTGACATTACAGGTTGGTGATTTCGGGATCTTGGTGCGCTCTGGGTTCACCGTCTTTAAGGCTCTTTTTTTCAACTTTCTCTCGGCATTGGTCGCGCTAGCAGGGACTGCGCTGGTATGTGCACAAATAGATCGTTTATTCCTTTCAATTCTTTCCTCTCGGATCCTGATATTGTAAGTAATGGCAAAAAGGTTTCTCCAACACACGGCATTGCTCCATCTCAAGCTTTATTCCAAATAAGTAGATGTCCTGTATTGAGACCTTTCATCGGGCAAAGAGTGACCAATACACTGTTTTTGTTTATCACAGGCTTTACTTCTGGGGAAAGATCCAGGGCATTCCTCTTTGATTGAGGTGAATGTTTGTCACATTGGCGTGCCTGTCTTAATAATTTATTTCGTGTGAGTAATGTTCTAACTTAGGTATATGCAATCAATGCAGGGGTTTACAGCTGGTGGTTTCATTTATATTGCAGTCGCGGGAGTCCTCCCAGAGATGAACAACGGGAGCACAAGTATCAAAAGTTCGGTGATTCAAGTGGTCTCCTTTGTCTTGGGGATGGCTGTAGCACTTTGCATTTCCCTTGTTGAGTGAAGTGTGTTTTACACCTATTGCAATCCTGGTCTTAACATGGATAAGCCCACATATGAGGGGAGCTGGTTGCCCATGGTTGCATTACGCGAGGTGCATAATGCAAATTAATTCTATCAGTGACCAATTTGTTATGTGCATTTAACTTTAGGATAATTAGTTTTCATGACTTGTCAAGGGAAAGAGATACAGATAGAGATCTAAGTTTATCCAACCTATGTCACACATTATACATGGATCAAAGATGGCCAAAATCCAAAACCAGAGATTGTCACAACTCTTTTTACAATGAAATTTGGAGGAACTATTTCGAGTGTGGTGAGACATGGTTTCGTCAAAACATGTACACGCAGAGTTTCAAAAGATGCATACCTGAATAGAAAAACATCAAAGAAAGTGCCACAAGCTACAAAATTTCATTCTTTGATGTCAAACTTCTGCTGAATGTGAATTATTTATGGTACCCATTTCTTAAAATTATGGGGACTAATTTACCTATTGGAGGACTGTCCTAATCAAGTATTGCACTTCCTTCTGGCAACGTATGAATACATTGGTGGATCCAAAAAAAAAAGAGGAATACAAACATTGATATTATGTACATACCGATGTGTTATCCACTCCATTTGCAACCCTCCTCATCAACAAACCAACTAAACATGATGCTGAAACTCCCAGCTCTTGCAGATGCACAAACAGAAAATCTGATGAGTTTCATAACTCTGTGAGCCAAAAAAGGTAGACCCACTCTGTCAGGGGTAAACACGAAGGGCAACATGGATCTATCTTTTTACTAATCTCCCGGATAATTAATTCATGACTTGTTCTTGATGGCAAAGGCTGCAGCCTGATACCAAGCTGCAGCAGCCACGGCTCCAGGATCAGGGACCGTTGCAATAACATCTCCAGACACATAACTAGATCGACCAGTCTGTATGGAAGAATCAAAATATTTCAGCACATCTAATCCGTGTAGATGTAAAAAGTCCAACAAAAAAATAATCAGGACAAAAGAAGAGGCCGTCCAAGCCAATTTCTCAGTACAGAGAATGTGATTAAGAGTTAAGATGTCATGGGGCACGCAGGTCTGGGAATTCATGAGCAAGAGGATTGCAGGTGGCAAAATTTGTATTATTATAGAAGAGAGGGACAAACAGGAACAGGACTACTGGTTTTTCTGGCTCTACATCAGTGTGACAAATGGATGAGGTCTTTCATCAATTAATCGTGTGTATGTCCTAATGTCATCTAAATCCATAACCCTTTTCTTGAGTGTTCATATAAATGCAAAAGTTGCCAGGTTCCTAAGTAACTGTATCACAACTACTATGACACTTTTTTATACCTGAACAAAATGGACAACAAGGAAAGATTTTACCTGCGGCTGCATATGTCTTGTTGACTCAGCACCACTTATTGCAGCTTCAGAAGAAATAATAAAGGCATCAACTGGGTCAAGCCCTGCGTCCAGTTTCTGTTCACAAGAATTAACGAGGATAGACAACCAAAGCACATCATTTGGAAAATGATATGGGAAGTATCACTTGAAGCCCAAAAAAAAGGAAGATCACAACTTACCTCTTTCAGAACTGTTGCAGCTGGAATAAGAGCATCCAGCATCGTTCGATATCCTGTAGTAGCACCACCATACTTGCTTATTGCAGCAATTGATGCTTCTAGAGCATCAGCCCCTGGAATAGAAATGTTTTGACTTAGGATGGCAAGAAAGCAACAAAACCCTTCCCATATTTGGACGTTACATAATCTCACATTCTTTAGCTGTAGGAGGGGAGCTGAATCCTTTCAACTTTGCATATGCAGCTTTGCAAAATAAAGTGTACCTGAAAACTTGAAAGGGTAATAAACTTGGAAAGAAAAGTTAATGTTGATAAAGTGATGAACATGGGTATAGTTGAAAAGAAGTTAATGCACAAGGAGGATTGAATTAACTAAAAGTTAACACCATACAAGATTCCGCTTGTCCCTCCCATCACTCTTCCAATTGAAGCACCGAGCTCACTGATTGTTTCTGCTGCATCATTGAGAGGGTAACTGAAAAGTAGAGTGCTCTGATTATCACCGTTATTGGACAAATGTAGTACTCATATTAATTAGACAAAGGAATTTTGGCATTCTATGAATATTTTCTTCTTTTTTCCTAGTCCCCAGCTTTCTTGTTAAGCTACTCCAATCAACAAAAAAAGGCACAGATTCTTCAATGTTATGCACATGCAACAAGTTCTTTTCAATATACTCTTTTTTTTTCAGTATACACACAACATTAGGCTTCAAGACGCACCTTCCACTCTTGACCTTTCTGCACATTGCACGCCAACACTCAAAGTGGTAGAACTCAATGTTCCTACCGTCCACCCAAGAAACCATGAATCAATTATGAACCTTTTTGTTCAGCCTAGGAAACTATGCAAGCTCAATGATACAAGTTATTCTACAGGAAAATGGAATTCATTTTAAGAAAAAAATTAGGAAGATTTGAGAGTGTCGCGGGAGCAAGTTGAGGAAGCATTTCAAGGGCAGGAGGTAGTTACAGTGGACAACAGGCATCTCTCCAAGTATGGATATTCTGACCAAGGTTGAAAACTTACATGGAGACACAGGCGGGTGAGACGGCAAGACTGATTGGGGTCTTGGATGAAGGTGTGGACTGTGAACAAAGGTTTAAAGTCCACTTTACTCTTGAACAAGCATAAGTGGATGGCAGCCATCACTAGAAAGGCAATGTCAGATACAGCAGCCAAGAAAGGAGCTTCATCACACACTCAAGGAGCCTGAAGACATCTTGCAGAATTACATGATTTTCCTTTAATGTGGTTTTAGTTTTTTGGATGGTAAATGATGTGTGTGGGATTAAAAGACGTGGTGGGATTTTGGTTTTGGGGCTGTTAAGTTTGTCTAGTGGGGCTGTAAGAGAGTGATGACTTTCTTTTCTTTGCTCCCTTGGCAGGTTCTGATCTGCCGCCTTCTGTTTTGGGGGAGCCTTTTGGGAGCTCTCCCCCACTTCTTTCATGTACAGTTTTTTACTTTTATATAACCAGTGGTACTATCCATTTTTGAAAAAAAAAAGAAAAAAATTAGGAAAGATTGTCAGAAGACTAGTACTACACACAAGATAATATCGTACAGGAATTACTCTATGCAAATGTACAATTTATTAGAAGGAATCTTATTTATTAGTCCCTATAATTTAATCTAATTCCCTATTTTCCTATGATTGTCATATTAAAAAAAATCCCAAGAATTATTCACCACTAAAAGATATCCCACTCGCTAAAAGACATTCAGGAAAAGGACCAACAAAAGAAGATTCCTTCTTTGACAAGGAAATGTCAAAATTATCCACTTTCCCCAACAAAAGTTCCTGCTACAGTGATTGATGGCATTAGAACTTGGTTGCAGCTGTCACTGGAGGAAGCTCTACTACCTCTTCCCCTTTCTCCTTCATAGGCAAAACCCCATGTCCACTAGCACCAACACCACCACACCCACCACTACTTCAGATCCTGCTACCTCTTCTCCCCTTTCCACCACCACCTCCCTCACTGACACCATATCCCACCATTAGTTCACCTCCACCACTACCCCCTCCTCCTATGATGAAGTCCCAGTGTCCTTCAATGCCCAGATACGCAACCAAGCTGATGCCACCTGCCATGAAGGAGAACTCCACGACCTTTGCCTGACTATGTCATGCAAGGGCCTATCCCTTCACCTCGCCTCACCAACTGGAGGAAGTATGTGAGGAAACGATCAAGAAATGAATACACTGAGCACCTTGGCAGAGAAGTGACCCTGGAAGTGTGGCAGCAGCTGCAGCTGTGGCCATGTGGGAATCCCTGGCAGCTATTCTGCATCCGATCACAGCCACCTTCATCTTTGACAGTTCTGTTCTCTTCCCCCCTGATGAATTGCCTTCATCCTCCACCATGTCATGGTCCAGGCTGGTGACACAGAACCCTCGGCTCTCTCCCCTCCCTTCCCTGCTGTTTATCTCACCCAACTACCTGTGGGTGTTTACAACTTTACATCGTCTTTCCATATAATGTTAGATCACTGCAAATTTGTAACTATGGAAAAATAGCTGTTTGAACTTTGAAATAAATGGTGAGTACTTATTTTGAAATGGAAGGAGATCTTGAGTTATTTGATATATTTAATACTACAGGGACTTATTGGGAATTATAAGATTATAGGGATTAATATGTAAAAGTTCCTTGATAGAATGATCTAACATTTTAAAAAAGAAAAGATTCCAGACATATGTAGTAGTGTGTTACCATTTCATGTCTTCTAGAATAGCTGTTGCACCTCTAAACATCTGCATAAGTGTTCAAATTCATGTCATGATTGATTAAAATGATCGTGTAATGTTAAGTTGACAATGCAACTTATTAAATGGACCCACTGTTGATCCACAGTCACCATCACCAACTTTTCTATCATAGTCATTTAGAGTATCCTTAAGATTGATAACTGCATTAGCTGCTGCCTCAATAGCAGCTCCAATAATGTAATCCATTCTGTTCAGCCTTTGAGGTTCCACTGCTATCTGTTCAACAAATCAGGAAAAAGAGCACATTTATTGTTCTCAAAAAATCGTTTGTACAGATATAGTAGTTGTAGTTAGGAAGAGAAAACAAACCAAATTCAATAATATATACTTAAGGTAACAAGATGCAGTAAGTCCATTCCTTCAGGATATAGCCTGTCATGCATATGAGTGGACCAACATATGCTGTTAGTAGAATTAGCCGACTGCCTTGGGGTTCTGGGAGAGCTAGCCTGGAATCTTTGGAAAAGTGTGGCTTTAAAGACTGAAGCAGAAGGATAGGATAAAGATAGCAAAAGTACAATTTGTTTCATGTATTCTAACAACGACTAGGAAATAAACATAAAAAAAAAACATTCAACAGATATTGTGATGAATGTTAGTTGGGATAAACTTTGGAACAAAGGATTGTTTAAAATGGCAGCACCTCAAGGTGTTGAGGGCCTTGAGGCATGCACCTGATGCCATTTCTTTGAGGCCTTCGCCTTTTGTTACTGCAGATGGTGCACCTTGTTGCCTCTAGGCATGCACGGCAGGTCATTGACTTGAGGCCTATGTTGCAATTGACACTTTTTCACTTCTCTTTTGCCTCCATTCTCCTTTTGATGACCTGAACCCCCCTTATCCCCATTCCTTCTGCTATGGCTAGTGTCATCTTTATTCTCTTCTGATCTTCTTCCTCTTCCTTTTGCCCTATACCTTTTTTCTCTTAGCCTATGGCTTTTAACCAATAATTTGCTTTTCATAGAACTATCAAACAGTTGAGATAATATTAGTCCACGAAAATCAACATTATTTTAGCTTCTTTACAGTTTTTAAGATAATTTTCCTAGACTGGTGAAGTTTATGCCTCATGTGTCTCAAGGCTTACACCTTGTGAGGCTATGTAAAGCGCCTCAAGACCTTTTGAACTATCAAACAAAGTTTAATAAATTAAATTCGTTCAAGAGATGGTGAAAATACTTCATTAAAAGTGGTGGTTATTCACATCTCCACTGGCAGACGTGGAGAAGTCGTTGAGCTTGCTTTTACTACCATAACTGAAAATATATCCTTCTAGAGAACTATGTTCAAAAGTTCTGAATCTATGATTGATGGGGATCGAAGATCTGCGAAAACGAAGCCGACTGTCCCTTGCTTATTTTATTTGGCCTAATAGAGACCCAATTGATGTAATTTTATGTATTTGAGTAGTCTTAGTGAGGATGTAGGCCCAATAAGAGCCCAGTAGGGTCTTTTCTATTTTTTTGTAATTTTGGGTACGAATTTCATACTATTTTAGGTCTGAGGATTAATTTAGTCATTAGTGCGTCGTTTGAGAGTCATTAAGGTTTAATAGTTATAAAAACTCTTGTAAACCTCCAAGAGAGGAATTATTGATGTTAATGAGAAAAGAATTTCTTTGAGCCGCCACCTCCTTTCCCTCTCTTTTTCTCTCTCTGCGTCTCTCTCCCTGCGTTTCTCTCTCCCTCCCTTTGCTTCTCCCTCTTCCTCCCAGCGAGATTCCCACTGCTTCCTACATCTTCTCCTCCTTCCCACCACGTCCCGCATCAGTTGGTATCAGAGCCGAACAGTCCACGTACTGGAACCCCCCCCCCCCCCCCGCGCTATGTCCGCCCCGAGCCCCGCCTCCGCGCGCCCCACGTCGCTCTGCCCTGCACACGGGAGGCCGCCTCGGTGCCACCCCGCGTCCCTGCTCGCGGCCCGCCCCCCCCCCCCCCCCCCTCGTCCCGCGCGGCAAGGCAGTCCGCGCCAGTGCCACGAGCGCATCAGCGCTCACGTCCGCGTGGCCCGCCTCCAGGTCCCCCTCCCGCGTGCCGCCCCGCGTCCGCCACCTTCCCGCGCCCCAGCACTGGTGACCGCGCCCATGCGCCCCTCCCTCGCGTCGCAGCGTCGGCGTGCGTCCACCCGAGTCCACCCAGCGTCAGCGCGGCACTCGCCCGCGTCGCACCCCTGCGCCCCGCTTGCACCGGGCGCCATCTCTCCGCGCCGCCTGCGCCGCGGCACTGTCACCCCGCGCCCGGAACCTTTGCGCCCTTCGCCACAACCGTGACCGCCTTCGTGGTCTCCTTGCTCTTCTCCGCGGCGACGGAGTCGTTTTGCCCGTCGCACCCCTGTGCCCCGCTCGCACCAGGCGCCGTCGCTCCGCGCCGCCCGCGCCCAGGGGCTGTCACCCCGCGCCCAGCCCCGTCGCCCGTGCCTGCCCAGACCGCGGCCATCCCGGTCACGCCCGTGCATCGCCCTGAGCCGCCAGCGCATTGATGGGCGTCCCAGGTCACTGACAAGTGCCATCCGGACCCGCCCGGGGTTGACCGGGGAAAAGCTGCGCTCGAGCCCCGACTCCCAGCCAGGCGCTACACACCGCGTCCGCCCTTCATGAGGTTTTTTCGCCATAATTTTGACGTATAACTGTGTTTTGAGATATGGATTGTGAATTGGCTGAAGCATGCCGCCACTTTCAACGTGAATGCCACCAAGAATTTTTGAAAATCGATCATACTTTGCAATGCATGTTAGATATTTTGAACAAGCCTCGTATTCAAGAAGAGCACTATGAAGCCACTCCGGCATTAATAGAAGAGTATTATGCAGAGGTTGAGTCTGAGATGTCTGCAATAAATGATAACCCCTTTGTAGCGAAGAATGAATCGGCGGCGGAAGAGGTAGTTGGAGATGTGGTTGAAGAGTCAAAGGATGTTCTAGTTACACCGATACTGCATGACTTGTGGGATCACTCTCTTATCATTGAAGCGGGTTTTGATTTACTTTCCGATCAGTTGTTCGAGATCTCGATATCCCTGTGTCGTCATTTTCCCACAGTAGACACATTGTTTGTTACTGCTTCTGATGATTTTGATGTGTTATGGTGTGCTTTTGAGTCACATCATCAGTGCCAATTGTTGGGTCTTCGTTTGATAATTTGTATGGGTAAGACAATATGTTATGAGTCAGTTGGTCCTCTCTATTCAATGGGGGTCCTTCGACATTTCAAAACTCGAGGACGAGTTTTCTCGAACCAAGGGAGAATGATGGGGATCGAAGATCTGCGAAAACGAAGCCGACTGTCCCTTGCTTATTTTATTTGGCCTAATAGAGACCCAATTGATGTAATTTTATGTATTTGAGTAGTCTTAGTGAGGATGTAGACCCAATAAGAGCCCAGTAGGGTCTTTTCTATTTTTTTGTAATTTTGGGTACGAATTTCATACTATTTTAGGTCTGAGGATTAATTTAGTCATTAGTGCGTCGTTTGAGAGTCATTAGGGTTTAATGGTTATAAAAACTCTTGCAAATCTCCAAGAGAGGAATTATTGATGTTAATGAGAAAAGAATTTCTTTGAGCCGCCACCTCCTTTCCCTCTCTTTTTCTCTCTCTGTGTCTCTCTCCCTGCGTTTCTCTCTCCCTCCCTTTGCTTCTCCCTCTTCCTCCCAGCGAGATTCCCACTGCTTCCTACATCTTCTCCTCCTTCCCACCACGTCCCGCATCAATGATACTCCATGCTTTTAAGGTTTTCATTTCCTTGGAACCTGCTTCAGAATCTTCTTGGACAAGGGACACAGAAACATCAAGCCAGTGTCAATTTTCCATAGCATTTTCACATAAGTAATAAGAGGAAAACGGCCTCAGATGAAATAATATAGAGCTTTTTATCATGATATTTGCTGAAAGCCTGAAATTAATGCCTCAAACTCTCAGTTGGGATCTGCACCTAGCTAACAGTTGGAGCAAATATTAGGAGTTTCTTAATATTGGTCGGTTCCCTCATGGAAAAGCAGGTCATGGAAAGGAGATGTTTTACCCCAAAAAAACCAGAAAGAGAAATAAATCAAGAGCAAATACCACAACACACGAGATAGCTGGTTGAAGAATCAGTCATGAGCTGCGCATATACAAGCATGAATTAAAAAGACATACTGAAGTAGTGAACAATATTTTCCGATACTTCCCGAGCTCTCTCTATAGTTTTCAGTTTCTCTAAACATTAACCTTAAGTTTTTTC
This sequence comes from Colocasia esculenta, assembly GCA_014218235.1. Lineage (NCBI taxonomy): Eukaryota > Viridiplantae > Streptophyta > Magnoliopsida > Alismatales > Araceae > Colocasia > Colocasia esculenta. Next base: position 891,257 of record JACBKR010001245.1, read on the forward strand.
TTATTTTATTGTGGACTGCAGTTTGGCTGACCATTTCTTATGGTGGATCAATGATTTGATGGCCTTCATTCCTACATATCTGTCCAATTCCCATATTTCCTTGTCTATTGGTGTGTGTCTAAGTTTACCAATAACCTGGGGTGCTAACTTATATACCATAGGGATAATAAGAGAACCAGAGACCACCTTTACACAAAAGAAAGAAAGATGCTAAATCCCATTACCTCATCATTTCCCGTTGGATGAAATGGTGGCATTGGAACAGGAATTTTGGCAGGTGGGCGTCCTCCTGTATGACATGTTGACCCTTATGAGCACAAAGATATGAACTGATGATATTTAATGGATCATGAGCACAAAAGATAAAAATGATGACATTTAACAGATCTTGAGAACAAAACATAAAAAAAATGATGACATTCCTTTGATTTTAAGTGCAAAAGATAAGGATGCTTATACACAGAAGTACCCTTGGACCCTCATTTCCCACAGGGCTTGTGCAAAGTCTTGAAAGTCTAGTTGTTGGAGGCATGGATGGCGGAGTTGGATCGGGGTGCTACATCGGACCCAGCCGACCCCGATCCGAGTCGGGTCGGGTCGGATCGCAGGATCCGCCAGATTCCATGGGAATCTGGCCGATCTTGGATTGGCCAAGTTAAAAAATGAAGAAAAATGTGAAAAATAAAGAAAAAAATCAGAGAAAATTCCTAAAAAACATATAATAATAGAACATTTTGGGTATATCCATAGTCTAGTTGCACATATATTCATATTACAATACAGAGCAACAATAATTATGATACCTTATTTACCTGAACATCATTTAAGTAAATATTAATATTACATGTAAATAAGGAAGTACCCCCCATTTAAATCCAATAAAATATCAGAAAAATCATATCTCTTATAAATAAAAAGTCAACTCTCCCATCCAAGAAGAAAATCGTGATTTCGGTGGTTCCATCAAAATAGCGACTTTCTAATCTTTCATAATTTGACATATCTAAAATTTTCATAATTCAAATAAATCCATTAGAATACTAAAAATCTAAAGTCCGATAAAAAAAGTCAAACGTGCATATGACTTCTCTAAGGGAGCCACTCTCCTACTGACAACACTTAATCTGCTTGAGACCTCTCAGGATTTGGTCAAACCTAAACTATCATCACCCAAACTCATGAGAATTGTCACTTTCTAATTTCTTTTCAATTAAAAAGTGAAAAATCTCATGAGTTTAGGTGATAATAGCTTAGGTTTAACTAAATCCTGAGAGGTCTCAAGCAAACTAAGTATTGTCAGTAGGAGAGTGGCTCCCTTGGAGAAGTCATATGCACGTTTGACCTTTTTTACCGGACTTTAGATTTTTAGTATTCTATTTGGTTTATTTGAATTATGAAATTTTTAGATATGTCAAATTATGAAAGATTAGAAAGTTGCTATTTTGATGGAACCATGGAAATCGCGATTTTCTTCTTGGATGGAAGAGTTGACTTTTTATTTGTAAGAGATATGAATTTTTGATATTTTTATTGGATTCAAATGGGAGATACTTCCTTATTTACATGTAATATCTTAAGTAAATGATGTTCAGGTAAATAAGGTAAGTGGAGGGGATCAGACATACTTAAGGTAAGCTGAGGGAATCGGCCTACATCAGATGGAATCGAGGTGGAATCGGGGTGGAGCGCTCAGAGTCGGGCTGAGTTGGCCCGATTCCAGTCCATCCACCCCATTTCCACCTTATACCGTGGGTGGGTGGTTCCCCCCCCCCCCCTTTCCGAGTCGGCCGATTTTGCCATCCATGGTTGGAGGATTGTTGCTTGATTGTAGGATCTTCTTAGCTGAAGAATCAACAGTTTATGGAGGCTGGTCATTTATAGGATGAAGGTGCATCACTTGGCACCTGGAATGGTCTATTCACCTTTTTTTTAACCCTTAGCCCTTGAAATTACATTTATACCTGATTTTTAATTGCCAAAATTTATTTGTATCCCTCCTAATTTTCAGAAAATATATCTATATCCCCACATTTTTTTGAAAATACCTTTGTATTATTCACATTTGGCCTAATGGGGATGAACAATAATGAAATGACAAGATGACCACTAATTCTCAGAACCTGGATTAGTGTCCCTGTTTACACTTTCTGAAAGAACAATCCCTTCTTTCAGATTTTCAAAAATATATTGCATACCTAAAAATTATCCTTATGTCGTCACTTTTTTTTCCATTTTGCTATCATATTAAGCTGATGCTTCTCTATTATATTTACTCATCTAGGAGAAACTCTAACACCATTGTAAGGTGAAGAATTCAGAGAGCAAAGAATAGGCAGTTTGGTGATAGGACGTGGTAGTGCTAGACATAGAGGCTTGAAACCATAGTTGTGGGTATATTTTGAAACATTAAATCAGCTGTTCTAAGACATCCCTCTCTCAGACACATGCCTGACATGTGATACTTGCATTTATGGCATTGAACATGAAAGTACACCTATTATGAGGATGCCAACAACAGCAGCTTGTCACCACCTCAGAGACCTGTTAAGTGGAAGACCTTTTTTGCAAAATGGACAGCCAGATTTTCCATCAATGTCAAAACATTGTTTAATTGACTTTATTCTGGCATATACATGAATAGGCGCATGCGCACACCCACCCATTTCCTCGCATTGAGTTCACCCCAACATTACCTACTTGTCCGACTGTTGCTAAGCAGTTTTTGGATATCAAACGGACCTCCCCAGAAGGTAATCTTAATGTTGCCTATAAATATTTTTCATGTTTGATGTACATGTCCAGTTAACCTGTGACACTAAGGCCACTACGACAGAGTCCAAAAGGCCAAAGGTTTTGAAGATCATTGATGACGTGGTTAAGAAGCCAATTTTCCTTGGTAGCAATGATATGGTTGATAGTGGTTTTTTGCCATACTTCTGAGAGTAAGCACGGATTGCATCATCTTCGACAGCCTCAACAACTTTAAAAGAGCTTCCTCTATGTGAGGCAATGTCAGCAGCAGTACCAAGGATCTAGACTATATATGCATTTTCTCTTCAGAAGAACACTACTTTAGATCTTAGGGAAGACACCATGTGGACACTTCTTTTTAAGAAAATTCTAAAAGTTCATTAGAATATTAGATATCAGTGATATCCGTGAATCCTCTATCATTCCCAGTTTCTTGGTGCTAATTTAACTGGAGTCAGGAAAAGGTATATGATGGCTGACCATCCATCCATCACCAGCATTGTCTTTATCATCAAAGTTTGTCTCACAACTAGGGATTGCCTGTGGACATTGAAAAAGGAAATCCGCGAAAGGAGATACCTTTGACCATTCATTTTCCAAATTGGAGAGATGTGCAATCAGAAGAGATGTTGCAGAAGAACATCGAGACTATATCATCAAAGGAAAGGTAAAAGACACCAGTTCCTCCTACCGTCAACACCAATTGGCCAGTAAGGAGCTCTTGTTGGGGCATCCAACCGCTCCAAAATTTCTGAATTCACCTTCATGAGAGAGATAGAAAATCCTGCGCCACAGTGACATAGGAGTTTACTTTATAGATAGGGAAAGAGTGTCTTAACTGTTAGTACAAACCTGCCATGTCAAGAGAAGTCATAAATGATCCTGTATAGACTCGTTCAACAGCAATTCCATGTTCCAATTGCAACTCTGGAACTGCCTTCCTAGCTATAATCATCAGCTCCATCATGGGTGAGGCACCCAATCTTCAATGAAAAACAGTTGGTAATTTTATTTGACTAAACATTAGATAGGCACATTAAGCAAAATAACCCAAAGTACAAATTTTAGCTTTCCAAACAATGAAACATAATCCAAGTGACATGCTCCCCAGAGCATGATCAAGAGCTCATCAGGAGCCTGGATCAGCATGGTGTACGAATCAATCAGATGGATTTTCAACTTTAATTCAAGATCATATATTATCACATTATTATCCTGAAAATCTGACAATATCAACATTAGTGAGCACCAGAGGCTGAAATTTGAGCGGATATTACCTCAAGAATGAGGTTTGATTAAAAATTTATTACCCGAGATTTGATTTCTAGAAAGCTACAGAGAAGCAGTATGACAATTAAGGCAAAAAGTTATTTCTCAGATAACCAAATTAAAGGTTTTTTCCCCCTTAAAGACCCAAATTTATGGCCCTCTCTCAAAAAATATGCAAAGCAAGGAAGAAACGCATCATTATACTCTGATTTGTTAGTAATTTCTTAACAAAAACAAGAAGTTTCTCTTTTGTAATTTTCCTTCATAGTCTTGCGTAGGAGTGTCAATTAGGACAGGCCAGAGAGGCTTGTTAGGACCATGCCATTTTTTAAAGAGCTTGAGCAAGATTTTGAGCTCAGTTTTCTAATTTTGGGCCAGTCTGGGCTTGGCTTTGTAAGGCCCGGCATGGTATCTTTAACTTAAATCATAGTCCTCATAACATGTAGAATCATGTTTTACAACTCAATTACATTAGTATATTCTACGAAAATTTACTATGAAGGAACATAGTCTTACAAATTTAGAATGTAGAAATGAACGCTGAAACATACTTTTTTTTCCTGGTGTGAATCCAGGCCTTTACTGGGCCTGCACCAAATTGGGCCTTGGTCTTTTAAGGCCTTGCCCATCAACAACCCTAGAAATGCAACTGACTTTTATATTCTGACACATTGTTAATTGGAAACAGATACCTTTCAGATTCTCATTTGAATACCAAACCACATGATTCCAATAAGCTAACCTTCATTCTTTTCCTTCCACAAAAAAGGGAAAATGCAACCAGTTTGTAAGAAGCTGCTTACCCATTAATCATAAGAACAACTCTACTGCCCTTTGTGATTGGTAAATGCTGGGTTTCCTACAAGGTTTGTATTAAAGAAGAAACAATAAGTTACAATCATAAAGAAACATAGATAGGGATGAAAAGTAGTAGCATTACATCAAATAAAACCGGTTTTGCTTTCAATGTAAAATGAGAAATACAAATGCCTTATACAAAAATACCAATGAAAAGACTGCAGTACCCCAAATGTCAACAAATCCACAACACTAATGACTGATCTTTTGCCTTTTAAAAGCCCAAAAGATGCCTAACCTTTTTTTCAACATAAGGCATACATCAAGGAATGTTGTCTTCGATCTCAGTTTTATCTCTAAGTTTGAAGACTAGAAATCTCAGGCTTCTAAGCATCAGGCAGAATCAGAATCAGACAATTCAGCCCCGGATAGCCTAGTGGCGATCAAATTCCAAGAAGTAGATTTGGGATTGAAGAAATTCCAGGTGGATTGACCGGAATCAGCAAGGATTGGCTCAAACAGGTCGACAGGCTGATCAAAATTTGAAGCTCAAATTATTAGGTTGGATTGACCCAACCTAGAAAGAATTGGACCAGAATTGGCTTGGATCAGCCAGAATGGGCTTGTATCAGTCCAGTGGCTGAAATCAGCTGATCCCAATAAATCCAGGCTGATTCTAGCCAATCAAAATGATCGGCCTGACCTCTAATTGTCCGTGGATGATGGATCTGGCCAATTCTTCAGACAATCCGAGCCAGCCTTCCATGGATCTCAGAGAGACCTAGAGATGATCTCAAGAGATGGGAAATGTAGTTGTCACAACCCAATCTGATTATTTTTTTTCAGATCAGTACGTGATATTGAGATTGTACATACTTAACCAAACATAAGAGAATATCATTGTGCAACAATCATACATACTTGAATCATCAATAATTCATTAAAAATAGCCATTAATCCAATAAGAATACAACTTCAATCTGATCATAATAAGTTTTACATGACTCATCCAAAATTGGAAATCAAACATAAATCCAAAATCTCTTACCTACCTACTAACAAATGAAATCCTAATAACTAAGATATCCTCTAAGGAAAGCTCATTCAGGTTTCAACCAGATCCAACTACTCCTGAGCTAAATCCTCTTCTAACCTCCTGAAAGTTATAGGTCTTTTTTGTTCCTGAAAGTTATAGGTGGATTTTAATGAGTCCATAACTCCATAGGAAAATCCATAATCACTTTTAAGTAGGTTAGTCATACTTAATCTTCAACCATTGTGCTAGCATATAATTAAATTGAAATCAAACATGCAATCTTCATTTCAAAAAAAATAAAATACAATGGGCAAATTAATTAGGAGTCCCTGACTGTAACATAAAGGTCCTTGCTGTAACAGGGCTTAACTTATACTGTAACAGGGGAAAACACTTACTGTAATGAATTACAGCTCTGTTAAGGACTAGAAAATAAGTCAAATATCTGATAGGGACTCTTAATTAATTTGCCCAAATACAATATACAAGCATACTTTCTCTAATTTGTTGAGTTATCTGCTTAGTTTAAACAATCATTTGATGACGACATAAAGTTATCAATCAAATCATAGAGTTCATTTAATCAAAACAAAAAGTTATTCGTTCAAGTCTGAAGGCTAACATGATCAATCAAATCTAACATGATTCCAATATGATTGGTCATATCTAACAAGATCACGGAAAATGATCGTAAAACAAGATCGCAAAACATGATCACAAAACCTGATCATAAAACATGAGTGCAAAACTTGATAACAAAACATATTGTAAAACCTGATTGTAAAACATGATTGCAAAACTTGCTTTTAAAAAAATAATGGCAAAACATGATTGCATAAGTTGGAAAACATGATCACATAAGTCGGAAATGATCACACAAAGTCAGAAACATGGTCAATAACATGAAACATGGACAAGGAAATCATAAAGAACATACGATCCCTTTTAGCAATATGAAGGGACAAACCGGGGACAAAATCTGCTTGAGCACATGAGAAACCACCAGATCAACAGGTTGGAGATCAGTGACTGCTGCACCTGGTTCTCCATGCTGAGGAAGAAAGCAACAGTCTTTAGGCTCTGAATCATGAAATGAATGAATAAAGTCGAAGGATATTGTCAGCATGGAAGCCTTGTATATTGATTGAAACAAAACCTGGGGTCCTATGCAGCACATAGGCGAGCTCAACACAGAAAAGTATTTAGAATCTTAGGTAGCAGCTAGAGCACAAGTGCATGCAAATTGTGTTAACTAACCAAAGGGCTCACTTACAACTCCAAGTCCAAGCTCCATCTTTCCTGGACCCAAACGATCTGAAGTGACATGACCTGGCAATGTACAAACAGAAAGTGCAACTCCCATTGTTCCCACCATTTGAGATGCATGCCTTGCTTCTGCAGTAACCTCAGCTAGAGAAAGGCCAGAAGCTGCTGCTGCCCCAGCAACCTACCATGATGAAGTCAAATATTTCACGGAAGATTGTTGTTTAGGTCTCTAGGAACAACAACCAGCATGAAAAACAGAATAATTACTAAAGTTTAGATATGCACATAATGCATTACTGCCATAGTCTAAAATTTCTGGGCAGGTTCATGCATAAAAGTGTTTCTGCAATCTGCACACAATTTGAAAGATCAACCAGGCCTGGTCAAAATGGGTCATTAATAGTCAGTTTTCTTTTCTCTAGTCTGGCCCTGACAAGGCATCATTTCGTGAAGTGCCCTAGCACATGGTATGAACTAGCTAGATCAGCTACTTCTTGCCTAGAATGAAAATTTGCTTCTGCGATTGGTGTTTGGGATTTTGGGATATAGGGGACCAAAATGTGGTAATAAGATTGTGATGGGGGGAGGAATTCTGAGAAGCCCTGCTATTAAGAAGGGATGATTTGGTTCTTTCTCCCTCTTTCTTTTTCACTGCCAGAGAAGTTTCTGTCACTGACATACTCGGGCTGTAGTCTGCTGGTGGTGTTGATGGTTGCAGCCACTGGTGGTGGTGTAGAGAAAGAAAGGGTCAAACTTCAATCCATGTCACTACTGCTGCTGCTGCTGCATACTGACTTTCATTGCTGCGACTGTCCAAAGCTATGGTGGTTGCCCTTGCAAAAGAGAAGAGCAAAGGTAGGTCCCTTCAGGGCAGGGGAGTGTTGATGGGATATAAAGGTGAATGTTTCATAACAGGAAACAGAATGGAAATTAACAAATCCTAACCCCCATACAATCTGAACTAGAGTAGGTTAGACTGGATCCTTCTAGGAATCTGCAGATTGATGATCCAATTGTTATCTGAATCCAATACAAAGCTTTAAGTTTTTAACCATCTTAGTTACAGCATTTTGATCTTGCACACTCGCCTATCTTCCATAACACTTTGCTCTGTAACCTCAGAGTAGAACTAAGGATCCCAATAGGTGCCAGTCTGACCAAAGATGATTCACAATCAATCCTACACCTAAAAATCCATGGCAAGTTCCAACTTGTACATTCTTTACCTTTCTTATATATATATCAGTGGTACTATCCACTTTTCAAAAGAAAGTTCCTACTTTGTGGTCAGTTCAAATAGGACTATAGGAGGCATTAGAAGGCATAGAGTCTAGAAATTCCTATCTTCAAGTGTGCAATCATCTTCAAGATTTTATCATTAATCTCAGATGGTAGCTTACATCTGACGTAGATCCAGAATTGAGTAAATTGTCACAATGTCCAAACATTCTCACCAATTAACGCAAGAAATTCTCCAAATAAGCACATTTATCATAGAACTACCTTAACATGATTCCACTAGAGAATGTACATGAAGCATGGGTTGTTGCATACTTGCATGGTTGTGCTAAATGCCTGGCTATGACTAACTGTTAGGTAGTAATGTTCTGTAAGTACATAGTAGAGAACAAAACAAAAACAAAAAATCATCAACTAATGCTTGGCCATGAATGAACGTCGGGACATGATACAAGGAAGGGAACTAAACTAGGTAATCAAGAAAAGAAACAGACATGCTGAGTAAAAAGTGGTGGACAAGTGGAAACCTGATAAATAGAACATAACATGACAATTGCAGGAACTTAGAAGTTAGAAGCCCCCTAAGTAGCACTATCAGAAATAAAAAATCAACCTTTACCTGCCAACAATTTCTCTTTTTAAGGCATCTCCAGCAAAACCAGAAAAACCACCATCCATGTTTTTCCTAAGCTTCCCTCCTACTTCTTGTATATGAAAAACTGACTGGTTTATATTGACAATGTGATGCTCAGGATGAGACCACTTATTCTCTACCCATATATCGCTGGTGTTTTTTTTTTTTTTTTTGAAGTTACCCAACAATGTCACAATTCGTTAGAAAGTAACTGTAGCAGAGTGCAAAACATAACAAGATCCCAATAATACAAGATAAAGCAAAAACAACCATAAAGACACTCAGTAACCCAAAGAAGAACCTAACCTAAGAGTCAAAAACCCACCACCCACAAGCACAAAATCTTACTGAGAAATTAAGACTAAGGAACTAGGTCAGAGAATGAAGCTCCTCCAAGAGCTGAGCAGGAGGACAACCAGACTAGCATAGGCATCTCCACCCAAGACCCCAAAACACTGAAGAAAATACATGCGAGCTCTGCCACAGATCTCCAGACAAAAGAAGAACTCCTGTCTGAATCTTCTATGGTTCCTCTGCTTCCAGATTGCCCAGAACATCCCTGCCACGACCATTACCCATTCATCCCCATCAACATCTTTCAGTTCAATGGTAATCCACCAGTGCAAAGGTTCTTCAACTCCACTGGGCATTGCAACTGGAATCCTGTAGCTATCTGCACAGAATCATCCAAGTAACTCTTATAGTGCCACATGAGCAAAGAAGGTAGTCAAGATTCTCCTCATACAAGCCCATAGAAAACTCACCGTCCGCTGTCTATGACTCTATGCTGAAGAGAAGCTTCAGTCTGTTAGCTGTCGGAAGTCTTTGATGTGCAATCTTCCAGAGGAAAGTATTAATTTTGTAGGCATTCCTTTACCCCAGACCAGCTTGGACCACTAAACTCTAATCCCTGTTGGACTTGGTGTAATTTAACACCATTAATAGATGCCCCAGATTAATATGCCGACTATGAAAAGAATTTGGAATAGATTTTACAGATAACTCAAGAGGTGTGACCAATTTTCAGGTTTATTGGAAGGTGTCATGTTAACAGACAATGAAATAGATCTTCGATAATGAAAGTGAGAAAAGGGTAGTCAAGCCCTTGGTGAAATAACCTGAAAAAAAATCAGAGTTAGAGAAAAGAGACTAGACTCTCAAATGAAATCTAGTTGTTCTCCTTTTGACAGCTCATACCTGAAGGGAGGGGGGTGTTGAGATTGGCCCCTCTTTGCCACCTCATACTTGAAAAAGGAGGATGAGAGTTGCCCCCCTCTTTTAACACCTCATACCTGAAAATGGAGGGTTAAGGGTTGGCCCCTCTTTGCCACCTCATACCTGACAAAGGAGGATGAGAGTTGCCCCGTCTTTTTGACACCTCATACATGAAAAAAGAGGATGAGAGTTGGCCCCTTCTTTGCCACCTTATACCTGAAAAACAAAGATGAGAGTTGCCCCCCTTCTTTACCACATCATACCTGAAAAAGAAGAATGAGAGTTGGCTTCTCTCTTTGCCACCTCACCCACTGCCCCACCCCATCCTCTCGTATAAAAAAGAAAGAGAGAGAAAAAAGAGACAAGAGAAAAAGGATGAGGAGAGAGGACCCCCCCAAACCGGATCATGCCACCAGTGGGCCCTACCCCACTATCTTACATATAAGAAAAAGATAAAAAAGAAGAAAGAGGAGAGAAAAACTCCCACTGGTGCATGCAAACGGGGCGATGGAGAGAGAGAGAGAGAGAGAGAGAGAGAGAGAGAGAGAGAGAGAGAGAGAGAGAGAGAGAGAGAGAGAGAGAGAGAGAGAGAGAGAGAGAGAGAGAGAGAGAGAGAGAGAGAGAGAGAGGGAGGGAAGATATGCAGCCCCTCCTCTCTCCATGGCACCCCTGGGAGTCTACAAATAAGGGGATCTCTCTCCTTGAAGTAGCAGCAGCCAAGAAACCAAGACAAGAAAGCAAGGGGCAGAGGCAAGAAGGTCCAAAAGGATCTCCAGCAGCCCTCAAGGTCCATGCAAGCCAGCTGCAGGAGAGAAGAAGAAGAGAAGCAACAACAGCACCAAAGGAGCCGAAGGAAAGAAGGGGAAGAAGAGAGAAGAGCCTAGAAGCTGCTAAGGCCCAAGGATTAAGAAGAAAGAAGAAGCAGCGGTCAGCCACAAAAGGCAGCAAGAGGCAGCCAGAAGCATGGCCTATTTTCCCATTTGATCACTAAATTTGCTTACATGTCCTTGGAACCCTTGTGAAACAAGAAGCATGTCTCATCATGGATGGCAAAATCGGCCGATTCGAGTCGGAATCGCCCTATGGCGATCCAATTTGGGGGGGTAAATGTCGACCCACCCACGATGTAAGGTGAAATCGGGGTGGATCGAGCATAATAAGACGGAATCGGATGGGATCGGGCCGATCCAGTCCGATTCCGCACGATCCACCTTGATTCCATCTAATGTAGCCCGAGATTCCCTCAGCTTACCTTATTTATCTGAACATCATTTAAGTAAATGATGTAGTTTCATACTTTCATCCACTTAAGATATTACATGTAAATAAGGAAGTACCCCCCATTTGAATCCAATTAAAATATCTAAAAAATCATATCTCTTACCAATAAAAAGTCAACTCTCCCATTTGAGAAGAAAATCGTAATTTTGGTGATTCCATCAAAATAGCGTCTTTCTAATCCCTCATAATTTGGTCTATCTAAAAATTTCATAATTCAAATAAATCTCATGGAACACTAAAAATCCAAAGTTCGGTGAAAAAAGTCAAATGTGCATGTGACTTCTCCAAGAGAGTCACTCTCCTACTTACTTATTTACATGTAATATCTTAAGTAAATAAAACTAGAAATTCTAACATTTACTTAAATGATGTTCAGGTAAATAACCATGTGTGAGAATTATTTTTTAACATTTTAAAAATTTTAAATTTATGTTTGGATTTGATTTATTTGGATATTTATTTATTTATATGGACATGGTCTTGCTTAGTTCATTTGACCTCCCCCACTAACTGCGGTTAGTGTTAATTATATCAGCACAAAGACTGAATACCCTTGATTAACCATCAGACAAACCTGTTGAAACAAAAGAACGTGACTCACATTTGAATGAAATGAATTATACATGGAAAGAAACACCATTGCAAACATGCAGTTCATTTTTTTGGAATTTTCTGATATTTATTTCATTCTTTTATTGATTTTTAATGTATTTTTTTTCATTTTTTGGTATTTTCAGAATTATTTATTTCATTTATTTAAGCATTTTCGTGATTTATTTATTTACATTTAAATTATGTGAATTAAATTTACATTTTTATTTATTGATTGATTTAAAGGGGAATTAGCTTAACATTTTCATTTATTTAATTGTTTTAAACATCAATTGACTTAAGGTGGGTTAAAATTGATGTGAGACATAACTTGTTTGTTGATTTTATGTTATTGAAAATTAAAGAATATTATTTGGAAGATATTTTGTTAACACTAGTCGAAAACTTGGTTGATTTTGACTAGGAAATTACGTAGTGCTACGTTTTAAATAAACGTGACATTACATGAAATAATCATATAACGCATTATTGGATGATTAAAAATAGCCCAATGGGCCCGATAAATCACACAAGTTAATTCGCTAATTGTTGGCCAATAAGCCCAAAATGTCTTGATTAATTGCGAGACAGTACAATTCTGGCCCAATAAGAAGCACCAGGCCCAATAAGAAAATTGGCCCAATAAGAAGAAGTCCAATGGACCTTGCTTTGACTTTGAGAAAATTGGATCGTGCCTTGCACGATACTCTTTAGGGCTGCCTTGCAGACCCTTTCCCAGACCGCCTTGCAGTCTTTTCCCAGAGCCTTGCTCTGATTTTTAAAACTCAAAAATCCTCCCCCTTTAGCCTGGGGCGCCCCCCTCCTTTTATAGTGCCTGGGCAAAAGACGCCCGGCCGGAAGGTTTGGCGCTCTCCCCGGAGCTCTGCACATTAAACTAGGGGGTTTTACGTAATTTTCCAATTACATATTTGCATTTTAGCCCCCCATTTCTTTTTTTTCTTTCTTTTCTCCCTTTCCTTCTTTCGGCCGGACCCTTCCCGGGTTGGCTCTGTGCGAAACAGAGCAGGGAGGGAGAGGGCGACGACGCACCCCCCTTCCTCCTTCTCTCCTTCCAGCGGCGGCTCCCCTAGGGCACAGCAGCAGCGGCAGCAGTGCGAGTAGCAGGGGCGAGCAGCAGGGGAGGTGGCGGGGTGGTCCACCTGCAGCGGCGGCGAAGGGAGGCCGGCGGCGGCCTTGAGCAGCAGCGGCGCGGGCGAGCGTGGGGAGGCGCGCGAGCGGCAGCGGAGAAGGGAGGAGGCCACGGCGGCGGCTCTGGGCCCCGGCTGCAGCAGCGGGCAAGGGACCCTGCGCAGGGACCCCCCACCTCCTCTTCCTTTCTTCTGCTGGCCGCGGTTGAGGAGGAGAAGGGGTGGCCGGCTCCATCAGGTACTCCCCTCCCCCTTCTCTATCTCCTCCGTTTTCTTCGTTTCTTCCTCGTGGGAGGTCAGACAAAAAAATATGGCACAACAAATGCCCCCCACGAGACTGACGTCCGAGAGTGAAACATAGGACGACTGTCTCGTGTGAATCTTTCCAGTTGTATTTTAGCACATGTCGCCCTTCAGTGGATCCATTTCATTGATTCTGCCAATACATTTCAGCCATTTTGACTTTGTTGAGATCCATGTTGGAGATGTTACATTTGTGAATTTGATATGTCAGAGCTTGTGACGTACTCGCAGTAAACTTTCCATTTCTTTTGGACTTGAAGTGCCAATGACCATCATCTCATACGTATATTTGATGTGACAACAATGCCAAAGATTCGCTTCATGTATTGAGAATTGTGAATTTGCTGCAATATATCTTCTGATAAGCTGCTTTATCCTTTTCTTTTCTCGTTCTTTTGTGGCAAAAATATAATCTCCTGTTGTTTTGGCCTTGCAGAGTTGGATCAGGTACATGACGTTGAAGGAGATTACTTGAAGCCGAAAATCATGGAGACCCAACTGGCTGTTTTACAAGCAGAGACTGCTATAACTTCTACGAAAATCGTGCAAGCCATGAATCGGCGTGAAATGACGACCTCGCTTATGCATAACAGAGCCATTTGTACCATTCTTTTGCACATGTTGACCTCTGAGGGCAGGCGACACCGGAGCATAGAATTGCTTGAGAAATCTTGTTTTTAGCATCAGTGTATGCTATCCATTCATTTTGACTTCTCTTTTTTTGGGGCTATCCCAAGGGCCTGTCTTGGGACCAAGACTTTTATTTGCTATATACATCGTGCTTCTGTGTTTCACCATCAGCATGTAATCTTTATTGATAACAGGGGTTTTAAGGCTTCCCCAAAAGCCGTGAGGTATTTCACTTAGAGGATTAGGGCTCCTCTGGGGCCATGACATGCTTGTGTTAGAGAATTAAGGCTTCTCTAGGGCCACAATTTTGATGAGGGGATTGAGGCTCCCTCGAGCACATGATTTGGATGAGAGGATTGAGGCTCCCTCGGGCACATATTTTGGTTGAGAGGATGGAGGCTCCCTCGGACACGTGATTTTGGGCGAGAGGATTGAGGCTCCCTCGGGCACGTATTTTGGGTGAGAAGATTGAGGCTCTCTCGGGCACGTATTTTGGTTGAGAGGATTGAGGCTCCCTCGGGCACATGATTTGAGTGAGAGGATTGAGGCTCCCTCAGGCACGTATTTGGGTGAGAAGATTAAGGCTCTCTCGGGCACGTGATTTTGGGCGAGATGATTGAGGCTCCCTCGGGCACGTATTTTGGGTGAGAAGATTAAGGCTCTCTCCGGCACGTATTTTGGTTGAGAGAATTGAGGCTCCCTCGGGCACGTGATTTGAGTGAGAGGATTGAGGCTCCTTCGGGCACGTATTTGGGTGAGAGAATGAGGCTCCCTCGGGCACGTATTTGGGTGAGAGGATTGAGGCTCCCTCGGGCACGTATTTGGGTGAGAGGATTGAGGCTCCCTCGGGCACGTATTTGGGTGAGAGGATTGAGGTTCCCTCGGGCACATATTTTGGTTGAGAGGATTGAAGCTCCTTCGGGCACGTATTTTGGTTGAGAGGATTGAGGCTCCTTCGGGCACGTATTTTGGGCGAGAGGATTGAGGCTCCCTCGGGCACGTATTTTGATTTTTGGATGGTCTTGACGACTTGTTAGCCAAAAGATGTAAATTTTGACTTTGCCGGCTATCATGGATAGGGAATGTCCATAACAGTACGACTGACAGATTTTGCTCTTTCTTTTTCTTTTCTTTTTCCCTTTTTTTCTCACATTACCAACCTCAGCGCCCTTTCGGGTTTTCGCCAAGATTGACCCCCTCTAGCTTTTTCCAACACGCCTTTGCAGGTTTTCGCGTTGAGGGGTTTACCCATTTTTGCCTGAGGCGCCCTTTCGGGTTTTAACCTCAGCTGGGTTTTAGACCTTTTTACCCTTGATCCATCACGATGAAGTGGTAGACCAAGTCCGTCGGGGCACCTCCTTTTTAAGCCCTTATCTATTTGTTTTCTTTTCTCTTTTTTTTTGTAAGGAATTAAAGGCTTCCCTGAGAGCCATGGATTTAGAGTTTGGATTTATGTGCGGTAGGGAATTAAAGGCTTCCCTGAAAGCCGTTGGAATTTGAATTTGTGTATGGTAGGGAATTAAAGGCTTCCCTGAGAGCCGTGAGGATTTGGATTCGGATTTTGGCTGAGTTGGCCGACCTTGATGGTGTGTTGGCCAAGGGTTTGGGCTTATAGTCGGTAGGGAATTAGAGGCTTCCCTGAGAACCATGGATTAGACGTTTCTTTCGATTTCAAATGGTAGGGAATTAGAGGCTTCCCTGAGAGCCGTGAATTGGACGTTTCTTTCGGTTTCAAATGGTAGGGAATTAAAGGCTTCCCTGAGAGCCGTAAATGTGCTTAGAGGATTGAGGCTCCTCTGGGGCTCGTGATTTGACTTTTGACCGGTCTTGTCGACTTGTTAGCCAAGAGGTCTGGATTTTGAGCTTTTTGACTGGCCTCGACGGCTTGTTAGCCAAAGAAGCTCGAGATTTGACTTTTGACTGGTCTTGACGACTTGTTAGCCAAAAGACATAGATTTCAACCCTTGACTGGCCTGGACGGCTTGTTAGCCAAGAGGTCTGGATTTTGAGCTTTTTGACTGGCCTTGACGGCTTGTTAACCAAAAAAACTCGGGACTTGACTTTTGACTGGTCTTGACGACTTGTTAGCCAAAAGACATGGATTTCAACCTTTGACTGGCCTGGACGGCTTGTTAGCCAAAGAAACTCGAGACTTGACTTTTGACTGGTCTTGACGACTTGTTAGCCAAAAGACATAGATTTCAACCCTTGACTGGCCTGGACGGCTTGTTAGCCAAGAGGTCTGGATTTTGAGCTTTTTGACTGGCCTTGACGGCTTGTTAGCCAAAGAAGCTCAGGATTTGACTTTTGACTGGTCTTGACGACTTGTTAGCCAAAAGACATGGATTTCAACCTTTGACTGGCCTGGATGACTTGTTAGCCAAGAGGTCTAGATTTTGAGCTTTTTGACTGGCCTTGACGGCTTGTTAGCCAAAGAAGCTCAGGATTTGACTTTTGACTGGTCTTGACGACTTGTTAGCCAAAAGACATGGATTTCAACCTTTGACTGGCCTGGACGGCTTGTTAGCCAAGAGGTCTGGATTTTGAGCTTTTTGACTGGCCTTGACGGCTTGTTAGCCAAAGAAGCTCGAGATTTGACTTTTGACTGGTCTTGACGACTTGTTAGCCAAAAGACATGGATTTCAACCTTTGACTGGCCTAGACGGCTTGTTAGCCAAGAGGTCCAGATTTTGAGCTTTTTGACTGGCCTTGACGGCTTGTTAGCCAAAGAAGCTCAGGATTTGACTTTCTCTCTTTTTTTTTGCAGTGAGTATCTCCTCTTTTTTTTTGTTGGGTTCTCCCTCTCTCTCTTTCTTCGAGCAGAGTTCGAACTTCCCACATTTCTTATAAGGGCGGAAAGACACAATCATCATTGTCTCGGTTATAGCCCCCTTATTTGATTATTCATTTGAATGAATTTAGGGGTTGTTTCGTCATTGACAACTCTTGCGTCTTTCCCCTTATAAGGAATGCGGGATAGCTCGATCTCGCTCCAGGAAAGGTCAAGAGAGTATCCCCGTTTTTTTTTTTTTTCACATTACCAGTCACGGCGCCCTTTCGGGTTTTCACCATGGCTGGCCCCCTCTTGCTTTTGCCTGCACGCCCTTTCGGGTTTTCATGCAGCGGGGTTTCCCATTTTTGCCTGAAGCGCCCTCTCGGGTTTTCACCTCAGCTGGATTTTAGGCCTTTTTACCCTCGATTCATCCTGAAGGAACAATGAATCGGGTCTGCCGGGGCACCTCGTTTTTAAGCCCCCCTTTTTTTTTCTTCTTTTTTTTTATTCATTTAGAAGATCTTGCAACGAGATCACTTCTATGTCCTCAGTGTGTACCAAAGTCGGTTCCATCTGTTGCATTGTGTGGACGTACTCACACTCAGGAGTGTGGTACAATTTCATATGTCTGCCATTTAGAGGCGAAAACATCACATTTTCTTTTTGGTCGACTACCGTGTAGGCGCCACCTTCAAACACTTTGTCGACCACAAATGGGCCAAGCCAATTGGCTATGAATTTGCTTTTGGGTTGGGAGGCCATGACGTCCTTTTGCTTAACCATGACAAGATCTCCCCTCATTTTTTTAGCTCTTTTTTTTTACTGGCTTTGTCAAAAGCGTGGGACATCCGTGCTTGATAATTTTGAAGTCGTTGGTATGCAACCAAACGCTTTTCTTCCAAATTTGACAGCTCTTCAAGCCGCCTTTCAATTTCACTCTCCTCGTCCGTAAGGAGCCCGTAGTGGAGAGCTACCCTATAAGATGAGAGCTTGATTTCAACAGGGATGACTACTTCGGTCCCATAGACTAGGGAAAAAGGCGAGCATCCTGTAGGAGTTTTGTAGACGTTGCGATAGGCCCATAGAGCTCCATGCATCTTTTCGTCCCAATCGCGCTTTTGGCCATTTACCAACTTGACCATGAGCTTGCATACAGTTTTGTTGAAGGCTTTATTGGCACGGACCCATAGGCCTGGCATTGAAGGCAGGTTCGGACAAACCGCTCGCAATTTGTAAATATGGTTGACCAATAAAAGCCTTTGCTTTTATGTTGATTTTCATTTCTTTTTGAGCCAGATTGGTGGGCTCCACACAGTTCTGCATGCACCTCCCGCATGACCATTTTGGCTTCTTTCGGAGAGAGGCATCTCAGCAGTACCAACTTGTCCTTTTCAGGTGTAAACTTATGTAATGTGTCATTTATCAATTTGTAGGAAGCAGCTCTTCGCAGCACTTGCACTCACTCCCCTCTTTTGTCTGGTAGCCAACCATTTTTTATTTTGATGATAGGGATACGCCAATCATCTTTTTCTTGACTTTCATCTTCTTCCAGTGCATTCACCTCAAAGGTTGTCAACCCATCATGGCGATTCAGAGTGCTCGGAAGCAATCTTCTATTTTTTTATGGTAATTCCCAGTTCACCTTTCAAGGAGAGTTTAAGGGCAGATGCGAGTTCAGTCAATGCATCAGCCTGAGAGTTTTGACTTTTTCTGACATGTTCTATTTTGAATTGGTAGAACTTGTCGCTGAGTCTTGTGGCTGCCTCAAAATAGGCTTTCAATTCTTCTTTTCGGACTTCAAAAATGTCCAACATTTGTCTGACGACTATCAATGAATCGCCAAACATTTCAATGCATCTTATGCCCATTTCCAGAGCGATTTCTAAGCCAACTGTGAGGGCTTCATACTCTGCTTCATTATTTGTCAGGGATTCTATAAGAGCACATGAATAGTGCAATATCCCTTTTTCTGGGGTCATGAAGACAATTCATGCCCCTGCCATATTTGTTGGTGTGCCCTTAGCCTTCAGAGAAGCTCGTGCAGCCCCATCAAAATATGATTGTCAATATTCAACTTGAGTTTCTTGTGCTTCATAAGTTTCTTGAGCAGGGAGCACCTCCTCATCAATCAATTCTGCATTCAGAGGGGAGTCTTCTAGCACTGGGTGGGTTGTTAAGCACTCTGCCATGCGTTGCCCCCCCTTTTTTTTTCTCTTCTTTTCCTTTTTTTTCTTTTCTTTCTTCTCACTTTTTTTTTTAAGGCTGGTAATACCCCCAGTGATGCACACATAGACGCAATTAAGGGCTCGCCCTTGATAGGTGCCCCCAACATAGGAGGATTGTGCAAATATTGATTTTGTCAAGGACTCTCTGACATCCGTCGTCCCATATGAATTGGGCTCATTTCTTTGTCAGTTTATGTAAGAGTTGATACCTTCCATTCTTTCTCTCGGAAGGATAAATTTTTTCTTGAATTTTCTTTGGGGTTTTGAACGACCCTTATTTCATTTGTGGAGAAATCCTCGTCCACCTGGGCGTCATTCTCACCCCTCTTTGTTTCAATTATTGGAAACTTTATGCTGACCATATTTATAACATAGTGAGCCGCGGGACCTTCCCGTGTCTCCTATCCGAGACCTCTTTTGTCGTTGTGGGGGAAAAGTGGTTGTCCCCTGACATTGGTAGCAGTACCACATTGCTTGATGTAGCTTGGCTTTCGTTCGACTTTGAACTTGAATATTTTGTTTTTGACATATTGCCCTTATTTGCTCTGGCATGTCTTTCGGATCCTTGACCATTTCATTCAATTTAAAAGTGGCATCCTTTAGCCAAAATCATCTGAAGGTTGTTTGGGTGCATGCTTCCCTTTATAGAACAATATTGGCTGTCCTTCAGCATGGTAGGCCACAAAAGAATTTTAGAAGCTCCAGTGTGTAGACCTCATGCGGTTTGTCGTTTGTATATGATTTAATGGCAGTGGTATGCCAACTTCTATTACTTGGCTGATGGCATTAGCTCCAAGCTTGACAATGGGCCTATGCCGCTATAATGGCCTTCGCTCAGGATTCTCCAACTGCATGCTGAGCTTTAATGTCGTTGTTGCTTTTTTATTGACAGTGAATTTTCCTTTTCTTTTTGGAGACGCCCCCACTATTTCTTTGCCTTTGTTTGCCTTGTTAAGAGGGCATCATTTTTGCTGAACCCTTGCATGGCTGTGGTGGAGGGAGCATTGCGGCATTATTACCCATTTCCTACTCTCATTTTTTTTTCTAGAGGAAGTTGTTCAGCTCCGAGGGGTACCAAACCTCTTGCCCCCTCTTTAATTGGTGTTTGAGATGGTTTCTCATTTATTGCCACCACAGACATTGGCTTATTTATTTCAACAGCAGATTCTTCCTCTTCTCATTCTTCTTTTGATTTTTTTTTTTCAAGACTGCCAATTCTTGGAGGATTGCTTCTTTTGTTGTTCCCTTAGGTGGAGCGACGCCACCGAGGTATGACTTTCTGGGTCGCTCTTTTCTTTTGGAGTTTCTCAGGGGCTGGCCTCTTGTTTGTATTCACCAGGGTCCAGCTAGCTTCTTCTTGCTCATGGTGGAATGTTGTCTGAATAACACCTTCCACTACCTCCCTCGGGAGTGATATGCAGCGACTCTGGACAGCTCATTTAACTATCCAGCCTGCGCCATTTTGTGCTTGGCCTTCATTGGGACCTAGCCTGGGCCATAACGTGGATGACGTTGGCAGAGAACGTGAGTTTTGGTTGTTGATGTGGCTTTGGTGGATTTACCAAGTGCTCAGCCATGTCAATAATTCCTGCTTGAATTAGCTTTTCTGCCCGATTTTTGAACAGATAGCAATTTTCTAGAGCGTGACCCAGCACACGATGATATGGGCAATAATTGGGCTCATCCACCATTGCTGCTTCTTCTGGGCGCTTGGGCTCTGGGAGTGTCATGAGATTCTCTTGGAGACATATGTCCAACAATTCTCTTGTATGCTCCCTGGTAAATGAATAAGGAGTGTTGAGCCTCTCACTTAGGGTGGGGGCAGACCTCCTTTCTTCTTTCTTTGAATTTGAAGAGGCGGGGGTATCTCCCTTGCCCCCAGCTTTCTTCAGGGCTGCCGAAAAGTCCACGGTATTTACTTCTCGTGACCCGGTGTTTTCGTCTTTAGGATATTTACCCCTTCCATATGAAGAAGTGGGATTTTCGACAAAGAAGATTTCTATCTCTGCCACTGTGCTGTTGAGATGTTCAAATGTCCGGATATTGGCCCCTAGGAGCTTTTCCTTGATTTCTGGCTTCAGACTTCTTTGGCATAGTTTCACCGCGTCTTCATGTGTCGGTGGTTGTTCACATTTCATGCTCATGTCACGCCATCTTTTGATGAAATCCAGAGCAGACTCATTTTTGTTTTGCTTTAAGGATATAAGTTCTGCTAAAGTGACTCTTCTTTCTGTCACTCTGAAGCGTTCATAGAATTTTCTTTGCATATTGATGCGGGACCAAGTGGGGAAGGAGGGGACAGGCCTCACGCCTAGGGAGTCTCACCCGAGAAAGAAGGAGAGGAAGGAGGCAGCTCTCACAGCGGCGGCACACACAACAAGGGTTTTTTTTACTTTTCATCTTCATTGCCTCTCCCCAAGGATGTACAAGCATATAAATAGGGGAGGGGACACAAAACCCTAGGGTACCTTTTACAAAAAGAAGGACCAAAGTACCCCAAGGACCAAAAAGGGGTAAAATCGCATCCCAAAATACATAGAAAATGGAAAAGGCCCTATTGGGCCCTAATGGGCCAAACAACCCCCAACTAAGGTACCAAATAAAAGAAAATACATCAACAAAGCAATAACTCGTCCTCTAGCCAAATGGAAGCCGAAGTCGTAGGCGAACACCTCCTCCGTTGATAAACACGGATCGGGTCGAATTGTACCTGTGCTCGAGTGTACAGCTTTTCATTTCCCATCATTTCCCCTGGTTCGAGAAAACTCGTCCTCGAGTTTTGAAGTGGGACAATATCCAAGAGGAGAAGAGGGAAGGAGTAAACATAAAACACATCTTGAAAATATGTAGGTTCATCAAGCAAAGAAGAACTGCATCTCGAATTGAGAAATGTGTCTTGATTTCACTCCATATGTGATCAAAATCATCCAAACTAATGATATCCTGCACATCCGTCGACTGTTCAACCACGACTTCAATTATTTCTTCCACTATCAACTCATTCTCTTTAATGAAATTATCTGCTGCAAACATCTCAGATTGAACCTCTACATAATACTCTTCTATTAACGCTGGGCTGGCTCGTAGACAATCTCTTGTAGGGGTTGACATTTAGAACCATGATGTTCAACCAGTACGTTAGGAACAGACAGCAATGCATTATAGAAAACAAACTTGTCCTGTAAATGACCAGGGCTCAAAGTGCAAGTTCGTCGTTCCGAATCAATGATAGCATGTCTCTCCTCCAGCCATTGTCTTCCCAGTAAAATGCATGCTTCTGCCATGGTGCCGACGTAACACCAAGCTCCGTCAGAATAAGTAACAGTGTCGAAGACCTTACGAAATTCAACAAATACTTGATCACCTTCACAAATTATTTCTCCAGTTCGTGATAGAGACTCAACAACATGAGATGAAATCCAATTTTCATGTTCCATATCAATGAAATCAATCTCTATATGTTCCCCATTTGGCAGTGATGCTGTGAATATGATTGGAAGAGGGAGCATATCAAATATAAAAATTTGAGACCTCACTGTGCCTTTCTGTTGTGTTGGCAGGTGTTGTGTTGGGCGGTGCTGCTGTCACTGTAGCTCGTGGGCCAGTCTGGGCATGTAGCGTGGCACTATAGCAGGTGGCCCGGTCTGGGCACTGTAGCGGCACTGTAGCAGGCAACTGGGACCGGTCGCTTTGTTTGACCGGTTAAGAGGGGGGGTAACTGGGAGGACCGGTCACTGGTTTGACCGGTTCCCCACAAGCAACCTGCCCCTCCCTTCTTTAAGTTCTCCTTGGTCGGTCTCCTTTCCCAACCTTCGCGTTGGGTGAAACAACAGGAAGGAGGCGAAGGCGGCTGGGCGATGGGGAGAAGAGTTCGTGGCGGAGGTGTCGGACGGCTCTGGCAGTCGATCGGCCGGAGCAAGAACCGCGGCGGTGGTGCTGGGGTCGAGCAGGGGGGTTGCAGCGCCGGCGCCGCTGGGGACCGGCCGCGACGAAGGGGCGAGGTGGCCGGCCGCAGAGGTGCGACGGGTTGGACGGCTCCGGGGAAGGGGGGGCCGCGACGACGGGGAACCGCTGTAGCGCGAGGTGCCGGAGTGGTCGAGCAGGGACGTTCGCAGCTCCGGCGCCCACCACGAACCGGCCGCGGTCGGGTGAGCTGTGCACAGGCGTGGAAGAGGAAGAAGACGAGGTGACGTGGCAGGAGAGAGAAAGAGAGAGAGAGAGAGAAAGAGAGAGACAAGAGGAAGGTGTGTCGGGGTCGCGTGGTAGGGTGGAGGCGCGGTGGACGAGGGAACTGTGGCTGTGCTACAGTGAGGCGAGAATGTGGAGGGAGAAGAGATGGAAAGCGGGGAACTCGCTTCTGTGGCGGACGACGTGTTCTCCTCACACGCGATGCGATATCTGGACGGACAGCAAACGATGGGATCGAGGGTCTCTGATACCAGATGATGCGGGACCAAGTGGGGAAGGAGGGGACAGGCCTCACGCCTAGGGAGTCTCACCCGAGAAAGAAGGAGAGGAAGGAGGCAGCTCTCACAGCGGCGGCACACACAACAAGGGTTTTTTTTACTTTTCATCTTCATTGCCTCTCCCCAAGGGATGTACAAGCATATAAATAGGGGAGGGGACACAAAACCCTAGGGTACCTTTTACAAAAAGAAGGACCAAAGTACCCCAAGGACCAAAAAGGGGTAAAATCGCATCCCAAAATACATAGAAAATGGAAAAGGCCCTATTGGGCCCTAATGGGCCAAACAACCCCCAACTAAGGTACCAAATAAAAGAAAATACATCAACAAAGCAATAACTCGTCCTCTAGCCAAATGGAAGCCGAAGTCGTAGGCGAACACCTCCTCCGTTGATAAACACGGATCGGGTCGAATTGTACCTGTGCTCGAGTGTACAGCTTTTCATTTCCCATCATGTCCTAGACAGACAAAGGGAACCTTCCCAAGAGTCTCGAACTAAAGAATGCACCCCTTCTTTACCGGTTGATCTGCAAAGAGGATCTAAAAGGAAAGGGGTATATCAAGAAAGAAGACAAGCAAGCCCGGAGACAGGGCAAAATTTCAAGTCAGAAGAACATAAGAGGGATGATGATGTCCCTAGAAAATCAGTCTTCCAACGCCTGGGTGCCACTGTACGCCCTAGGCAGAAGAAAAGAAGAACAGTGCAAATCACTGAAGAAGGCATGCACATATACACATGCTATGCCTTTAACATCAACTTGCCTGCAATAGCTGACCAGGCAGAAACCTCAAATATGGAGCAGCATCCCATGATATCTAATCGCAGAAGGGAGCAAGCTCGAGCCTGGCTTGACCGGGTAAATGTGGAGGTGGACCTACCAAACCAAAATGAAGGAGGCATGGGGGCGGCCGACATTGCCACCACATCAAATCACCCTCTGGGTCAGAGTCAATCTGCTGAAAACCCTAATGTCAGGGTGCCCTCATTGCCAAATTTAGAAATGGTAATGCAAGAAAATCAAAAGTTAAAGGCTATGCTGGAAAGCCTCATGCAACAATTGGGAATGGCGGCACCATTGCCACCACAACAATCTCCATCAATACAGTCTCCACAGCAGGCACAACAACTATTGCAACCTCAGCAAGTTCAACAAATAAGCCAGCCAACATTGCCTACAGTGGCACCCCAGCCTGGGAACATGCCACCAAGCACACCCCGGGTAGAATTTATGAATCCAAATTCAAGCCATGAAGAAAATCAAGAGGTGCATGTTACAGAGCAGAGACACGATGCGCCACAATTAAATACTGCATTTGAAAGAACAATGGTCTCCCAGAGGGCCATGATTGAACAAATAATTGAAGCAAAGATGGCTGAGCAGAATGAGGGGTCTGCCACCTATGACCTGTATAGGGTACCATACCCTGTACACCATCTCTTTAAAAAGCTCCCAGCATAACACCCAAAGGTCCCTAAATTCTCAAAATTCAATGGGGATGGGTCCCCTCATGAACATATAGCTCATTACATGAGCAGCATGGCAGAACTGGCAACTGAAGAGTCATACCTTTTAAGGTACTTTTCAAACTCACTTACTGGGCCAGCTTTTCAATGGTATGCCCGGTTGAAGCCCGACTCAATAGTTGGTTGGGAAGATATGTGATGGGAAATGAAAAGCTGTACACTCGAGCACAGGTACAATTCGACCCGATCCGTGTTTATCAACGGAGGAGGTGTTCGCCTACGACTTCGGCTTCCATTTGGCTAGAGGACGAGTTATTGCTTTGTTGATGTATTTTCTTTTATTGGTACCTTAGTTGGGGGTTGTTTGGCCCATTAGGGCCCAATAGGGCCTTTTCCATTTTCTATGTATTTTGGGATGCGATTTTACCCCTTTTTGGTCCTTGGGGTACTTTGGTCCTTCTTTTTGTAAAAGGTACCCTAGGGTTTTGTGTCCCCTCCCCTATTTATATGCTTGTACATCCCTTGGGGAGAGGCAATGAAGATGAAAAGTAAAAAAAACCCTTGTTGTGTGTGCCGCCGCTGTGAGAGCTGCCTCCTTCCTCTCCTTCTTTCTCGGGTGAGACTCCCTAGGCGTGAGGCCTGTCCCCTCCTTCCCCACTTGGTCCCGCATCAGGACATTTCTTCTTCTGAAAGCTTGCCACATTGTTGGGTCTTGCTTCATGACCCCTCTTGCATTCCTCCGCCCTACAAGAGACTTCAGAGCCCTTGTCCTTCGGAGTTCTTGAGCTTCTTCTTTAGTAACCCACACATGTTTAACATGAGGCGGGTTATATACTTCCTCTTTTTCAACGTTGGCTTTGTATTTCTTGAAGCCAAAATTGTTAGTCTGGTGGTTCTTAGCTTTTGCTTTCACCCGTTGTTTCTTCACTTCTTTTTCTTTAAGGCTTGGCTTGTCCTGCCACACTTTAGGCAGTATGCCGAATTTGTTCCTTACCGGAATGGTAGCCACATGCCGCTCCGGTATCATCATGGTTTCACTGCCGTCCAGGCGGATCCAGAGCTCGCCAATGCGGACAGTCTTTCCAGAACTTGAAATGCCACGAGTTGTGGGCTTCTTGCCATACTTGCGCTTTCTGTTCTTTCCATTAGTTGGAGTGTTGGTGAAGTTGATAGCATAAGTGGTGAACATCTGCATCAAGTTAGCCTCCTGAGCTCGAGGCTCTTCCTTTGTTTTGCTTGTTTCATGGGCCTTAGCAGCAGGTAGCACAGCCGGTATCACGCCCAAGAAGTATGGAGACTCCACCACCGGGGGAAAGGCTCCAAACCTGGTTGGCGTAGTGAGGTAGCCATTCCTTATATGGTCCTGGACCACAAGTGGGCCGAAGACCACGCCCGGAATATGAGCGAGGGCCGCCATTGCAGAGTTTATGACCTGCACAAAAATTATAGTGTGAGTACATCTTATTGTTAGGGTATTGTCTGATGGAGAGATGAAGGGAAGGGAGGTCCCCAGCGGAGTCGCCATCTTTGTGAGAATTATTTTTTAACATTTTAAAAATTTTAAATTTATGTTTGGATTTGATTTATTTGGATATTTATTTATTTATATGGACATGGTCTTGCTTAGTTCATTTGACCTCCCCCACTAACTGCGGTTAGTGTTAATTATATCAGCACAAAGACTGAATACCCTTGATTAACCATCAGACAAACCTGTTGAAACAAAAGAACGTGACTCACATTTGAATGAAATGAATTATACATGGAAAGAAACACCATTGCAAACATGCAGTTCATTTTTTTGGAATTTTCTAATATTTATTTCATTCTTTTATTGATTTTTAAATGTATTTTTTTTTCATTTTTTGGTATTTTCAGAATTATTTATTTCATTTATTTAAGCATTTTCGTGATTTATTTATTTACATTTAAATTATGTGAATTAAATTTACATTTTTTATTTATTTGATTGATTTAAAGGGGAATTAGCTTAACATTTTCATTTATTTAATTGTTTTAAACATCAATTGACTTAAGGTGGGTTAAAATTGATGTGAGACATAACTTGTTTGTTGATTTTATGTTATTGAAAATTAAAGAATATTATTTGGAAGATATTTTGTTAACACTAGTCGAAAACTTGGTTGATTTTGACTAGGAAATTACGTAGTGCTACGTTTTAAATAAACGTGACATTACATGAAATAATTCATATAACGCATTATTGGATGATTAAAAATAGCCCAATGGGCCCGATAAATCACACAAGTTAATTCGCTAATTGTTGGCCCAATAAGCCCAAAATGTCTTGATTAATTGCGAGACAGTACAATTCTGGCCCAATAAGAAGCACCAGGCCCAATAAGAAAATTGGCCCAATAAGAAAAAGTCCAATGGACCTTGCTTTGACTTTGAGAAAATTGGATCGTGCCTTGCACGATACTCTTTAGGGCTGCCTTGCAGACCCTTTCCCAGACCGCCTTGCAGTCTTTTCCTAGAGCCTTGCTCTGATTTTTAAAACTCAAAAATCCTCCCCCTTTAGCCTGGGGCGCCCCCCTCCTTTTATAGTGCCTGGGCAAAAGACGCCCGGCCGGAAGGTTTGGCGCTCTCCCCGGAGCTCTGCACATTAAACTAGGGGGTTTTACGTAATTTTCCAATTACATATTTGCATTTTAGCCCCCCATTTCTTTTTTTTCTTTCTTTTCTCCCTTTCCTTCTTTCGGCCGGACCCTTCCCGGGTTGGCTCTGTGCGAAACAGAGCAGGGAGGGAGAGGGCGACGACGCACCCCCCTTCCTCCTTCTCTCCTTCCGGCGGCGGCTCCCCTAGGGCACAGCAGCAGCGGCGGCGGTGCGAGTAGCAGGGGCGAGCAGCAGGGGAGGTGGCGGGGTGGTCCACCTGCAGCGGCGGCGAAGGGAGGCCGGCGGCGGCCTTGAGCAGCAGCGGCGCGGGCGAGCGGGGGGAGGCCGCGAGCGGCAGCGGAGAAGGGAGGAGACCACGGCGGCGGCTCTGGGCCCCGGCTGCAGCAGCGGGCAAGGGACCCTGCGCAGGGACCCCCCACCTCCTCTTCCTTTCTTCTGCTGGCCGCGGTTGAGGAGGAGAAGGGGTGGCCGGCTCCATCAGGTACTCCCCTCCCCCTTCTCTATCTCCTCCGTTTTCTTCGTTTCTTCCTCGTGGGAGGTCAGACCAAAAAAAATATGGCACAACACCATGCCTCGAGGTGATGTTCAGTAAACTACAATTTCTCATTAATCCAATTTATTTACATTCAAATGCATATACATGATAAGAATTGAATTTCATTATGTTTGTATTCAATGAACGTTGTGTGTGTTTTCATAATTTTCTGCAATTTTTTCTATTTTTTAAAATTTTCTATGATTTTCCTGATTTTTTTCTTCATTTTTCACAATTTTTCTTCATTTTTTAACCTGGCCGATCCTGGATTGGCCAGATTCCCATGGAATCGGGCGGATCATGCGATCAGACCCGACTCAGATCAGGGTCGGCTGGGTCCGATCCAGCACCTCAATCCGACTTTGTCATCCATGTGTCTCATGATACAATATAACACCATGTTGTCAAAAAAATTTGATTGTGTTATCCTGAATATGATTTGAAATTGCAGGATAAGAAGCATGGTCGTTTTGCAGTGATACTGTGTAACTTATAAATTTAAATATATACTTGCAAGATTACATGAAGATGAAATAAAATGCTGAATGAGACACCATGGTTAAAGAAGAATTCATATAATTGAAGTGAAAGTCAGGAAACATTTTAAAAGGTATTGAATTGTTTTTATATTCAGAACTTTTAAGAAATTATTGCTATTACATCCTGAACTTCTAAGGAATCATCAATGTAACCCCAAAATGTAAAAGGAAAAGGAAGGGAAATAATAATAATAATAATAAATAAAGGCAAACAGAATTGAAATGATAAACTCTTATGAATTAAAAGAAATGTAAAAGAACAAAGAAAACCAGCTTCATCTTACACAAATGACAAACTAAAAGAGATTAAGTCTGAGATCATCTTCTTTTTTCGCATGATCATATCTTGACAACTTGCGGCAGTTAATCAAGGGTAATCAATCATCCGACTGACATAAATTAACGCCAACTGAGGTTGGCGGGAAGAGGCCAAAGACTCAAATCTGCATCCTTATGCTTGATCCAAGATACAAGTCCCCGAGGATTTATCCTAACCCTTGGAGCTCTCAGTAACATAATTAGTGAAAGGGAAAAAAACACACACTAAAATTGAATAAATAAAAAAGTAAAATAATAACAATAAGATAAAATAAAACAAGAAAATTTTCATCTAAAACAGGCCCACATCAGTTACTAAACTTGTGATGGATCTGACTGAAAAAAAAAAAACCGTGCCTCTCCCATCTCCAAACCCTGTTATCCTTCTCCTGATTAGGTGCTCTTGCTCTATGGAGAATGCTAAGCAGCTGGAGATACCCACCGTCCCAAAATCAGTGAGATTTCTTCTAAGGTTAATGACCCAACCATCAGCCCCTTTCCCTGCATATAAACTTAACAGACTTTCCTTTGTACACAATGTTTATAAATATTCTCACACAGTTGAGCTAGGAGAACCTCTGAACACCAAGCATCCTCCCAAAACAGAAATCATTCCCCTCCCCCCATAATAACCTGTGTTGATGCCTTAACAATATCCCCATCCCTCATGGTGTATCTCCAAATTGGGGACAGAGTGTTAAAGCTTTTTAGGATAATGTCCCACCAACCCTTGCTTCTGAAATGCTTGAATCTGACAATGCGCATCCAGACGGCATTTTGTTTCCTTACCTAGTTTCCGCAACTACTTAACCATCATAACTCTATTGAAGTCTTCAAGTTTAACAAGCCCAACCCCTCCTTGGCCCTTGCTCCTGCACACATGAGCCCATTTAATTAGATGAAGACAACTTCTTGTTCCTTTTCAACCTTGCCAGAACAAAGCACATCTGATTCTCTCAATCTCTTAATACAGAGTTACAGAGTTTTAGGATTGCTGCATGATAGTCGCGAAGGAAGAAAGCACAGCCCTGGACACAAAATCCAATGCCCACCAGCAAATAGAAACTTGGCTTTCCACCCTTGTAACCTGCTGTCCAACTTCTTAACGGGGAGGTCCCAGTCATTCACCTTGAAAACCCCATCAGATAGAGGCAATCCAAGGTATTTGATAGGAAGTGAGGTCCTCTTACACCCAATTAAATCAGCTATAAATTGCATCCTGTCATCGCCCACTCCAACACCAAGAATGACCTCTCAAAAATAATCTGGTGTTGGCCCCAAGTTCTTGATATTCTTCCTTCTGATTCCAATGTATTTCCATTCACTGCTACATTATCTTCCACTCTTCACTTTTCAGGTGTATATGCCTATTCATTGACCAACATTCAAGTCCATGAAAGATCAAGACAGACTGCTCCACAAAAAGAAAAATGGAAAAACAAGCTCATCAGAATGTTGGAATGGCAAGCACAGGAAATGAGGAAATTGAAATAAGGTGAGAACTGCATAAAAAATTGAAATGAAATATCTACTAGGGTTAACCCTTCAAACAAATCAAGAAACTAGAGATCATTATTGTATCTAATCGAGTCCAGGGTTGACACAAAATACTCCATTTTCCACTCCAGATACCTTCATTTAAATGATGAACAGTTCAAGTTCATTCATTTCCCTCCACCAAGGTCTATTAAAACCATCCCTACTTTAACCCACTTTTTACACTTTAGACATGCAATTTAATTGGACTGAAGTCACATTGATGTACACATCTGAACCATTTAAGTAAGCCACCTCTTTCCAGTCTCAATAGGATCAGACCATTGTTTACATGTTACAAGTTACAACAAATTCCTAGCAAGCTACAACCATGTCTCAATGTTTCTATCAACAGGGTACCCTCTCATCTTGGTGACATCATCTCCATTCAGTTACTATCTCGGCAAGATGGCTAGAGGATAGGTACCATTGCAAGTATGCCCATCTGCAGCATGTGGTTGAAAGGAGAGAAAATCAAATGACGGGGGAAAGAAAGCAAAATGAAATGGCAGTTCTTGAGTGACATAGTATTGTGAAATAGATGATTGTGCAAAAAACAAGGTTGTTCCATGGTAATATCATCTTAGCTTATAGTAGAAATAGATGGGAAACCTAACACATTATTTCAGACAGAAGATATATTTCTTCATCTATTCAGCCTTCTGCATACTTCATCCAGAATCTAGGTTCAAACCCTCTGAATCTACTGTCGCTTGGTTCTATCTTGTGCAAGAATAAATACTATGCCATGGATACCCAAATAACTTAATTTAGTATCCCATTGATAAAGTTATTAAAAGATGTAAGTAGGAATTGCTGTTGAGAAGCATAGTAGATCAAAAATAATAAAATATGGCCAAACCTGATCTGAAATAGGAGGGATCTTACCCAACAGGCTTTTTTTCATGGCATAGTTTAAAAAAGAAGAAGAATAAGAATGACACATAGGAAAACACACCTTATGGACAAGAATAGTCCCAGCCAAACCTCTTCGTCCAGTAATGCCCTGACAAGGTGGGAAAGCACAGTCATCGCCAACCACCACAGTCTGAAAATAATAAAATATCTTTGATTAAATGCCTGTAGAACACATACACAGTAATATCAATGAATTATATGATACCTCCACATCATAACCTTCTGATTTTGCTTGCTCAGCTGCCAAACCAAAATTCAATCTATCACCCGTATAATTCTGACACAGTTCAGATAGCATCAGCAATATAAAATACAGAGCAGTTTGCTAAAAAATTCCAGATATATGACAAAAACAGTCTGAAAGGATAAAGTTTGCTTGTACAAATGTTGGAAGATGAAGAAGCTGAAAATGTTTTGATCAGACAAAGTATATAATGCTTGTGATTTTGCTATTATACCGTGACAATTAGAAGGCAACCCATTGGACCCGTCACTGCTCGAATACCCTATTGAACCGGTTGCTTTATCTGAGATTAAAAGGATTGATGAAGAAACCAAAGCAAAAATATTTAAAAGCAACCATACTGCCAAAATGGAATCCACTGGAGGAGAGGCGAAAACATCTCCACAGACAGCAGCTGTGAGCATTCCTTCCCCAACGTAGCCAGTTTGGGCAGGTTCATGGCCACTTCCACCCCCTACGTGATAGCAGGAACATAATTACATCTAGTAGATAGCTAAAGCTTCCATCCACTCAGTTATTAGATGAAATGCACAAGTCAAAACTAGAGCTTCCAGTTTAAATGCAGTATATATATCAACCAGACGTAGAATGAATCAAGCATAAGCAGTTCCTGTTACTCCAATGGACAGCATTGGCAGCCACTTTCAACATAAAATCAGACAAAATTGAGGTGCATTGATAAGCAGAACTATCTTAGCTGAACTAAACTGCCCACAAGTCTACTTTATTTCTAACATTGTTTACACCCTATAAACATTCAAAAAGGATTTCAGCTCCGGTGTGTGTAGTGGCAAGGATTATAGAATCAGCCATCATTTGTTGAAATGCCAAATCCAATGAAAGAGGTTATTCTCCCTACATTCGTTCCATCCTATACTTATCAACCTCCTCTTATTAACAATATAAATTGAAGGCCAACCAAGCCTCAGCTTCAGTGTCAACTATATAAACATATTTCACATACACATAGTCCATACAGCAGTACACATAGTTTGCAAGGAAATGATGTATTCTACTACCTATTCCGTAATTTATAGTGGCACCAATCTTAAGATTAAGTATGGTGTCATCACTTACTACTACCTATGCCTATTCCGGAATTTGATAGGGGCACCAATCTTAAGATTAAGTATGGTGTCATCACTTGTATGTTATGTCAATTTGCTTATAATGTCACACAAGACTCATTCATCAAATCATCATCAAAGCCATCATCATCATAAAGCCAAATCTCACTATTTGGAATCACTTAGAATCTGTAGGGCCAAAGCCCCTAAGATTTACATAAATTTTCTAACAAAACTGAGCCCTCTAGGACTTCCCCTTGTTTATTGGAAAAATAATAAGCAAATATCAGTTGCTAGACATAAGAGGATTCAACTTCCTACATCCAGATATACATAAATACTAGTTTTCCTGTATTTCCTAATTCAGTGATGGACGACAAAACACTGGTTTATAACTTGACTCAAAATTGCATAACAGGAAAGACCGAATTACATCAGGTTCTAAAATCTCAAGATAACACCAGCCTCGGCGTCCAATTACATGCATTGATGCACAGTTGCAACTTGCAAGCATCCATCAGACCACCGTCAATGTATATCACACGCACATATACACAAGAGTGATGGAGAATACATATGCTCACCAGAAATGACTGCAACCTTGTCATACGTTGCACCTGAGACATCAGCACGCAGAACAACCTTAACCTGCAAGAACACCTCCCTGGCTCAATCCAAAACCCGATAGACACAGAATAAGGAAATATGAGTGGAAAGTAGCCTTGTGGTATTCACACAACACTGCCCACCTGAGGCAAACCATCAAGGTACTGCAACCCGGGATAGGTCTCCACCAAGCCCTCGATGAACTCCGTCACAACATCTACCGAGACCAAACACCATAATTTTCAGAACAAGAAGGGAAACCAAGAAATAATTGGACAATCAAAGTTGGAAATCTCTACTAACCACAATTGCGGAAAAATGAACGTAATATTTTGCTAGTAAATTAACAGAGTGAACCTCACATGCAGAGACAGACGGGAAGGCAGCCACCACAATTTTTCAGACGAAGCCAAAGAAAAAAAGAGGGAAGTTACCGCAGCAGGCACATGGCATTCTTGCAGCTAAGTTGACATTATACTTGACATCGAGAAACAGATGGGAAGGTAAGCATCACAATTTTCCGTGGAAGAAAAAAAAAAGGAGAGATCTTTGGAAAGGTAAGTGAGAAATTCATACGCTCCCCACCAGAATTGCGACGAGCATACGATGGTTCGCAGCAAAGTTTACACTACCAAACCCTTATGCAGAGAGTAGGGAAGTTTAGCTGCTTTAGCACCCAATTCTGAGAGGAACGAACCAAAAAACGAAAAAAAAGTAATCTTTGAAAATGACCCAAGTAAGGAATTTGCGCGCCCTTGCATGAACAGTGCACAGAAGTTGACATCTGAACTTGTATAGTTGTATGTTCAGAACCAATATGAAGCAGCACACCGGGGAAGAAACGAGGAGGTTGACGGCGACACACGACGTACCGTCGGGGTCGTTGATGAGCTTCTTTCCCTGGAAAGACATAGTCGGTGGGAACAAGAGAAGAATGGTGTGCTCTCGACTCCCGACCAGAAGAGGAAGCAGGAGAGGCAGCCACACCGCCTCAGTTCGCGCTTCACAGTTTCACACAGGGAGGGAGAGAGAGAGAGAGGAGAGGCTCTTTTGTTTTGTGTGAGAATAAATTCTTACATTTAATTCCCTATATTCCTTTGTTTATACTGATCCACTCAACCAATTTTTTTATAACATTTTATTTTTTAGATTATTTTAATAAAATCTGTTTGACTGTTTATCGAAAACCTCCTGATAATTTTGATCATTCTTACAAAGTTTTGTAGATTTTTGAGATTTTTCAATAACTAAATAGATTGGATAGATTGATCGGTGAACATGCAATTATATAAAGGTTATAAAGTAAAAATGTGGAAGAAGATTTTATTACTTTCTCTTTTTATAATTCTATTATATATTTCCATTTGTAAAGGGAGACTCATTTTTTATGTAAAGAAATTAGAAATCTGTCGCATAGTAGACTTTTAAATTTTGATTCATACAAATATCCTCTTTACGTGTTTTTAAAAATTATCCTCTTATTTTTGTATTATTATAAAATTTTTATATTAATCCAATATTTTTGTGATTGGCACTCATTTGAAATGCTAA
Organism: Colocasia esculenta; assembly: GCA_014218235.1. Taxonomy (NCBI): domain Eukaryota; kingdom Viridiplantae; phylum Streptophyta; class Magnoliopsida; order Alismatales; family Araceae; genus Colocasia; species Colocasia esculenta. The sequence continues at coordinate 926,301 of JACBKR010001245.1, forward strand.
AAAAATATAAATCTCACCTTTAAAATTAACTAGTTCTATATGCCCGTGCATTACACGAAAAATTGTTAAATTTGAATTAATAAATTTTATAAGTAATATACATAAGGGTAATATTTTTTATTATTTATGAAAGTAAATTTTGAATAAAAATGTGAGTTTTTAAGAATGGAGAGATGTTTAATGTGAAAGAAAAGAGAGGAAAATTATATTAGCAAGTTTCTATTAGTTTAAGAAGGGTGAGAGTGAGGTTGAGAGTTTTTTTAATGTTTAGATATATTTTGGGAAAGTTGGAAAGAGAAAGTAGAAAGATAATTATTTAGTTCATTTAAACTACCTATATTTCTATTTTTAAGGAGGGAGATATTATGGAGAGAATATGATTGTTCTGATGCAGCCACGTGGCAGCAGCAAGACTGAGTTATATTATATTAGTATAGATATTTTAAAAGAAATGTGGACGTTGTAAAAAGAACAAAACAAAAAATAGTAAAATAATGAGGCCCAAAAATCATGCTTATAAAAGAGGTACACCATTAGATGACTCAAGGAAAAAAGAAGAAAAAGTAATGGGCAAAAGGGGAAAAAGATTTTCCAAAAGACCCTTAAAAGAGGCTTGCTTGCTGCACAGGCAATAGGGGCCAACAGAAGCACAAAAGAGGCCAACAGAGAAGTCAAAAAGTTGAAGAGGAAAGGGCTAGTTCTCTGGTTCTTCCCTTGAAGAGAGAGGCCAGCATAGAGGAGGAAAGGTAGAATGAGCAAGTAGGTTTTCTGGGGGACTTTTCCAAAGGGGAAGCAGGAGTTGTTGCGTAAACAAAAGAAGAGAAAAAGAGGAGGAGGGTTGTTGGTTCTTTTCCCAAGAGAGCAAGAAATGAGGGTGAGTGGGGAGAAGAGAGAAAATGGTCTACGTTTGGAAACAAGTTTTGAAAATGTAAAAGCATATTCCAATGATTGGAATCACACTCTTTCTCACTCTAGTTTCCAAATGAGAAAAAGTGATTTTGAATTCTCAAAAAGTGGAGGAAAGGTGGAGAGAGATAGAGAGAAGAGAGGTAATAATGAGGCCTTGGATTTAGAGCCTCAAAAATTTCTATGGCACCGTTTGGAAACCCCCTATGGGGATTTCACTTTTTGGAAATCTCAAACCTCTTTAAAAGCTCCCTTAAGCAGCATTTGGAAACCCCATTGGGGATTTCACTTTTTCAAAATCTCAAAACCTTGCAAAAGCTCCCTTAAGCAACGTTTGGGAACAATGTGGAGGGAGTGATTCCAATGATTTAATCATTGGAAAGCTACTTTTCCTCCCTCTAACTCCCAAGTGAAAAAATGTACTTTTAGATTGTGACTTTAGGATTTTGAGAGGGGAGGAGAGAGATAGAGAGAACATGTGAAATGATGAAGTCTAGGCTTTTGTGCCCCAAAAGCTGGTGCTGGTTAGCTTTTACCCCAAAACCAGATTTTGAAAAAGAGAAAAGCCCTCCATTGGTTCCCAAACGATGTCTTACATCAGCTTTTGAATCCCAAAATCCAAGACAACATCATCACATTTTTTCTCTCTATCTCTCTCCTCTCTCTCAAAATCTCTTTTTACACAATCTAAAAACTACTTTCTTTGTTTTATAACTAGAGGGAGAAAAAGAGGATTTTCAATCATTAAATGATTGAAATCTACCCCTCAAAAGCCCTCCCAAACGGTGCCTTACACCAGCTTTTAAAGCCCAAAATCCAAGATACCATCATTACACTTTTTCTCTCTATCTCTCTCCTCTCTCTCAAAATCTACTTTTACACAATCTAAAAGCTATCTTACTTGTTTCATAACTAGAGGGAGAAAAAGTAGATTTTCAATCATTAAATGATTGAAATCTACAATTTAAAAGCTATTTTACTTGTATGAGTTTTTTAGGTGATTTTGACTTTTGAAAAAGTAAAACCACTAAAGGTGTTCCCTCCTTCCCCTTTTATCTTATTTCTTTTACTTCTTGTCAAATCATTGTACTTCCCTTCTTATTCTATTGTTTTTTTCCCTTTTCTATGTGATGTGTGATGGGCATTCATAGCCCTCTTTAATATTATATGAGTATCATGTGACAAGAGAGTGTGTCTAAAGTTGAAAAAGGCTTGTTGCACTTTTTTGCTGCACTTTTGCCGTTCTCATTAGGTGGGCACAGTGTGCCAATAGCACATTAGCCAACCAGAGAAGTGCAAAGTGCACTAAAAGTGCAACAAAAAAGTGCAATAAGCCTTTCTCCTCTTTCTTTATGCAATGTAGTATAAATGTCTTGTTTAAAGTTTTATAGCATTTTGTTTTTTTAGAAATTATTACATTTAATTCCCTGTATTCCTTTGTTCATACTAATCGACTCATCCAATTCTCTTTATATCATTTTATTTTTCTTAGATTATTTTAATAAAATTTACTTGAGTGTTTATCGGAAAACTTCTCATAACTTTGATCATTCTCGCAAAGTTTTGTAGATTTTCGAGATTTTTCAATAACTAAATAGATTGGATAGGTTGATCGGTGAACATGAAACTATGTAGGGGTTATAAAGTAAAAGTGTGGAAAAAGATTTTGTTACTTTCTCTTTCTATAATTCTATTATCTATTTCCATTTGTAGAGAGAGGCCCACATTTTTTACGTAGAAATCTGTTGCAAGTTAGATTTTTAAATTTTGATTTGTAAAAATATCCTCCTTATGTGTTTTTAAAAAGTATTCTCCTATTTTCGTATTAGTATAAAATTTGTTTATATTAATCTAATATTAAAAATATTTTTATGATTGGCACTTATTTGAAATGCTAAAAAATATAAATCTCGCCTTTACAATTAATGTTTTAAAAGAAACTATATTTTTTTATTATTTTTACTGATATATTGCCAAAGAAAGAGAAGACATACATAAATGGAAAGATGAAGAGAGAAAAATTTAATATTTTTTTGGAAAATTTAGACTTTGTAATATTTAATCAAAGTTAAAATATATCTTAATAAAATATTAAGAAAACTATGGAGCCAAATTTGTAAGTATTATCAATGAAATGAAGTTATCAAAAGTAAAGTTGGCTAGATCGGTGAACCGGATTGTGTCAAATTCTCTAAATAACAATACAAATCGAAATATAGTAATATGGTACAGTCTAATTTGACTAATACTGACGGATATTGGGGACTGTAAAGTCCCAATACCAATAGAGAACGACTTCCTACCCGTTAAACAGATAGGAAGCGACACTTAGGCTCCCCGCCATTAACAGGACGTTTGCGCCCTCCCACATCACGTCATCAAGTCGGACGTGAGGTCTGGGCGCTCCACCAATTAAGGGCACAAAGGACCGGATAGTAATCTTTTCTCATATTAATATGAACAAGATAATTAGGTAGTTATCTTTTCTCGTACCAATATGAATTACATCGCACCAATATGATACAATATCATCCACTGTAATCAAAAGTAACATAATAGCATAGACAATTAAAAAAAGAGATTTGTAACAATGATAAAAAAATATCAAATTAATTGATATATAAAATACTTGAAAAGAGAGAGTCTTCTCATATCATCTTTTTAAATAAAATAAGTAAATGACAAAAATATCTCATAATATCACCCAATCTTATAGAAAATCTTAACTTTAAATCCAAATATGATAAATGTTCAATATTTTTCGACGTGCATATATTTAAAAAAAACCTCAAAAAATGAGTGAACGAAGGCAAATATGTAATTATATTTCTCATTAGCTTTCGTTATCGAGACGCAAATATTATTGTAATATAAGCGTGTCACTTTTACTTGACGATGTTGTGGGTTAGATAATGATTTCACAAAGATGGATGCAAAACTAAATCTAAAGGGGGGCCAAAATAAGAAAATGTACAAAATAAAATAAAATATTTTAAAATAGAGGGGAGTCAATATATAAATTATTAAATTTATCAATCATTATCTTATTAAAAATATAAAGGAGGTAAAAATTATTGGGAGGGCCATGACCCCTAACATGGGTCCATCTCTGTGACCCTATAAACATGATAAAGACTATGTAGCGATTCATCATTCATGCAACTTTTTAAATGCTGTGAGGTGAGAGGAATAAGTATAACTAGATCTTTATAAAAGTTTCGCTAGATTATATTGTGTCTTTCTTCTGTTCTTCTTAAAATTGACATTCTATTGTTATGTGTTGAGGGGTGTTTCTTTTTTTCTTTTTTTCCAATGAGCCTATATTTATATATTCAATTTCATTTATATACTAGTGGTACTAGCCACTTCTAATAAGCATATAACATTCAATAGAAAATTTTTGTGGAATATAATTTATGTAGTCGACCTCAAGTAACAAGTTAAAGCTTTTATGATGATGATGCGACGACGACTATCCACTTAAAATAAAAAAATATGATTATATAATTGTTGTTAGCAAATTTTTCTTGAACATGTCATAATATATCTAAAGAATCATTAGAATGATCAAAAGTTAAAAAGGGACAAGGTTTAATTATATTATATTATATTTTCATATTGTCATATCATAATTAATATTTTTATATTTTATTCATAAAGTGTTAAACTTTCTTATCAATTTGGGATTTATCCCTCGGAGAATTTTTCTCAGCCATTTAATTATAGAATGAATGACAAAGATATGAGTGACATAGAATGTGGTACCTTAATTAGCATTCCTCATATATTATAAATTAGATAATCATTTTTTAAAACATCAATTAGATAATCAAATGTTAGCATTTAAATAAGTATTGATTTATTAGTAAGGTGTCCTTTTCGTTATCTTAGAGCAGTATGATGAACATGTCGATGCCTAAATATTTCATAAAACAATTATCTAATAAAAAATACAGAGATTTTTAGTTTACAACTCTAATAATCTTTCATATCAAAAGATTAACCTCTTCAACTTAGATGTTTGTTCATAGTTTCTTAAGAACTCAAACTACTTTGTGTAATGCTCTATAGTGTTGCAAATAAACTCCTTATTATCTATTTATTGAAAATTTTCGTGGATCTAAATTTGCTACGTTGCTTTCGTATTATAAAGACAAATTCGCCTCTCCCATCTAATTTGATGATCATAAAAACGCAAAGAGAAAAAAGATGAGATAGACTCTCCTTTTCCATGCTAAATCATATTAAAGTTAATAACATTTTATTCCCTTTACTTCTCATAATAGCGTCTATTAGAGACATTAATGATATTTTTTTAGGAGGATGTCCAAGATAATGTTTCCCACACTATAAAAAAGGGAAAAAGGAAAAAGAAAAAAACTGCTTTTCATGTTGTCGAGTGCAGTAACATTTTGAAGGATAAATTAATTAAAAGTCATTGACTGTAACAGGAAGGTCTTTGCTGTAACATAATTTAACAAATACCGTAACAGAAAATAACACTTACTGTAATGAGTTACAGTTCTATAAAAGATTAAAAAACAAATCAAACATTGAAAGAGACTTCTAATTAATTTGCTCCATTTTGAACTTCAAAAAAATTGTTGATTCACTAGGTATTATCTTTACTCGACTAAATTTTCAGCTCAAAACAATATCTTATTTCTAACTTTTAACATTTGGGATATTTACCAACCCCGATCGGATGCACAACCACCATGAACTAGCACGCACAAGCATTCTTCCATTCTTTTTTTTTTGGGGGGGGGGGGGGGGGGGAGAACAACCAAAATTTTCGGCTCCAATGTTTCCAAATAGATCATATGAAAAGAGAAATATGATCTTTTCGATGTAAGTACTGACTGAATCTAAAAGACGGGAATCAAGAACCAGCCGAACGTACTCACCAAACATAGATCAACAATGTAAACCTCTTCCTCTTCCTTTTCGATGAAGTCCCAGCGGGAGAACGATTCTAAATTAACATCTTTACTTCATATGTCCTCTGGAATGTAATGGATACAGTTGGGTAGAAACAATCAGGCATTTCTCTCTTTCTTCGGTCATGGAAATGCCGATTAAAGAATGGCCGAGTTTGATCAACACGCAGCAGTTACCAAACCGGCAACCATAAAAAAAAAGGGCCGTGCCACTTCAGTGTCTGTGAACCCTTCTTTCTTTCCTTTTTTGTTTTGTTTTGTTTTGTTTTGTTTCCCCTTCTCTCTTTCTCTAGCTCCCTTGAAGCACCTGCTTCTCCCTCAGTCCGCAGTGCTAGAAACCTCAGCTCTGGAGCTCAACCAGCCGACGATGTCATCCGCTATGTCCTTCCCTTCGGGTTCAAAGAGAAGGTCATGCAAGAGCCCTTCATAGAGTTTGATGGATTTGTCTCTGGAGCATGCCTCGCCGTATAACAGCTTAGTAGCTTCTGGGTCGGTCACAGTGTCGTCCGTGCCATGAAGCACTCGAAACGGAACATTCACTCTTTTTAGGTTCTGCTGGAGGTGGGAAGTGATCCGTAAGATCTCATAACCTGTCCTCACTCTAATGGAGCCAGTGTATACTAACGGGTCGGAGTATTTGGCCAACAGGGCGGCCGGGTCCCGACAAACCGGCATCCCCTTCTTGTCGGCGGCACCAAATTGATACCTGGGCAGTAAGAAAGAGATGAGTGGTGCCATTACCTGCAGAAGGCACAAGCAGTGACATCCATTAGAAGCAGAAACGTCTGATTCCCTTGGCAATCTTTTTTCCTTTCACCTTTTGTTGCTACATAGATTGACTAGAGGGATAAGATGTTAATGTGTATCTTGTAATATATAATGCCTCAGAAGAAACAAAAATCATTCCAAAGAAAATTAATCCTTAATGCACAAAGAATCAATGCACCCAATCATCTGAATGTCAAAGACATTACATGTTTCATTAGCGTAGGTCACGGGCAAATGAAGCTGTGAGCCTGTGACAACATTTCTGACACGTCCACCAGTGTTCAATCCTTTTATTTCTTTTTACGGGTCCAGATATGTCAAATACAAGTTTGAAAGTTATCACCGATCATACACTAATTATAGTACATGTCAGACCACCACAGGTTCATGGATATCCTAAAACTCTGCGGATATAAGCATAAAAGGACTTTCCTCAGATAACCTGCATATGCAAACCTAGGCATGAAGCATTGACATCATTTACTGATAAAGAGATGATGGGAGTATTACCGCAACAATTGGGTGAGACGGCTGAACACGTAATGCAGGTGACGTGAGCACTATGCCTTGGACAAGGGATTCTATCTTTGGGTCCAGCACTGCCTGAGTTAGATGGTATAAACCATTAACATCCCAGACGATAGTTAAATCAAAGAAAATGAGGAGACCGAAGTTTTCCTGTCAAATAGGATACATAACAACATCTCAAAGTCATGGGGGCCCTCACCTTCAGAATAATTGCAGCACCGGTCGAGTGTCCAAAGCAAAAGCATGGCAACCCAGGATTTTCCTCCAGCACCTTCTCCAAGAATGCTTTCTAAAATCATAAAAAAGGACGGGTTAGGAAAATTCAGAATAAAGCAGTGACCTTTATTTATGCACCGTGAGAATTACGCGTTGGGGACGTACAGTGTCACTGACAGCATAATCAAGGGAATGAACGTAGCCATGTAATCCATCACTACCTCCATGTCCTGCAAAAGAAAAAACATAGCAGAATGAGGAACAGACAATGGGGCAAAAGATGCAGGAGATAGAAGCTAAGAAATAAAGTGTATAAATCTGACACATTTAAAAGGTCCACCATACTTTGTTCATATATTGAAAAAGATTACATTACTATGAACTAACTCTCAGTAATCCTCATAAAGGACCTCCCACTAAAATTGTTTTCCCATCTATGATGAAAAAAGGACGTAAACCTGAAAATACTTTAAGAATGACGAGTACTTGTAATAATGAATTAGAAAAAAGCCGAAAGGAAGAAACCGCGATTTTCTTGCAGGTATTCTAGTGAAATATTCACGCTAGAAAAGTTATCACTTTTCTAACACATAATGTAGTCCAGGAAAGTAGGTCACAAAAAAATGAAATATACAGCTATTCACTGCACATTGCTGTTACTTGTAAGCAATATGTTCTTGAAAATATACTGCTAAAAAATAACTGGATAAATCAAAATAACTACCTGACTTGTCTCAATCAAGATGGGACCAAGTCATGGATTTTGGTTCTTTCAAAACCTGAAAAACTGAATCATAGTGCTCATGAAAGTTAATTACAATAAGATCTCAACATATGAGTTTCAAACAAATTAAGATGCAAGAGAACAAGGTTCATATGTCTAGGGATTTTTTTTCTAATATGTAGGTTTCTTTATCACCCATATGAGAACACAAGAAAAGTATCCACGATTAAATAATTAACAAAAGAAAAGCAACATCCTTCTTCCTAAGTGTATGTGGATAACAACCTCAAGTAGGAAAAATCAGTCATAAAACATCTCATCATTCCACTCACAAAACTTACACATGAGAAGAAGAATGATGTGCATATTATTATATCTTTTACAGCATACAGGCATGAATCATTTTAAATGATCATTTTACAGCTAAAACTTTTAGCTAAGGACCCTTCATTTATGACACAAACCACTCTTCTTGGTAGGCATGCTTCATCCAGTGGACTTCTTTATTGAAACGAAGACTCCTGGTTCTGAGGTTCATCTGCTCGTGACCAGTCACCAAAAGCACAAAACAGGAAGCACAAGCAACCTAAAATTGTTAGGACATCGGTTCTCTGCATGTCATCCACTAAAAAACTATGACAGAGAAAAATAGGGAAAGAATAACTTTTCCCCTGGCCAATTTTTTCCAAGAATCTAGTTTGCTGACATTCGTCATATCCACACACCTTCTTTGACTATTCCTGAAGTGTGGGTTGGGTATTCTTTTCTTTCTACCGGGAGGAGGTGTCTTTGAACACGACAAGGACCATGGCAGATGATCATTATGTATTCCATGATGAGTCAAGAACATGGCAAGCTTCCACTGTGAATGAATCCTCAGAACGTTACCAGACTGGTGTTCCCTAAGAAATAGCTTGGCAGCCTAAAGGCAGAATAAAACATGGAATTCCAGATCGAATTGGGGTCGGGAATCGGACCCCGCTGATCCTGATCCCAATCCAGCCTAAATCGGCCAGATCAGCCATGGCCAATCCTGATCCCGATCTGGCCGATTCCGCCGATCCTGGCCGATTCTGCATTCCGTGGAATAAACAGCTGAAATGAGAAAGTTTTTGAAATCACAATCAAATTTCCCATATCCTGGACAGGAAGCTAACAAAAAGCATTGGTGCTGGCAATTGAATATGTTGAGGATAACTTAGAACCTAGGAGGGTTTTGGAACCAGAAATCTTCCAGTAACAGATAAAACAAGTAGAAGAAAAAGACGCACAAGCACTTTCTCTGGTGGAAAAATGGGACATCAAGAATGAGAAACCGACCAAAAGAATATAAGGAAAACAGAAAAATACAATCAGTTAGTTGTGAATTGTGATGTTGAGTCAATAAAGTTAACTTCTGACGTTTTCCTAACATGATTCATTTTAATTGAAAGCCAAAAACCTTTAACATCCCAATGTTCCATTCGCAAGAAAACACCTACTATTAAAATTGGAAGCAACAAAACAGACGTACGCACTTCTCAAGTTTTTAAGAACAATGGATAACCAGTTTTCCTAACACATACCAATCCAATCCATGCCATAGACTTTAAATCCATTGTCATTCAGCTTCTTTGCAAAAGAATTATATCGACCACTGTGCAACATGTAAAAGGTATCAGCAGTTAAGTTTTCATCTTGTAATTCCACGGCAAAATTAAGAGGATAGCAAGAGATGTTCACACCTGTGTTCATTTAGACCATGCAATAGCACTACAACTCCCCTGCAAAACATAATAAACATGAGAAATTTCAATAAGCCCTTTTCAATGGATATAGAGGTAAGAAGCCATGATTTATTTGATGCAAACTTCAAATGAACATGGCAGTGCACGGTTCATGTTATTTAACATTGTTAAGGTACGGTTGAAGGAGCGGCAGATTCAAGATCACTCCAGGACAGACTCACGTTGCTAGACCCAAAGCACCTAAGATGTAATCATTCCCATATCTACTTGAGCAATATTTGAATAGCCATTACCAAATGAGTACTCAGAAGTATAAATATTCTATACATGTAAAATGACGTGCACCATTGTCATAATAGATGCATGAGAAAGATTTTCGAGAGAAAGAATTAAGGATATATGACATCTGCAGTCAAAATACCATCATGTTTAATTTCCAGAGAAGAAGCATTGTTGGAAAGCCAGCGACTGGGACCCAACATAAGCATCCTCTTCTCTTATTACCCCTAACTTTCTAAATTTCTAAATTTCCTCTGAATGGTGTCTGTAACTGCACTTTCAGAACCACTGCTCATCAAAAGTGGTCACTTGACAACAATGTGCCGGGTGCACAACCCTGCAGATCTCTACGAGAAACCACAGAAGCACAATTTCGAATCAAGTCACGTCTAAATAAAAGTTCAGGTTTCCACGGCAATAATTGCTCCATTATAAGAAAACATCACAAACTGACGGCCAGGTGCGGTGCCGATCACCTTTAGCTGGTCTCAACAAATCAACGGGGCCCCAGTCCCCAGCTCTATCTACCCCATCAACAAGCGGAAAGCCAAACCCCTCCCGCTCCATACACGGAGAAAAAAAAAATCTTAGCCAGCGATTCTGGTACAGAGCTCAAAGCATGGCATCTTCCACAAAAACCAAACAACACAAACGACAACAGTGCTTCGGTCTCTCGGGTGGAAACCTCTAGGCTCTAACCTCTTTGGCTCCTTGGTTCTTAAGACGGGCTAAATTGTATATTTTTTCAACTTATAAAACGCAAAAAACCTTAGAAGCTTTCTTTTTTTTTTTTTTTTGCAAATTTCTTCAACAGAAGTACACTAAATAAGTTTGGCTATCTCTCTACGTCAAAAATAATCTATTAATCTGCCTCTTGCTACTGATACTTTATTGCCAATGGATTGAACCCCCCCCCCCCCCCCAAAAAAAAAAAAAGAAAAAAGAATGAAGGTCACGAGCCTAATAGCATTTGGAGATCGCTTTCGAGCCTTATCAGACTGCCACGTCGCTCGAAGTAACGTGGCAACTCGGGCAATGCTTTAGGTCAAGGTTGGGCGATCTACTACCTTCAGAAACGGGAAAGTTGAGAGGGTGGCCAGAAAATCCAAAATCCACATATGCTTTCATGGACAGGAAGAGGCAGGGTATCCGTATGCTATCCACCGATCATCGTCAAATCTTTCTTTATTCCGAATATATACTGTGATGAACAGAAAAATTAATAATAGAGAACGATGAATCAAAGAATTCCTATTTTTTTACGGAATATATACATATTTCGAATGTCTAGAAAAGGTCAATTTTCGAAAACATCCAGAAAGTAACATGGCAAACAAGAGACGGTGCTTGGAAGTTTACGTCAATTATTGATTTCAGAGTTGGATAGCGTATCCGTTTTGGCCTTTTTCAAAGGCCCGGGGAGGGGTGTTTTAGTGAGGAACCGCTTACTTGGGCGAGGCGGTGACCGGACTCCACGACCGGGTGAACAGCGTGTCCCCACGGGCGGTGACGAGCAGCGCGTAGTCCTTCTTCGACCTCCCCTGCTCGCCGCCCTCCTCCTCCACCGCCATACGCTTAATGGCGAGCGCGCGCCTAGCCGCCGCCTCCAGTGGCACCACGGCTCTCCTCGGCACCATGGCTGCCGGCACCCTTACCACCACGGGCGCCGCCGAGCCCTTCTTCCCGGCGCGTGACCCCTCCAGCTGCTTCTCGTCCCCCCTCGTCTTCTCCGACGAGCCCCCAGACGGCGTCGGGCCAGCCCTGGAGACGAACCTCATCGAGGCCAAGCTCTGGAACGGGGCGAGGAGGACGAGGACGACGCCGTGGACGACGAGGAGCAGGAAGCTCCGCAGGGCGCAGAGCGAGAGCAGCGCGCTGACGCGGCCGCTCGCGCCGGACGTCAGCATCAGCGGCGCCGGCAGCGCCGACGGGCCCGCCCTCATCACAGGCTCCACCATGGCCGCTGCCTGCTTCCTCCTCTCACTCAGACCAAGGTACCTCTGCTGCTGGCAACGGCGGCGCTTCCACGCCTTCTCATCAAAATGATCGGAGATGACGAGGCCCAGGCGAGTTCCGTTCGCAGGGAGACTCGTCCCGATCGAAAGCATCCAAAAAAACACCTAAAAAATCCAAGAAAATGGAAAAGAAAGCTCCTGTTCCTTCGATCAAGATTACGTGATTAGCAGAGAAAAAGTAGGATTTCTCAGCACAGCAGGAGGATTTCCCACAGGAACAGCCACTTGTTTCCGGATTTTTCCACACAGAACCGATGTAGAACAGAGGGAGAGGATTCGACACAGCGGGAAGTGATCTGTAGCGGGGATCCTTCTGCTCGGAGTGGACAAGATGCTAGGGCTAGGGTTGCGTTCAAGAGGAAGAAGCTGTTCTGAAAGAAGCCGAGGGAAATGGGAAGGTTTCAACACAGAGAGGTGACATGCCTTTATATAGCCGCCCGGGGGGAGGTGGCACCGGGAGGGAAGCTAACCACCTCCATCGTTCTTTCGTTGTGGCCTTCTAATTTCTGCAGGGTTGTTTGTCTATACACCCTAAGAAACCTTATATGTGTAAAGAATACTCTGCCTACTTATTTTTATTTGCTTTATGTTTGAAACTTATGCTACCATCACTGTGAATGTTATGCACATTACTGATTTGGGATCCTTCTATTTCTGAATTTTTTGGAGTCCCAAATAAGTGTAAATTATTTTCAAGATCCATAATGAGGGTGATAGAATGATTTGTCGTACCGTTATAGATCGTGTTGGCACGGCTATACTATACTATGTTAGTGGGGAGACGAGTTTCTAACATAGATAGTCTGATTCTCTTATTTTTATTTTTTATTTTTTTAAATACATCACCCAAATCAAAATATATTGATATATTATATTTCTATCTAAATCATGTCAACGGACCTTGTAAACTTAAATATTTTTCTTGACTCACAAGTTAGAATCCTTTGTTGTGAATTGAACTTGTTAAATTGGATGTCATGCGTAAATAAAAAAAAGAAAAAAATCACACTTTTTACGGTGGCTTTTAGACCATAACAAAAGAATGAGGCAGGTTTTTACATTTATGTAACTTTGGAGGGGCTTTTGTTGAAAAAAATTCTAACCTCGCACGCCAATCCAGCACGAGGGATAGGGGGAACGGGTGGGGAGAGACTAACACACGAGTCGGCGCGCGGCTCGGCCAGGGGCCAAGCCGTAAGGCGAGGTGGGAAGGGATCCACGTGGCGTGCTTCCCGCTGAACTCCTTTGACGTGGCAGCGTGCGGCGCTTCGGGCGCTCCGCTTAACCTCCTGTTATTATCCTCCACCGGCCACCACGTGTCCTCCCGTGAGAGAGAGAGAGAGAACAAGAAGCTGACCAGAGACGTTTCCGGAATCCGGGATTTGGGCCGCTGACCAAGCGGGAAACTTGGGACGCAGTAAATTTACCTCCGCACCCACCGGCTGCTGCATACCATGGACAATGGTCTCCTTTATTTATCTTATAAAATTTTCCGTTATCAATTTTTAGATTTTAGTAAAAAATAAATTAATTAGAAATCTCTTATTATAATAGAGAAATCTTTACTATAGTAGGACTTAACGTATATTATAATAGGTGATAATATTTACTGTAATAAATTACAGTTCTATTAGAGACTAATAAATAAGTCAAAATTTTGATAGAGACTTCTAATTAATTTATCTTTTAATAAATTATCGTATTAATTTTAGAGGGAGTCGACAAATATGATCGAGAAAAAATAAATCTCAAATTAAGATTACGAGAGAAATATATCGAGTTTGAAATCAAATCACTCACATAAAAAATCTGAACTCCTAACATTAGCCACTTCGTTTCGTGATTTAATTCTTCCATCTGGTTCAAGTCAATGAACTATCTTGCTTTACCAACAGAGGTTAGAATGATCACACACATTATCAAATTCACTTCTAATTAATTGAATAATTAAATATATCGATATCATTGTTCGTAAGTATGATTTGGTAGGAGGAAAAATTGAGATAAGTTCTCGTAATATGCACATTGGGGATAGAAAATTAGGGTTTCAAATAGAGTGGATACGGAGCGGATTAAGTAATTTCGCATATATTCTAGATAATTATTTAAATAATTCGTATCGGTTTTGGATAGAAATTAGATATACATGGAGTAGATTTTTTTAGTCAATATTCTTTGGATACAGATAATATCCCGTTACACTTGAGGATAATAATTTAATAAATTTAGATAATATCTTAGTATAACATAAAGATAAAAATTAATAAAAAGTACAAATTAATATATTAAAACAATTTATTATCAAAGTATACATATATCAACTATCGAGATATTAAGGAATCACAAAACAAAATCCAACCTTAATTTAGATCAAAACAAACTAGATCTAAACATCAACGATTTAAACGAAGCGAAATTTTAAACAAAAGGGATTAGGTGATTTTGAAACTACTCTATTTGTTAAACAGATTTTAAATAAATATTCGTTTAAGATCCACTTAATATCGTAAACAGAAAAATATCCGGAGATCTAAATAAGAATTTCCGAATTCGTTTGAAACCTTAAATGAAAATGTTAGAAACAAATACATATTGCCTATGCCTACATTTCTACTAGCCACTTCTCGCGGATTTAATATTTTTTAAGTTTTTTCATTTTTTGTTGTTGGAGTAATAAACATTATGTGGCTGGTCCGGAGTAAAGATGGACTTGCATATAATCATAATATAAAAATAATGATACACATAAATAATATACTACTGCGTCACCAACTTTAGTAGTAAAAGAAGAGCTTCTGCACTTATATTGATGTAAAATTTACATTTACTTGTAAGAGCGAGTACATTTTGGCTGAATATTAAATACTTTTCATATATAAGTGGGTGTTTCCATCTAAATAGCTAGGCACAAGAAAAATCTAGGTATTATTTGATAATATTTTTGAAGTGTAGATTTTAATTATTTAATGATTGAAAATATATTTTTTCTCCCTCTAATTATTAACAAGTAAAATAGATTTTGAATTGTGTGAAAATAGATTTTAAGAGAGAGGAGAGAGATAGAGAGGAAAAAAATATAATGATGATGTATTAGATTTTAGGCTTTAAAAACTAGTATTGTTTGGTAACATTTTTAAGAATTTCACTTTTTTGAAATCCCAAATCTCTTTAAAAACTCTCTTACACCGGCTTTTAAAGTCCAAAATCCAACACATTAGTATTACATTTTTTCTCTCCATCTCTCTCCTCTCTCTTAAAAATTTATTTTTACACAATTCAAAAATCTATTTTACTTATTTGATAATTAGAGGGAGGAAAATTAGATTTTCAATCATTAAATAATTAAAATATACACTTCAAAAGTATTACCAAACAATTTTTTTTTAAAGAGAATTGAGATTTCAAAAAAGTGAAATCTTTAAAAATGTTACCAAACAATCCCAATCCCCAAATCCGCTCACCTGCTCCAATTTGCAACCTTGGACAATATCATAATTGGGTATTTGCAATTTTTTTTAAACTCCAATTGGCAGCTAAGTTGAGACTTCTTCTTCTGCTTAGATAGTCAACATTGGTCGACGAAGACCATCCAAATATGGTTCCTATGACCGTCCATTTTAAACAAATGCGAAACTAAGAAACAAATGCTGAAAAAAAAAACACAATTTTTTTTTTCAAAAAATGAGCTGGTTAGATTCATTACATTCTCTGGATCTGCACACTATATTTGATATTTAAATAGATCGACGATAAAATAAAGATATATTTATTATTTTAAATATATTTATTATTTTATTTTCTATCTATCTAAATATCAAACATGTCCTTAATTTATCTGATAGTTGACATAAACTTGCAAGTGTTATAACTCCAAATAAAAAGAGCAGGGGAAAGAGCTGACAAAAATGGTCATCATCTCAGCTAGACTTTTGTAGGAGCTTGGAAGAGCTCTCTCTCATGGTCTCAGTCAAGTACTTGACCGAGTACACGCGCGCATAGGAAGGTCAGGTCCTCCACTCTAAAACCGGGTGTTAAACGAGGAACGGATGAAGGGTTTTGTGCAGATCTACTCTTCTTGGAAGATTAATTATGTGAGGGTTCTTCATAAATTCATATTTGTATATATGTTTATCTTTTTATGGATATAAAATGTGTTAAAAAATTTGATGAGGTCAATCCAATATGGTGGATCTCAAGGGGAGGCCGACTGCTAATTTACCTGATTCTTGGGGGGGGGGGGGGGGGGGATTTACCTGATTTACATGCAATCCTCGAGGTGTGTAAATCCGGAGTTTTTCTGGTCAAGTGGGGTAAGGGCAATACGGGTATACGGAAAGTAGGAGCTGCCAAGTCCTGACCTTGGAGCTCGCGAACACCAATCCTTAAGTCCGCAAAGCCACACGGGGCGGGATTTCCTCGTTATCAAAAAAAAAAAGGGGAGGCCGACTGCTAATGGGCCCAAGAGAAAGAGCCGGGACGATGAGGATGAGGGAGAACAAGAATTTGTCTGTTGTTGTCGACGTCTTCTCGACCTACAAATAAATCAATCTCGACAACATGTTATGGGGAGTGACTCTCCGATAGGGCTGCCAATGGATATCCGATTTCCGACTTTCCGATCCGTTTCTGACCTTTCTGTATCCGTTTTTTCATTTTCGATTATTTTCCGATTTTTCGTTTCCGTTTCCGATAAGATATATTTTGTATTTTATTTACAAAATATATACTCTTAAATTCTTATTTCTTAATATTAAAAAACTTTAGACTAAGTTTTTAGCTTCTCTTTAATTTGTAAATAGAATATAATTAACTTATCTCTCTCGTAGTATGTATTATACATATTATTATCAAAGACATCTCTTTTATCATTGCTTCTAATACTATATACATCTACCATTTGATCGTACAAAATGTTTCCGATTAGTTTCCGTTTCCGACCCGTTTCCGATTTTCTTATAGGAAATGGATGCGGAAAGTACCATTTCCGATTCCGACTCCGACCCGTTGGCAGCCCTACTCTCCGATGATTAAATCAATATTTGGTTGACTCAATTTTAAAGTGGGTAGACATATGAGATGAAGAGAGAGAGAGGCATGAGATAGTGCTTTGGTTAACACATATCCACTTATCTTTATTTGTGACTATTAATCTTCGTTTGAAGGCGGTTGAAATATGACACGTCCGATATCGAATTAGATCTCTTTGGAATCTTCTCTTCCTCCCCTTTTGCCTTCTCTTCAAGAAGTTAGGCTCGTGTCGAACCCATTAAAATTGATAGACTCAAATTTAGAGTACTTATCAAAATTTGTTCGTAATATATTTTAATAGACATAAAAAAGTTGTTTAGAATATTTTAGTCACGTTTGTAGACATATCCCTGCTAAAAATGAAGTGACACAGGAACACTCGAAGTACGTTTTCAACTTTTGTCACGGAAGGTTATGGTAGGATCTTTGGAGGTATTTTACATGAATAAAAGGAGTATATATGTAAACTATAAATGTAAAGAAAATCTCACATAATTAATCTTTTGAAAGAGATTTATATGTAAGAAGCCCAACAAGGAAACCATGTGATCCACGTTCTCCAACGCGGCACAAGAGCAGTGGAAGGTTGACCGGGGGAATTAGGGGGTGCAACACCCGGAGTTGACCGACCTCACAAGCCCACTAACAACACACACTTTAGGCGGGTCCATCGCCAATGTTATTATATCTTGGTGAGATGAACAAAATATGTACCTTCGGAGAATCTCACCATTTTTACCCAACATTTATATATATATATATATATGTTTATTTGGACATAGTATATAATAGCCATGAGTAGTTTTCTTCTCCTTCATATCCCTCAAGTTCTAAGACCATCAATATTGACAGTGTTTTGGTGAGAAATATTATGAAAAAAGGAAATACTTATAAAGTTGAGGTAGATTATAAGAAATAAATTCTATGGCCAACAAATAGTGAAAATAACAGTATTTGTTAGGGGCTCTCGGCAACAGAATTATTTTCTTGCAATCTATTTTAATTTTATTGTAAGAGATTTTTTTTTTTGCAATAAATATTTTTCTTTACAAAAGAATATTTTATATCACCTTAGGTTGTATGTGATAGAATATATCACCTTAGGTTGTATGTGATAGAATGTGGTTAATAATGATAATATACATGACAAATATGAAGAATGTAAGAATATAAAGTGAAACAAAATCGATTATAAGGTAAATATGTAATTATTCTTAGCATGTTTAAATTCATTGAATTAGTAAAGAGAAGTGCTAAGCAGCCGGACACCCGGGTGCATCATTTACCCGAGCGCCCAAGGTGGCGCCGCCCCATTGAGCAGTGCCTGCTGGTTGGTGTCCGAGTAAATCATTTATCTGGGCGCTTGGGTGAATAGACTTTTCAAAATCTAATTGCTAGAAATACCATCCATTGCCAACAAACTATATTTCTTCTCTATGAATATATTGAAACACATATTGAAACACTTGTGGCCTGTTTGAGACGTTCATTCAGAAGGTGGACTCTGTGAGAAGTATTAGCATGTCTTGTCAGCATAATTAGATTGACATGTATTGGCACGCTACATGACATGGACCATTTATTGGGCTTATGAGGACTTTGGGCTATCAGAGATTTTTAAAATCGACGTGGACCATTATTGGACTCATGAGGTCTCTGGAACATTTATGGGCCTTCGCAGATCTACAATTGGGCTAGTTGGGATGAGACCTATATGAATATATTTGTGGTGGCGTTTTCTTGTTTGGGTTAGAGTCAAATGAGTCTCCATTGGAGAAGATGGGGAAGACGAATGTCGGTGCGGACAGGAGCCTGCAAAATCAGAACTGGATCAGGGGGGCCCGGTTGAAGAATCAGGGGGAATCCTCCGATGCCAAAGTCAGTACGAGACTTGAGAGGCTTGAAGGAAAATGAGGTTCTCGTGTGTGAGTCGCGCGAGGGCGAGTGTGAGCGTCTGAGAGCGTGTACCCCTGTTCGGAGGTTACCTGGGCCTTTTATAGGCGAAGGTGTAGAAGTGGTGGGACGAAACGTCCCTTGATGTCGCCGAAAAGGACGCGCCGGTTGGCGCCCTTGGCGGGGTGTTATGCGTTAAGGCGTCCGTTGAGGGGTTCGGCAGTTAATGCGCTGCTTGATCGTGGGGCGCGTGCCGTGTAGCCGTTATAACTGCCGCGAGGGGGCGAATGGCTACTTGGATTCTCCTGAGCGGAAGGTACCGAGCAGGTAGCCTACTCGGTAGGCTAAACCTGCTGTTCGGTAGCTGAGCCCGCTGCTCGGTACCTGATACCCGGGCCCTACTTATGGCAGCGGGTCTATGGTATGATTCCTGCAGATCCTGTTCGGTAGATAGTGTCTGAACCGAACAGGATGAGGGGTGTCCGGAGACTACCCTTGGAGACCTAGAGGGTGCTCGACGCGGAGGCTGCTCGGTGCTCGGGTGCTTTGGTGATTACGGGCTTGAGCAGGAGCTGCCTGGTCTACTCGGTAAAGGCAAATCCTGTTAGAGCAAACTGTGCAGTGTTCGGAAACTACCGCTAGGACCCTTGGACGCTTAGCAGCTGAAGCGTGTTCAGAAGCCGGTTGACTGAAGCCGAAGACACGTGGCGCGAGGGCCATAACCGTTTTGTCTTGTTGGGTCTTGATGGGCCTACGAGCCTAGGAGGTTAGAAATAGCCTCTACAATACCCAATGATAGAAACGCAAATCCTCCTTGTTCCACTTAATTCCTTAATTTGAAAATAAATACTATTAAGATACATGTTATAATTTCTTTTTTCCAGTGAATGAAGAATATAGAATATAGTGATTTAAGGTGCAAATAGAGGACCACCTACTAGACAATTCTGTGATCACAAAGTGATAAATCTCAAGCATGGATTGTTTGATACCGCGTCCATGGAGGACCAGGGGATGTGATATGGTGGGTGAGGGGAGACGCTTGCCAATGGCAGTGCTAACAGGATGTAGCGTTAGATGTTATTTTTATTTTAGAAAAATTATATATATATCCTTACAATCTATCATATTTAAATATATATTTCTGAAATATATATATATATATATTCTCTGCCCTTATATTTATGAAAATTAATTAGTTATATCTCTCGGATTAACATACTGTAAAAGTCAGATATATAATTCTGTAAATAAATTTATAATTGGGGGTATTTTGCAAAAAAAAGTTACTTTCTTATTCTTAATTAAAACAAGTGATGCATTCTTCTTTCAACATTCTATATTTTGGTGAAGAGAAATACTATTCTCCTGTTCACGATGGAGTTTTTGCTCTATTGAAATAACCGAGTGCTTCTGATTAATTAAGTACCGTCTTAATTAGAGTGTAACACAAGTTCCCATAAAAAGTAACATTAAATATTAGACAAAACCCAATAAAAACATAATTGAAACAAATAAGTATATAAGTGGAATAAATAGATAGTTAAGTGGAACAAACTTATTTATTCTATAAGTGGAACAAACTTATTTATTCTACTTACATATTTATTTAGTCCACTTATATATTTATTTGTTCCACTTACCTATCTACTTGATCAACTGATAAGTGGAACAAATAGATAGATAAGCAAAATTATTGGTTCCACTTGCATATTTTTCATTTGTTAAGTACTAGTTATTACAATCGTGGGGGTTAAACCTTTGCCAATATCTATAGAATATGTCTTGAAAATTTTTATTGTTGAGAGTCGAACTCTTGACCTCCAGATGCACGACAGAGTGTCCAACCAACTAAGTCACTTCTTCTTGTGTGGAACAAATAGGTGAATAAATGTCCAATTAACTATCTATTTGTTCCACTTATACACTTATCTATTCCACTTATATATTTGATTGAGTCCTGACAAACATTATATGCTACTTTTTGTGGGGACTTGTGCTGCACTCCAAGACAATCAATCAGAGGCCACTCGACTATTCAAACAGAATAAAAACTCTCTCCTAGACAGGAGCAAAATATTACTCTTTGGTGAAACAAGCCAACTACATAACAGCCTATAGAAGTCAAAACAAGTGGCTAAGTAGAGATATGTTTTGTATTTGGTAGTGAAAGTATTCGGCCGTCTATCTACAAACATAAGTCGATGATCGTTGTCAACATGATAATAGGACTTACACTCGTTTGTATCTATGAATACTTGCGACCAAATACCTATATATACTAGGCGCAAAACATTTTTTGACTAAGTAAGACCATCATTTTTTAAATAATACAAGTAGTTGAACCACACCAAGACAAGTAATGCATATCTACTCCTGTGTGAAGAATATTATAAAATGATGGACATCAAATAGAATTGTGGTTCATTTTGTTCGGTTTGAACATCAATTTTTGTACAATTTGTATACGCAGGCTATTCCAATGGCTGGGCATCTCGATGCACACTAGGGGGCGAGGGACCGAGTGCGCTTTTGGCACTATTGAGGGAGGAATTTTTATGGGAAAATTGGTTGGGGAGCGCACAAGGTTCCCATATAGATTTTTGTAGGGATTTTTTCGGGTTTTAAACTATAGTTGTTCTGATATTAGGGTGGTGGTCTAAATCATCACACTACACTGAGGTGTATTAAAAAAAACTTTTGTAAAGTCTAATTTTACCATTTGCGAAAGTGAATCAAGTTTATTATAATTATATTATATTATTACACTATGTATTATAAATATCGATTTAAACTTGTAAATATTATAAACATATATTTATTTTTAAAATTAACTTTAACTATGTGAATATTAATAAAATCATACATGTATATTCTAAAAACTTGTGAACTTTTGGTTTGAATCAAACTGAGTTCAATTTGGACAAAAAAAAACCCTCCAAACCGTGTTCATCTTAAAAAGTCATTATTTTTGTAGTGTCCTCCCTTGCAAGAGCTCACGTATCCTAATCTCTTTAGCTTTGCTGTTGGCAAGTGTCTCCCTATTCATATTAGTATGATAGTACCCCACTCAAATAAGAAACGTATATTAAAAATGAAGGGGAAATCATATATATATATATATATATCATAATGGAATGTATACTTTTGAATATATAAAGTATATCATGTATTTCATATATATTCTTAATATATTGGAACGGCTCATGCCAGCCTAGAAGATAGATAGGATACATGTTTGAACCTTGAGAATTGACTCCATTCACATAGAGTTCATGGCGAAAAGCTTGGATCATGATTGCTTCATAGATCGTAGGATCAACGTACGATTGATAGATGGATCAATGCACATTTGAGAGTGAACTCAATGGCTCTTCCCGTGAATCTCAAAGTGGTGATTAGGTCACAAGATTAATCTCACATCGAAGATTTCAAAATCATTTCATCTTCTCTCAACTTATAAAGAGAAAGCTACAATTATAGGTAAAGAGGACGAAGTTGACATGACCTCTCAACATTAGCTCTCTCTCTCTCTCTAAAATTTGGCTACTTTCTCTCAAATGTTTAGACTTCTCACTTGAACGGAAAATGATTAGTCTTAGAACTCTATCTCAAGATTAACTTCTTGCAAGTTTAAATCGGTGTTGGCCCGATGGTAATGGCATCATCTCCCAACCTCCCTCACCAATCGAGTTTTCAACTTTGGATTCTCACAGTCGAATCGCATAGATTCTTGCAGGTTCTCAAACTAACTTCATCAGTGACAATTATTAGGAGGTTAAGAAATGATGAGATAATTACAATCATAATCTTCGCAATCTTGCATAAGGCATGAGTTACAATCTTGCATACTAAATGTGGAAATATTTCTACATATGCTTAAAAAAACAATGTCAAGTATAATCGGATATATATGTTGTTTCATTTATCTCCATGTTGTTCTCGTGCCATCAGAGAACTCTATAAAATATAAGATTTTAGAGAGATATATGTATAATAATGAATAAAAATGCTTTAAACATATGCTTATTATTATTTTAACTATGCAAAAGGGTTAAACAAGGATATATTAATCTTTTCTTTAGGGCATATAATCATTTCTCTACGAAATATGACTCATTAAAAATATATATATAGTGACATGAAATGCAACATACATTCTATGATTATGGACATATATATATATATATAATTATCATGAAAATAAGTACAAGTGCTACACTTAATAGGAAAAAAAGTATTGTGATTGGTAAGAGCCAAACATAGATCAGCAGGTATCATGTCTGAACCACCCACCCCGTTTTTAATTGAGTTGGTAAATATTTATATCCATTGTGAAATAATAACCTTGTTAGAGAAATTAAGAAGAAGGATACTTTCTCTTGTTGACATTTAAAATGATAAAAAAGCAGTACACTATTTAAATTTCAAACATATATAATATTTGAAGAGTTTACAAACAAAAAGGTTTTGAGAGATATTATTCAGTCATAATACTTGTGTCATCATACTTGCCCTAAGTTTTCTCTTATAATCTGATTACGAAATTGGATGTGAAGAAAAATGTTTCAAAAATCAAAATTGAGAAAGAAAAACCTATATACCCGGGATATTGCACCCTCGAGAGGATATACATTTCTTTAATTTTCCTAGTTAATAAAAATTGAATGGCTTAAATTTCTTTTAAAGAATAAAGATTAGACACTCTTAATGACCAAGATGTTGGCCACTTAGTATTTTTTTTTATTTTTAAAATTTCATGTCATCCTATCAATATAGAGAGATGCTAAGCTCCATCCCTTTAGCCAGGTGATTGGTTAGGCTTTCGCTTGACAAAAAAATTTTGGATTTATTATTAAGCCCTCAGAATCTCTTAACCTTTAGTAAATAGCATTTCTAGTTGAAATTTAAAAAGGCTTCCATCAAAAAGTGGCCGGAATCGTCGAACACTATTGAAAAATACCTTTTTACCTTTGTGCGTGTGTGCGCGTGAGAAAGAGAGAAAGGTAAGGGATAGCAGTGCCGGAGGGAGAGAAAGGGAGCAGTCGGCGGGAGAGAAAGAGAGGGGGAGCGGCGGACGGCGGAGGGCCGTGTATTGTTGATTAAGAGGTGGCGATAGTGGAGTGGCCGCCGGAGGTGACACGTGAGGAGGCAACGAGGAAGATAAGTAACAGTCGAGGGGGATTTGCGTCCCTAGACATTGTCCTTGGTAATGGGTGGAGGCAGAACCCCTTCTCGTCAAGTTCTACAGTTACACTAGCCTCATGAACTTGATCGATGCCGGCTCCGAGCACCTTTGCCTACAAAATTCGGCACATCACCAAGGAGTACGTCGATGCGGCCACAGATGACCCCCGAAAGGGGAACGGAGCCACGCGGACCTGCATCAAACGTTCTTGGAATCACTGCTTCGACCCTGCCCTCGACATCGAAGGGGAAAGAGAAAGTCGTGAGCATTTGGAACTGACGTTGGGTTTCAGGTCGGCCCACCAACCTCTCCTCGTGAGCATCTAGATGACTTGCTTGAAGGAGGAGGGGCCTACCGGGATTTGATCCCCCTTCACCGCCACAAGCAAAAAGAAGATAGGAGGGATGTTCGAGGGTGAAGGGGGCATTAGAGTAGTTTTTTTGACGAAAGTTAAACTCAACTAAAATTAGGTGTGCTTAACCAAAGTAAGTCATCGTTATAGATGGTAGGGAGTTTTTTTTCTAAAACGACAAAGATTTTGGAGAGTTAATAATAAATAGATAAATTATGGAGTCTTTTCTTAATTATTATTTTTTGAGGGGCCGAAAATTAAAAATCTCAACCAAAAAAACTATTGGTTAGGCTTTCATGTGGGGCCCAACAGGATACTTTGTGTGGCCCTTCTGAGGAAACCTGACCAATCACACGCTGGATGGTAGCTTTCATTCAATCCGAAACTTATTTTGTTTTTTTTTTTGCTTTTTTGTTCGGTTGAAATAGGGCAGTGATCCAAATCACCGGAAAAACTTCCAACCCTACCCCTAAACCCTAAACCGAAACTTAACATTTCGAACAACTTTGCCCGATCTTGAGCTCGGGGCGGGCACACCAAATACGCCCACAAGTACAACATCTTTTGTCCCATCAATGTATGCATCATCCATACATGTACCCCAAGTCAATCTTTAGGTCAACATATAATAGAAAAAAACAGAACATAAGAAAATGTTGTGCATCTAAAAAATATAATAGATCAAGAGTGTGCAACACGTTTGGCAAACAGATTTGGACTTGAAACTTTCTTGACGTCGACCGTTGTATGCTATTCTAACACCATAGGATGTTAAACAAGTCTCTCATCTTAGGAGATCAAAGCTCTTGCTTTTGGTGGGACGGGTGAGTTAGGTTGGACCGGTTAACCCATTTCGGTCAATTTTTTATATTAAAAACATAATATTAAAATAATATTAACTTAATTAGACAGACCGTACTTAAAAAAATCACAAAAGTTTCAAAACACAATGCGTAACTATAAGGAATAGGGTGATATTTTTCCACAGATTTTTAATTTTTAATCCTCATAATTGTTTGCAATTAGCATTTGTTCCTATAGCTTGTTTGTTTAGCGATGAACCGAAGAAACTTGAACTTCTTTTAAGAATAAAGTCCTTCTTAACGACCTTTTGATAATTTTACTAATAATTTTTAATCCTTGAAAATGTTTTTAAGTCTTGTGGGTTCAAGGTAATTAATAGTCAAACTGGGGGAGTCAAGACCCCTCCCTCCCCCACCGTCTCACCCACCCTCCTGGGTCTAGCCCCACCTCCCTCCTCCCACCCATCTCGCCCCCCAGCCGTCCCTCTACCCTCCGTCTCCCCCCCTGCAAGTGGTGAGGGCGGTGCAGCGCGACGATGGCGAGGGCCTTGTGTGTGTGTGTTGCCGTGTGTGTGTGTGCGTGTGTGTGTGTGTGTGTGTGTTGTGTGTGTGTCTGTCTCTGTGTCTGTGTCTGTGTGTGTCTCTGTGTGTGTCTTGAGGGGGGGGGGGAGTGTGCCGACTGTTTGCCAAATACGATGCGATATAGCCAAATCATACAATATGATTTGGCAGTGGCGGAGCCAGAAATATTTAGAAAGGGGCAATTAATAAGATAATTATTCATAAGTACTCAACGCAAGGGGGGGCAATTAATAAAGTTAAAAAAATCTTCACATACCCATCATAAGGAGAAATTTTATGCAAAAAAATTAATAAAAGAAAATTTTATGCAAAAAAAAAGAGGGGTAATTAATAAAGTTAAAAAAATTCTTCACATTTAGAGAAATTTTATTCAAAGAAATTAATAAAAGAAAATTTTATGCAAAAAATAAGGGGGGGGGGGGGGGGGGGGCAATTGCCCCCCCTTGACCCCCCTGGCTCCGCCACTGTGATTTGGTCAATCCTGATTTATCAGAGGCACAATAAGTGACTCTCTTCACAGTATTTACCATACCACTGTCGGAACCGACTGGCCGGTCTAGTTCAGTCTCTAACCAACTGGCCCCGCCCGAAGCGAGACAATTTTTAGAAACTCGACTCGGCTCGGAACGATTATGTAAGGCCCGGCTCAAATCCGGCCTGGCCCGATTTTACCTTTTTAAAGATATTTTTATTATTGTTATTTATTTTTTACAATAAATTTGATGTTCATTGAATTAAAATAACATAAAATAAATATTAGACTAATATAGATAAATTTATTTCTAATTGTTACACATATGAAATAAATATTAAGTCATTAAATATAATTCCACAATATAATTTTCAATTTAAAATTTTAGAATATGAGAATTACCGTTGTATCATTTGTTTTTTTTTTTTAAATCATCAGACCACCAGATCATCTTGACCGGGTCAAGTCAAATCCGGACCTGGCCCAATCTTATTTTGGATCGGACTCTAACTAAAAAAAATATTCAACTCAAACTCGTAAGAAATTGAACCGAGTCACCAACTCGACCCAACCCAGTTGACACCCACCGTCGGAACAGTTTTTAACATCCCACGACAAAATCTACCCGCTTACCATCCCCGACCACCGTGATTTGTACAGGTCATAAATCGTTTGTCAGAAGGGGGCTCCGCCGTCACGATTCAACAGCGTGAACGTGTCGGATCGGTGGTCCCCCAATTCCCCTCTCTTTATACGGATACGGACGCGGGAGCTGGTGGGGTGACTGGCGTCCACATGTGGACGTAGAGAGAAGGTACTGGTGCGAGAGGAGCGAGGAGGGGAGAGCGGAGGAAGGAGGAAGGGAGGGAGCTCATGTCGACCTTACGCGTTCCTCCGGTTCCCACCTCGGCGAGGCAGGACGCAGTCGAACTCTACAAGGCTTTCAAAGGTACCCCCCCCCCCCCCCCCCAAAAAAAAAGCGAGTTTTTCGTGGTTTTGATCTTTCGTGGGCAAGAGATTAACCTGCCCTCCTGTTGTTCATGTCGATCCTCCGCGATGCTTGCTCCAAATCTGAATTAAGTCTCTGATCCGTTTCCTTCTGGCTCTGGTTAGAGGATCCCTCAAGTGGTATATCCAGAGTTGGGAATTCGCCTTTGTTTTCTCGCAGATTGTGAGGGAAAAGGGTCGGCCTTCTTTGGCGCGCCTATTGCGCCAGTCCATAGTATCTTCGAGTATCTTGTGAACTTCTTTGCATGTTCTACCCCATGCTTGTTCAATTTTTTTGGGGAGCAGAGGCAGCATTCATGCTTCGAGACCGGTGGCATTTGATAGGCCTCAGTTTTTGGTCATCTGTAATAAGGAAAACAAAAAGTGTATTTTCTCTTTGCTTTGGTCTTCAGTCTGTCTTAACTGAGAAAAGTGTTCTTGGTTGCACCCGGAAGTATCTCGCCTAAGGTCGAGTTTAACAACGATTATATATCTGGATGAACGATTATGGTCTATTATGTTCCGGAATCTAAGTTGATTAGGCTTCTCATTTTGAATTGCAAACTTCATTTGATTAGGTAGAAGTGTTGTTTCTTTCAGACACTAGTTTTCTCCCTCTAGAGGACGCCGGTTGGGTCGATCGGTAGAACTCTTGCTTAAAAAGTAGGAGGTCCCGAGTTCGATTCCTGGGGGGGGACTTATCTGATCTACATGCAACCCTGTGTGTAGGTCCGAGGTTTTTCCAGTCAAGTGTGGTAAGGGCAATACGGGTACACGGAAAGTAGGAGCTGCCAAGTCTTGACCATGGAGTTCACGAACACCAATTCTTGAGCCCGCAAAACCACACGGGGCGGGGTTTCCTCGTTACCAAAAAAAAAAAGTTTTCTCCCTCTAGCTAGGAGCCTAATTGGAGCATGTATGTCACGGTACAGTAATAGTTCCTTTAGTTATGTCGTCTTTCATCTATGGATGCCCTATGGCCATGGATGGAAAGGCGATTAAATTATCGCTTGCAGTTGGAGCTTTAATCTTGGGGTTGCCTGAATCAACCCATCACATGCTCTTTTCCTCTTCATCTATGCCTTCTCACATCCCCTAGTTTCTTGCTTCTTCCTCTCAGCGATAGGTGAAACATGCAATTGGAGAATAGTCTGAACTAAGCACCTCCTTGGAGTTCTTTGAATGATTCCAACTTTCTGCTTAGTATAATTTCTATTTTCCACTTATATGTCATTTGGAAACATTGGATTAGTATGGGGTTGCATGTTTGGCCTATTTGCATTAGTGTCTGCTAGAAATGCTCCCGACCGGAGGAGAGGCTACTTATTAGTGCGATTTAACTTGGATTTGACATGGGTTTTCCCAGCTTCCCCCCCCCCCCCCCCCCCCCCCCCCCCCCCCCCCCCCCACTTTGTAACGGGATTGGTAGAATTAACCTATTAATTTATAGAAGTAGTTAACATGTTGTAAATTTGGATGTTACTTTTAGCAATCATAATAATATTCCTCCACTGACCAGAATTTAGAAAAGGGTGCCACTAAGAATCTATAAAAAGGACTTGCTTGTGCTGATTGTTTGTTTATGCTGATGAATTCACTCTTGGAGTTGCAAGCCTAATGGTTGGTCACTTTCTGAAAATGCAAAATGCTTGATGCATCTTTCCTCACTTCAAACAGGTATTCCCTATTAACCTTAAATTTGATGAGCAGTAAGTGAACCATGCTAAACATTCAAATGAATGAAAGTGTTGAGATAGTTTCCGTTTCAGGAAAAACTGCAAAACTACTCTTTTGCTTGTATTTTCTGACAGCAGTTTTTACCGACACTTTTTATTACACTTTAAGTGTGAGATTTTGGGACTCCTTTGATGAATAGATCTTGTCCCCTGAGAAAATAGCACAATCCTTGTAGTATAACCAAGGAGGTTGATTTTTTCTGGTGATGAGTACACATTGAGTCACAAATGGCTTCTGCCATATATCCTCTAAGGAGGCACTCTCCAACCTTGTGTTGCAATTGAAAATCACATGGTTTCACTTCGACTAGCCAGGTGGATACACTTGATAGTATAAGATGGCAAAGCTTCTGTGCGCATGACACCATTCCTTGTTCTCCTTTGGTCCTTCCCATCCATGGCTAATCTCTTCACCTCAGAATCAAGAAAATAGTCAGATCCTTGTTTTCTTCCCCATCCATGGAAAATATCTTCACTGCAGCAGACTTTTTGTCAATACTATAAGTACTGTTCTTGTTAGTTTCATGTTTACCTTTGGAAGTTATTAATTTCATATGTACTTAGTTGCTACTGGTGTTTCAGTGTGTAGGGTGGATTACTGTTGTGCAGGATTATAACGATTGAGTCAAAGTTGAATATGTTTTTGAAGGACATGAATGATAGCATACACCTTGCTCATGGATATGTGATATATACTGTGTAACTGTGACCTGTATGAACCATGTGAAAAAAGGAAATGACTTTGTGGTTGCTTCAAACAAGTCAGTCACATCAGTTGGTGTCATTCCTGAATTTTGGGAGCCTGGATTTTATGAATTATAAGTTGCCAACTCTTTTGTTTTAAGTCCTGCAATATGGTGGCCATCCCATGCCTATAAATTAATGAAATGGCACAGAAACATGGTCCCAACTTTATGATCTTTTATGTACTTTTATTGCCAAGTTTCTGTGAATAGCTTTGGTCTTGCCACACAATTGATATTAGGCCAGCCAGTGGTACCGTCTGCTCATCTATTGGACATCCAAAATAATAATAATATTAAAAGATCTTATTTCACAATTAATGAACCTGCCATTTCCATCACTTGGGTCCCATTATGCATGGATCGTGGAATAGGTGATTTTGTATCAGATCGGTCTAGGCCGATCCGATTCCGGGGGTATCCCCTTGGATCACCCAACTTCCAGCATATTTGGACTGAATTGTTCCGGATCAGTCAGGATCAGTCAGGATCAGCCGATCTGGGGCCAATCCGGTAAAATAAATTCAAAATTTTAAAAGGGTCGCCAGATTGGTCCCATATTGGGCTGATCTGCTGTGTACCTTCCCAATTTGGCCAATACGGGCTGGATCTTGGGTGCTTAAAGCACCTTTGGCCGATCGTGACCTGCTCAGCCCCTCTCCGTGCCTTCTCCCCCACCCAACCTTTCAGGCTTCTTCTCTTCTCCCTCCCCCCATCACCGCTGCCAGACACCGCCGCTGCCTTCTTATTCTTGTTCTCCTACTTCTTTGAAGTTTGAAGGAGGCTCTTTAAGGGTATGGTTTTATATTTTTGAAATTAAAAGTTTCTTTAAAAAATGGGAGATTGAGTTGCAGTATTACATTGTAAATGGGAGATTGAGTTGTTTGGGGACATTAGGATTTGAGCACCACTTTGTACCCTGCCGACCAAGCAAAAAAGCCCAGCTGACTTGCTCGGTCAGCCAGGTGATTGGTTGGGCAGTTTTCTATGAACATCCATGCGCAAGGGCGCTAAGCATTAATATATGGCTGTTCAATGCTGTCCCTGTACTGGTTCAAGGTCATACAATATCCGAGTCTTCTCTCGATCCACCAATCAGCAAAGTAAAAAGACATAGCACCAGCTAAATTCCCTGTCTACGATTCAGCCTCTTGTAGAAAATGGTAAAAAGAAGTCAATGTTACAATTGGTGAGAAGCAACATGAGTGAATTTTAATTCTTCCCTCCCTATGGCTTATATGCTTATTCCTGCATGTGTTTAAGTTCTCTTAATGTAATGCCGGGTTTGAAGGCCAAGGAGAAGGACAAGGGGGATATGAAGGCTAGCAATGTCAGGCAGCCTATGATTAGCCACCTTGGGAGCCACATTATGGTTCAAGGTTTACATATACTCCATTTCAGCCTCCCACTTTACCATACTCAGATATTAGTAGTTCACCTCTTGGAGCAGAAGGAGGATGGGCACCTTGGACTTCACAAGAACAAGACACAAGTGAAGCAACTAGTTCCTATGAACCAATTGGCATTTGGTGCAAATTTTCATCACAGTCTGATGAGAGCTCAAGCCACACCAAGAGGGATTCAAAGAGGAATGCATGATGTAGCAATTCCCTCTTTGGTTATGACTATGAGGCTTACAGACTGATTAAGCATATGGACTCATCTCCCTCTGGATGGCAAGATTAGATTTTCATTTTTTCTCCTAACTTTTAAGCTACATTTGATGTGTTACATTTGTTGTTTGATACTTTGATGTTTGCTACGGTTATTGTTGTGTATTATGTTACATTTGGTGTCCCATGTAGTATAAATACATGTATGATTATTTTTTAATGCAAATGTGAACTTCAATTTTCTACATTTTCCCTGATTTTTTTTGAATTTCCCTGCATTTTCCGAATTTTCATGAATTTCCCTATTTTTTATTGAAAAACAACTTCTTAGTGGATCGGCCAGACTTCCGGCGGATCGGCTGGATCAGATTATCCAATCCATGAAACTATGGGCTGTATGATCTTTAATCTTTTGATTTTTTTTGTTCATATGTCGGATTTTACCAGATGTGGTAAAATTAAAAAAGATTTGGCCACACTGCCAGGTGATGCAGCAGCTTGCTGCCCCAGTGGTGGTGCAGCAACTAAAAACTCATACTATTTCTAGCCAATCCTTTTTATTATTTTAATGATTGTGTGGTGCATGGGCAGGCTTTGGTTGTGACTCTGCAAAGGTTATTGATATCCTTGCACGCCGTGATGGGACACAACGTGCATTCATCCAACAGGAGTACAGGGCTATGTATTCTGATGATCTCACAAACCGCATACGCTCTGAACTCAGTGGAAATTTTGAGGTATCAAACCTCTGCTTTGGTCATTAATGACTCAATTTGGAGATTGTTGGAGATAATTTTGCAAGAATCCTTTTACAAAAACACCTTAATATCTATGGTTTGTTAGGTTCATGATTTTCACATGGTATGATTGTTGACACTCAGCAGTGGAGGGTGACTGGTGTAAGATTCTGCAATATGTACTTTTATTTCTTTCAGAAAGCAGTTCTACTTTGGATGCACGATCCAGCTGGACGTGATGCAACCATAGTAAGGCAAGCGTTAAGTGGGGATGTCATTGATCCACATATTGCAACTGAAGTTATATGTTCTCGGACACCTTCCCAAATACAGACATTCAAACAGGCATACCATGCAAAGTTTGGTGCATTTCTTGAGCATGACATTCAATACCATGCCTCTGGTGATCTTCTGAAGGTCTCTCTCTCTCTCTCTCTCTCTCTCTCTCTCTCTCCTCTCTCTCTCTCTCTCTCAAGCTTTACATGTATCATGATTCGTGCCATGGTTTGGCGGATCGGATTGAATCGGTCCGATGTGGGTGAATCAGAGCGTATCACGGGATTCCTGATTCGACCGATTTCCATCCCGAATCAGAGCGAATCAGAAAAAAACTGATTCGGGGCGAATCAGTGATGCGGCGAACCTTGATTCGTGCTAGTACATTGTCTATGTATCTTCAGAATAAAAAAAAGCTATTATGCCAAATGCTTGGAATCACTTCTTTTTGTTATGTCTAATTGCTTATCTTTGTTTAGATCCATCTCATGTGCCATTTGTTTTGTTTATTGGTCCTGCCACACTTTTTTTGTTTGATCATGTGAGCCATTTGGATGGTCATTTTGCTGTCCATGGCATACAACACAAACAGTGTCAGGGTGCGGGTGGATATAGTGTGCAATGGTTAGTTTGGAGAGCGCACTAACCTAACCTGGAAATGTGGACCAACTGAACACAAATTCTAAGGCTCTCAACTCCAGTTCAACTTGTATGGGGTTCAGATTAGGGTTTAATGATATATAAAGAGGGGAATCAGATGGTATGCTATGCTCCGTGCTTAGGTTGGCTTGAATAGTTTGCAACTTGATATCCTTATTCCTTTTTTAGCTTGAAAGACTTTGAATGGGATCCAACAAAAAACTTTTGAATCTAAAGGTTCCTTATCGAATCTTTAGACATAAGGATGATCACTGACAGCCATTCCTTGTACAAAATTTCAGTTCAGAACAATACATTTGATATCGATAATAAGAAAGGTGATTTTGGACCTTCCTTAGAGCAACTAGTCTTTACATGGGAACAAAAAAAACATTTGGCTCTGACAGAAACCAAGTGTTAGTTCAAATTGGCATGTCCAATCCAGATGAAAGGCTGAATATGACACTATCAGACCAATCCCCAACTATAGCATTAAATTTTGCTTTTTTTTTGGGAGGGGGGGGAGGAAATAACTTTGGTACCTTATTTTCAAATCACACTTCTAAAAAGCGTTCTATTGTGTTATTTAAGCTTTATTGGTGGTACTACTCTCCTGAACCTTAACACGTTGTTTGTTTATGCACAAATGGTGGATTACAATAACTTAATTTGTATTTTTTTTTCCCTTGTAGCTCCTGCTTGCATATGTTAGAATCATACGTTATGAAGGTCCTGAGGTTGATCATCATCAAGTGGAGAAAGATGCTAAAGATCTATACAAGGCTGGTGAGAGGCGTCTGGGAACAGATGAGGAGACTTTTATACACATTTTTAGTGAACGAAGCCGAGCACATTTGGCAGCTGTCGCTTCTTGTTACAAGAAAACATATGGAAATTCCCTCGAAAAGGTGACATACACATTTAGATCTGACCATCTTGCCGATTAATGTCAGCAAATGTTAATTAATACTTTGGCCTTTTGCAGGCTG
This sequence comes from Colocasia esculenta, assembly GCA_014218235.1. Lineage (NCBI taxonomy): Eukaryota > Viridiplantae > Streptophyta > Magnoliopsida > Alismatales > Araceae > Colocasia > Colocasia esculenta. The sequence continues at coordinate 960,442 of JACBKR010001245.1, forward strand.
TAAAAGGTGAAACATCTGGAACTTTTGAGTTTGGTCTTCTGACGATCTTAAGATGTGCTGAGAACCCTGCTATGTACTTTGCAAAGGTATATATCTGCATCTTTCACAATCTTTTTACACATAAGAATATTCATGGTTTCTTTGTGAACCCCATGTTTCATCGATATAGTTCGACTGCCATCTTGAAGATATTCAACAAAAAGAAGCATGGGGTTGGAACCCCATATTTCTTTCGTGACTTTCATATTGAAGGTGTACAATCTCATACCTTTGGTGGAACTTACACCAACCATCTATGTATATAGATTCTGATGGAACCAAAAGTACCTTTTGCTTTTTCATCCTTTGTTTTCTCCACCAACAATCTTCAAAATCCACCTTGAAGTATGAGATTACCATCCATATACTTTGAGCAAAACTTTTCTTGCTTCATCGGATGAACAGTTAATACTTGACCTCTTACTGTTTCATTGTATTGAACATTAGCATGTACTAAATCAAGAATCGAGCTCATCCCTCCTCTTTGTACATTGATTTATTTTTCTTTTCTGAAAATGCTATCTTCCACCTTTGGACTAGCAGTTATGTCAAATGGTCTTCTCTTTTTTGCTTCAAGACAATATTACTCTTCAGAATCTGTTTCTTATTAACTTTTAAATTGACTTCCTTATTAACATCTAAATAGTTGCATTTTAATATTTGTAGCTATTACGCAAGGCTATGAAAGGACTGGGGACCAACGATTCGGCGCTCATAAGGGTGGTAGTGACCAGGACAGAGATTGATATGCAATACATAAAGGCAGAGTACCACAAGAAGTACAAGAAGACCCTGGGTGATGCAATACATTCAGAGACATCTGGTCATTACAGAAATTTCCTCCTAGCTCTTGTGGGTCCAGGGCACTGATTCAGTATGTAAATTGTGAATATTTGTGGTATCTAAGATGTTTGTGTTTCCCTTCCTTTGTGTGCTACTTGTCTTGGGTGTGCAATTCTGGCAGACTTTGTTTGTGTCCTAGCAATTGAATCTTACCTATGTCAAAAACTACTGTTGAGGGGTTTGTGAATTACTTCTTCTGGTGTAATTGACAGTAGAAGTGAATTATTTGGGTTGTTCCCAACCTAGTGTTGACAGTCTTCTTACCGGAATAAATCGATCGATGCCCATCACATCATGCAGTTCTTGGAAACAAAGGTAAAAATGTTTCAGAAAAATCAGGGGCCTAGAAAGGAGTATATGATCATGAGCATTAACACCATCAATAGTAACCACATAATTGCATTTACGCACTTAGATTTATTAATAGTCATTTCAAGATTTGGTCTCACATTTAAAGCACTTGAAACGACAGTTGCAGTTTAAATCTGCTCCACATCGAGCATCTAGTGGACCATGCCCAATCCATCCTTCCCGCATTATGATTTTAAGGTTCACCACTAGATAATCTTACCTAAAGTAGAGTTCGCCGACTCGGGATGAATCGGTTTTTTTTTTTTAATCCACTCCGATTTGAGAGAAACGGGTCGATTCACATGAGAATCGATAGGAATCGGTCAATTCTCATGTGAATTGGGAGAATCGAGATTCTCATGTTTCTCCACACGGCAAACCCTGACCTAAACCAGATAAGGGTTGGAATCCCCCTGAAGAGACCACCAATGATTTTACTTTAAGTGGATAAGGTTTGATGGTAGTCTCTTTCATGGTTAGGCACGGTCGGGCCAGTCAACATCGCGGCAACGGCGGGGTGCACTGGAGGGAGTGAGAGATGGAGAGAGAGGGAGAGGGAGAACACTGCGGGTGGGTGGGTGTTGGGGGGGGGGGCGGAGTCTGCTCCGGAGATCACTGTGGGTGCTCAGTGTTGCCATCTCGATGGTGGAAGAGAAGATGAGAAGACGAAGCGAGGCAACAAAAGCCGAACGCGATGGCAAGCAATGCATTGGCTTTCTGTAGCACAAGATCAAGTTCCGGAGCAGTTTTGGTGGCGATGGACTCTTACCCGTTTGCCTCCCTTCTTGGGCGGCCATGGAAGAGGATGATGACGCAGTGGAGCTCACCCTGGGCCTCTCTATCAGCAGGAGCTTGAGGAAGGTGGGAGGGTACGGCGCCGGCCCCCTGAGGCAAGCTGCCACAGATCTGGCGCCTCCATGAGCTCCTCCTCCGTGGCTGGACTTCTAGCAGGTGATCTTTGTCGATGGAGTTGATCTACATATATAGGCAGCGCGAGATGCGTGCGATGCGCGGCACCAGGAGGCGTGGAAGGGGCGGCACCAGAAGCAGGTAGGAGGAAGGGTTGGCATGAGGAGTAGCGGGAAACGTGGCCACGGGAGGAGAGGGGGTTTTGCGGCTCTTCGCAACTATATATATATATAGTTTTAAGGAGGCAAATTAGTGTTTTTATTCAAGTTCAAATATGGCTGAGTTAATTAGATGAAATCAAATAATAGGGACATAACTAATAATTTTTTATATATTTTAAGAATATAAAGTAAAATATGAAGAGTATAACCTCGTGAATGATATATTCAGGGGATGTATATATTTTTCCCAATTGAAAAGTTAACTGAGTGGTTCAGTGCGGGTGGAATACAAACTCATTCGGCTTTTCAAGTTATGAAACAAGATCAAACTGAATAAACTGAAATTATTTGTAATTGTATAATATATATATATATATATATATATATATATATTACATACTACTAAAATAGTTATATTCATAAATATAAACATAAATATACATATTGTTATTTTAATCTTAATTTTAAAATGCACAAACTAATAAAATCATACGTATCTAATTTTTTTTTGTAAAATTTCAATCACCAGACTATTTTGGTTTTGGGTCGGAGTTTCCATTCGATTTGATTCGATCCGATCCGGTTCTAAGAGTACCAAACCGAACCATACACCCCTGCTTAATTTATAATAGTTTGTGAGTCGTTTTGGAATCAAATTTAAAACGAATAAAGTCACCAACCACAATTTGCATCACTATGAGAAACGCGTTGGAAATCATGGAGCGCAGAGCTTCCAGAACAAAAGCCCCAAATGGAGGCCACATGTCCACAGTACAAAGACAAAAGAACAGCATTCTGCTTAAAAAACAGTGCCAAGTTTCAACATACAAACCAGAGGCATAGCAGCCAGCAGGGTATCCAACATATAAGGAACCAGAGAAAGACTAAGTGCAATGTGACTAGGCAACAAGTCCATGTGGCATCCAACAATTGGATTGCCACTTTATCACTCCTCACGTGAGGGGTGCCACATAGGCTATTGCCTAGTCACATTACACTTAAAGTGTAATGTGCAAGTGCAATAAACCTTTCTCAAGCAATTTATACACACATAACTCAGATGCTCCCAGCCATAAATACAGCTTCACTCACCTTTCTTTGGCTGATGATGGGCTCGATGAGCCGCCGAATATGCTGAAAGTGCTGAGCTCGTCATGGTCAGTGAATGCTTGGCGAAACCCACACTTTTCTTTGCAATTAGCCAACCAGCTAACAGGAACCCGATCCAACCTGTAACAGGAAATGTTTCAATTGTTTAATTGAAGTCTACATATTAAGTCTAGGACCTGGTGAGAAAAGGAGAGTTGCAAAACCCTTTTTTTCTGAAAAAGGGTGTGGATTGTACCACCGACTGTTCTAAAAGAAAAATAGAGGCAATACAATCAAAAGGAGAAGAATTTTGAAATCTGTTTCAGGAACGGACATCATTCTAAGCTTTTGCATGTGTTTCCTATAAAGAACAGGTTGGAGAAGTAGTTTAAGCTTCATAATTATGTCTTCTTAGACTTCAGTTGTTTGTGGGCCAAGCTGATCTCCTAGAGATGTTTGTGTTTCAAAGTTCGACACAACCTCTTCGGTATGTGCAGCGAGGAGCAAAATATTTGCTCGAAAGGAAATAACTGGTACTTGTCTCCCTCAGTAAAATTTTTTTGGGAGTTTCAAGAATGGAAAATAGCGCTTCCCTATCTTCATAGATTAAAATGACCTACCACAGCCACACAAATCAATAACCTCCATGAAAACAAGCATGTGGAAAGCAAATAGTAGTCAAATAGTTGAATGCTTTAAGTGATAGATATAAGCAAGGGGTATCCATCTCTGAGTCAGATATTCATGCAGTCCCATATCTTCCCGTTATGATGTGGGCAAGCAAGAGTTTGAGTCTGTGCACAGTGATTAAAGTACTCGTCTCCCCCATAAAATAAGCTAAGCAAGCAGTCAGGACAAACTGTGCGGCAATCAAACATTTCAATGTTGTCAAACAAGTGTATCACATGCTAGACCTTTGAGATTCGGGAGTCAAATGACATGCAAGAAAAGTACAAGGATATCTAAGAAGAATTTTGGAATACCTGTAGCTACAAGAACAGCTATGATTGCGGAAACAGTTGTGGTGGAGATGACAACAGCAGCAACCGATAATGCTCCAATGTAAACTGCTGTTAAACAAGCAAAGAAGAGAGCCAAGAAACCCCCTGCAGCTGCCAATGATACGAGAAGTGATATAACAATGGCGTTTACTGTTGCCGCCAGGAAGAAGAGTGTAAACACCATTAGCCCAGTCAAAGAAAGGAGGATGATGGTTCCAACCTGAAATATTTTCAGGAATTAATGGATGTGAATATAAAAGCAAAAGAATTGCAGAAAATCGTCTCCTAATAGATGAAAAAAAGAAAACTATAGATGCATCTGTGCTTGTAATAAGTTGCTAAACAGGAGAATGCCAGATACGTGTCTATGAACTCATAAGTAATTAAGTAAGCAAACGATTAATCACAGGAAGCATGAGGAACATAACTCTCGGACATATTTGTTAACTGGCCTTTTAGACAAAAAGACACTTTGCAGTAACTTTACCAGCAGATGATTGTAGATTGTAGTAGCTGCATGAGGCTTCACAACAAGAAATGAAAAACATGTAGAAAAAGGAAACAAAGAAGCAGATGACAGTAAGTAGGTTAAGTAGCTATTCTTAATGTGACCCTCTTTTAAGAAGGAATCTCCTAAACAAAAACACGTACCCTACATGTAAAGGCCCAAGAGTATATACGAGCCATCACAAAAAATAAAACAAAGATAACTTCAGAATTTGATTAAACACAAGCTACATGTTCCTTTATAATATGATGTTTGAATCTGTTGCAAATTGCATTCATGAGTTTAATTTCACAACATGCCCAAGAGGGAAACTTTTTGCATAACCGTTCTCCTAAAATGCTGCGATAAGAACAACTGCATTGTTAGAGAGCCGCAAAAGACATTGCAGAGTCATGACTGAAAACTAGAGCAGATGAAAAAATCACAGAATTCTATAAAATTCTTGGGCGAACCTATTGCCTCAAGATGTAGGGCCCTTGGATCTGGAAATGAGGGATAAGCACAATGTCTGCAGAACACAAGGAAAAGAAATTGGCCTAGGGATCACCTGGGCCGAACCCAATCCAGCCGATCCACTGGAAGTCTGATGGATCTTGGATTAGCCAGATTTAAAGATGTTTTTTGAAAAAATCAGAAAAAAGTCAGGAAAAATATCTTCAATATTTACGTATACATTTATGATATATGTAATCATATATATAAATTTACACATCCATATATATATAATATATATATATATACACACACACAATATATATGTAATCATATACATATATACATATCATATTAATGTACAATCATAATTCATATGTATATCTTTCTAAATGTACACATTATACATATATAGTGATGAGGCCGGTCCAAGAACCTGCAAGGGCCAAGATGGTCTAACTCTGAGATCCGAGATTGAGTGCTTGAATGGTGGATGGAGACGGGAAACAATGTTGTCATTGTCGGGCCCATGCCAAAATGGGCATGCAAGAAGTCAATCCAGGGAGAGGGTTTTCAGGGTCGACCCTTCGACGCTCAAGTCAAAAATCTGCATTTTGAAGGGAAGTAGAAGGGATTAGCGAGGGAGAGAAAGCGGACAACTAGTGCTGAGAGGTCACACCAGTTTCATCCCGTCTACCTACGACTGTAGCACTGCCTTTATAGGGTGAGAGGAGGAGAAAAGGCATGGTCCCCCACTCGGCGTAGCCGCACGATCTAGGCCTTTCACCATGATTTCTCGCACGGATGTGGGTGCGTGACAACCGCTCGAGCCTGCGTCCGGTCTGCTCCTCTGGGTCACCATGGGCTGTCCTGCTGTATTGGGCCAGTGCAGCTATTGGGCCTGGGTCGGGCCTTGATGGGCCGACCATGGGGGTCCATCATATAGATATGTGTTAATGTATACACTCATAAATTATACATTATATGCTATATATATGTATAGAAGGCTTACATATGTATGTAATCATATATATAAATTTACACATTCACATATGTATACAAGATATATGCAATCGCATACATACCTCTTAAATGCACAAACATAATTAATATTATATCTTTGTAGTTTATATATCATATTAATGAACACTTTATAAATATATATGTGTGTTAATGTACATATGATCATATATTAATGTAAATATAATAATAATATGTACATATATACTATATATATATAATAATAAATACATGTGCATTGAATATGTAATCATATGTATATTTATGTCAAATATGATATATAATACATATATCAAATATCATACACATGTCTACATGTGTTTGTGTACGCATATACATAAATATGTAAATTAATGTTCACAATCATATTAGACATTAACTTGTGTGTGTGTATATATATAATGATGTTTTAATGCAAGAATTAATCAATTTATTAAAAAATTGTTTGGCTGGATTGGCCGGACATCGGCCAATCCAGACCAATTCGGTTTGATTCAAGCTGATTCGGCAGGAATTTTTCCCTGGGCCCTGGGTCGACCTGATACGGGGATTGGCTGATTCTGCAATCTATGGTAGAAAAAGTTACTAACTTCTCAGCTACATACACTATTAAGGGAATCTACACCTTGGTAGAAACGTGAGATTATGACATCTCCTATTCTCATAAAATTTTCTGCTCCTTAGGTTGTCAAGGCATGTCCTTTTCCTAGGACGATATGGGTGAAAAGAAGACAAGCCAAAGGCATTATTGCCTCTGGCCTAATGTAGCTCTGATCAAGTACATCTGGATCTCTTTAGGTGCTGAGATCCACGAAGAGCGTTGCCAAACATAGCTCTGATCAAGGACATTTGGATATCTTAAGTGCTGAGATCCAGGAAAAGTGTGGCCAAAAATGATTTAAACCAATCATTTTTCCAGAATGATGGCACAACATCTAAAGGTTGTCAATTGACACGCTAAAAAAGCATTGAAATCTCTGGATTTCTTGCTTATTCGTATCTAATATACTACAAGTGGCATCTTTAATACAATCAAGCATACATTAGAATTTTCGCAACAGCTATTCTTCTATCACCTGATTAAGCAGGTATTGTTGACCAGTGTTACAAGCAGATCTTTATCTCAACATCCTGTAAAATTAGGACCAACCATTTTGTTAATGGATTCTCCAAATTTTTTTGAAAGTAGAAAAAAAGCCATAACTTTAAGCAGCAAAATTAACGATTACGTTTCTAACTTTTTCCCCTGAAACCCCATGGATTCCACTCTTTGCAGCACTATATGTACGCACAACACCTAGAAAAATAAGTTCGACTGAACAAAAGTCCTGTCTTGGTGTTTCTCAAAACCCAAGGATTCTGCTGTTTACTTTTCCACCAATCCAACAGTTCTCTAAAGGTACGCACAAACCCTAGGAAGAAATCAAACGAAGAGGAACGTCTGTTCATGTTCTAAAGTGTACGCACCGAGATAACGAGGATGACGCGCAAGGGGCTGCCCCGGCGGGCCCAGAGGAGGAGCTCCCGGCCGGTTCTCCGGCTGGCACCTGGGAGGAGGGGGGCGTTCTCGGCGAGGGACGAGCGGATCCGCCGCAGGAGGGGCGGCGGCGGCGGCTGATGCGTGTCCCCTCCGTCGGCGGGGAAGATCCCGGCCGTGACGCGGCGGAGGACATCCCACACGGTCTCCTCCGCCTCGTCCACTTTCCCCGTCAGAATGCTCTCGATCTCGACGAGGCGCGGAGCCTTCTTGCCGTTCTCGTCGCTGCCCTCCGCCGCCGGGATGCCGTTGGATTCTGCCATGGCACGCCTCGCTCGCCGCTGCTGGCCAGCTGCTTTGGCTTCGAAGTTCGTCTGCTTCCGGAGCGGTCACTCCGATCTCCGACGTCCTTTCTTTGTCTGGGTTTGCAGAAAAAGTGTTGCCTCGTGAAAGCGCCACGCACCAACGTTCTCAAACGTGTCAGAAGATCCGGCGACAAATTACATATATATCTTTAAAGTTTCTTATATTTGATTATATATTCTTAAAATCTTTATACTATATTTTATATTTTCGAAATTAAAAAAATCATCACTTACATCCCCAGTATTAGTAATCTGCCAAAATAATTAAAAAATTATTAATCCTGTCGTATCATTCTCGAAGGGAAGAAAGAGAGATGATCTTATGAAGTTTATTGTAACGCCCCGATGCGGAATATCGGAGCGGGATTATAGTTATTAAATAGTACAGAGCGAGAAATAAATACAAACCATTGCACAATGGAATAATATCAAATAAACTCCAATTCCATTAATAATCCACCAGTCATCATTACATCAACGTATCAGAGCCAGAACTAGGGCCCAGAGTACTTTATTCAAAATCAAACTATTACATTATGACTAACTGACTCACTAACTACTACTAGATAGTACTGTGGCTGAATGGTCACTCTTGAGCATCTCCCTCAGTCCTGTCCTCGTATGTGTGGTCATCTCCATCCGACTCACCTGAACACATTAAATAAATACGCAGGATGAGCGAATAACGCCCAGTAGGACATAATATCTCATGAACACAAGCATGCTTTAAATAGTTAATGTCTTAATGACAGGATAACTAGAGAGTATAGTCATGTAGAGCATGTCACGATAACGAGAGAACAATTGCAACTGGCACAGGGAAAATAGTTCAACGAGAACGATAATAGAATGGCCATGTAATGATATAACATGTAAATTGCACAACAGTGCACTAGTAACGATCACGCTTGCACTTGTAGAGATAGCACTTTTGATTGTCATAGATTAATCTAGATAGTAAACTGGCGCTGGATGCATGCCGTAACACATCATATGATCATTTTAACACCCATGGGTACTGGCACTTTTCGGGCGCTCCTCCCAGGACCTGATCGGGCCCTATTGCGCTGGCATTAGTCATTTCTTTTATCTTAGACAATCACACGAATGGTCAATAGAGTACCAAGAAGAGATAAGAGAGTACTAGACGAGATAGATGAGAGTGTAGAGAGAACGTGAACAGATGAGAGGATATAGATAATAGATGAGATAGGGACAACTTCGTAAAACAACGTGAAATTCCGATAGTAACGTTTGCACAACACCAGGTCGGGTGCCGCAGTCTGGTAGAAGTCACAACCGCCCCTTAGCCGTGCTGCGTACACGGGTCATGGGTCCGTATGAACTCAAGACGAGAAGAATATACTAAGGTATGGATCGTACTGATCCCTAAGGTGTCACGGGTTTTAGGGTACAACCAGCTCGTTGACTAAGGACGTGCCCAAAGCCAAGAAGACTTACGGAGGTCTTGACAAGGAGTCCCTAGTCCAGTCGAGAGTATTCCCGGTGGAGAGGTGGTCCAGTCAAGGAAAGTGTGTAAAAACGGGTCCGTCGTGCCTAGAGTGCTCGTAGGCCGAGGGAAACGGTAACGGTAGATAAAATGCGCGAGTAAAAACAGAAACAATTGTATTTAACAAAATAGGATAATTTAGTCATTATTTCGATAATTTACCGAATATATTATTGCATAATTTATCGAGGTCAATTGACATTTAATAATGTTGTGTGTGTGTAAGTGTAAAGAAATCTTGATGATATGACAAGTCGTGCAGTGTCATTTTAAATAATTAAATTTATATCATTAATATCATTTATTAATTACCAAGTCGAATTAACTATAACATGATTTAATCATGACTAATTAAAGGGTATAAAGCTTAAACAATCAGGCATATGTACAATTTTCAGTTCTGGTCGGATTCTTGAAAACGCGGCAGACATACCCGTCGCGTTTCAAGTCGCGACGGGGCGGTCGGCGCGTGACACGGGACCTGGCCGGTCTGGCCCGATCCGGGGTGAATCGCGGCGGTCCGCGCCGCCGCGTTCTTGACGCGACGCCATCGGCCGGCGCGACCCCACTGTTATCGCGGCGGGTCGCGCTGTCGCGATAACATGTGGGTTTGCTCTTTTTCTTTTTTTCCAGGGCGAGCCCTCTGTGATACATGGACGTTCTAAATTACATATAAAATAGTATGGTGATCCAACAAGTACGAAACTAGTTTTAAACGAAAGTAGACATGTACATCTATCAACATGCACGATTAATTTGAAAATAGACAAGGTTTAGACATGCATTGATCAGGTTACTTTTCGGTGACCTAAACAAGCGCAGTCAGGGTTCAACTAATTAATTAGAGATGTACATTTGATGAAAAATTATGAAACCAGCGGCGTTTGAAAGCTAACATGAATTAGTATTTTAGAGAATTTTATCATGATAGGACATCAAGTATGCATGAAGTTTAAGGGTAAACTTGAAGAGTCGGGTATATGCAATAGATAGAGATTCAAAGATTTAATTCTCCCTCATGGGAGATCGAAATCGAGCAAGACCAGGGGCGTTTGAAAGCTAGTGTGATGTAGTATAACTGAGAATTTTATCATGGCATGTGAACAAGTACATATCGGGAATTAGAGAAAACATGAGATCTCAGTTCATGAGAACAGCAGGATTTCACGAATTAAATTTGCCCAAATGGATAAAAGAAATACCAAGAAACCATAGGGCTTTTAAGAGATACATGAAGGCTACCTAGGGTAATTATTTCACGATTTTTGCTTGAGAGATTGCCTACCTTTTGTCGAGTCCAAGAAAACCCTAGGTTGAAGATGAAAAACGGGAAAACCTTCTTGCTCCAAGCCTTCTCCTCCTTGCTCCTTGGTCTCCAACCTTTCTCCTCCTTCTCTAGGGTTCCAGCCACGAAAATGGGGAGATAGGGAGGAGATTTGAAGTGTTTAAGCTTCCTATAGAGTCCATACAACCCCAACTCTTCTCTCCTCCTTTAATTACGAAAATTCCACATTTATCTCTCTATTTTCTCTCATTTATCCATCTAATGGGTAGGGGAGAGTTTAATTTCGTGGTTAATGAGTTAGGATGGGTTTAGGACTCTTTATTTAGATATATAAGGGTTATTTAACATTTATCTTAACCCTTTACTATTTATTTAATTATTTAGATACGAATTTCATTAATTTAATTCTCATTCCAACATGGGCTATCCCTATTTGGGCCCATTCCATTGGGTTTGGGTTATTAGAGTAACCCATTACTAATTTAATTTAATGGGGATTGCTTTAATTCCCATTTATACAATGCATTCTCCCTTTATTCCACTTAAATCAATTTATTTCATTTATTTAAATAAAAATTTATTTTATTTGGATTAAAAAAAAAAACCAGGGTGCTACATTTATCCTGTGGGGTTAGGGCTTAATAATGTGTGTGAGGAAGAAAGAGAATTGTAAAAACTATGTTGTAGAAGATAAATTAGCTTTTTACCCTCTTAATATAATTGTGATTACATTAAATAGATACAATGACATATGTAATGAAATATTAGTGTATAATATACAATATATATACTTTAAGAGCATGTGATTTATGGCCACTTTAGTAGAGGGGAATGCATTTCGAGGATAAATTAATTAAGGATAGTTTAACCTAAATATTAACCTAATTAATTTTGAAAATAAAAATAGGATTGAAATAACCTAAACTTGGATAAATCTTGTCATATGAAAAAAATGAGAACAATTTGGTGCAAACCATTGGTTTGCAACAAGTGTTGCAAATCCAATGGGGGTTTGCCACCTCATGACATGGGGTATTATAATAATATCTCATGTCATGATTACCTAATGAGATTGATGGGTGGAGCTAAGGCTCAATAATGAATGTGTGAGAGAATTAAGAAAGAAAATTGTAAAACAAATATTTATTTGAAAGAGTTGCATTGGTCAAATTAACTTTTTATCCTCTAACTATGGTTAAGTACATAAATAAAATAAATGAAATGCCATATATATTGAAATATATGAATTATTAGAGTATAATATAAAATATATAAATTGTTATGAGCATATATTCAAATATAATATATTTGAAGGATACATATAATTTTCTCTAAACACTGAAGAAGGACTTTTCAAAACTTATAGACTTAAAAGCTTAGTTCAAAAAAATGGTTTATTAAATATATTTTTTCGACATCAAATTTGACTCCAACTATTAAAATATAAATCTCATATATTGTGTATTTTTGATTAAATTACAAAAGAGAAATACTTGCTACACACTATAAGAGAGAGTGTGTATACACATCCCCTTTTGATTCGGTGGCCATCATATTGATGTGATGAGCCACCTAATCTCTCGTGGGTGTGGGGGATGATGTGTATCAAATATTTCTCTTTGTAAAAAAATGTCAAGAAAGAGTGTTACTACTATGCACTTTTCAAAGTCCAACTGGCATTAGACCTGCCACCTTCTCTCTCTCTCTCCCCCCTTCAAATCTACATTCATCTCTTTCCACTCTCTCTCTCTCCATATCTTTTCCACCGCCTTCGCCACATCGACCCCACTTCAATTCTACTTCGTCTATCTATTTCTACATCTTTGACCCGACCACGACCTTATCTCTCTTTGCCCCCACCCATCTCTCTCTCTCTCTCTCTCTTGAGGCCTCTCTAGAGAGAGAGAGAGGGTGTGGTGGTAGCATCATAGGTAGAGAGGAGTAGAAAAAGAAGTAGAGAAAGAGATGGAAAAGGCTGGGGCTTTGTGTGCCAAAGGTAGAAACCTACAAACCTAAGTGTTGAAGTTCTAAGACTTAAGAATATATAAGTACAAGAGATCTACCTGGATATTCGATATGGGATTAATGTTCGTACAACTCTCTTCTAACACTCTCTCTCACAATTAAGATGGATCGTAGAATTGAAGGGAGGAGGTGAAAACACCAAAATAGGGTTTGACCACTATTTTGATACTATGTAAAAATCTACAAAACTTAGGTGTTGAGGTTATAAGTGTAAGAGTTTCACCTAAATATCTAATATGAGATTAATGTCCATACAGCTCTCTTCTAACCATAGTAGAGGGAAACATAAGTAGGTTGGTGAGAGAGAGAGAGGGGGTGGTCAACTTGACATTTGCGTGGTAGTTTTATTGCCCCTGTATTTGAAAAGTCTAAAATCTACTAGTTTCGGAATTAAGATTTTAGCTCCACTATTTCTGTCATTTAATTTTTTTTTAATGAACGAAAAAAAAAACCGTGAGCACCTTGACCACAAGAGTCGGCGCCCGGTTGACTCCTCATTCTGATTCGCAAAAACGAAAAAGCTGATGTCATCTTGTTGGAAACTCCAACAACTTTAAAATTTTAGATGATTATAAGATAGATAGTTCTTTTTTGGATTGTTATTTAATTGATAAAGAAAAGAAAAATAATTTAGATGAGTCTGATGTGATCAGTTCTACTCGCTTTCTTAATAATTAAGATGGCGGGCGACCCAATTTGATTATCAAAATTCAATATATTTAACTTAATAAAATCCATCTGGGGTTTGATCCAATTGTAACTAAACATCGACCAAATTAATTTAATAGCCGATTTCACAAAGAATTATGATAGGTAAAAATAACACATTTAAATGCCTTTGAAGGTCTGGTCATTTACAATGTAAAGTGGGGGTCGGCCAACCCGTACGGGTGCTAGATGGAAAGGGAAATAAATAAAATTCCCTTTTTAAAAAGATGACGTGAAATGTTGAAAAGCTTGGTAAGAAGTACCATATTCCATTTACCATGTACACTTTACGCTTTAAAATATTTCACATGTATTTTACAATAGTTCTATACTTCTTCTGTAATGCTAGCTAACCTTCTTTTCTGAACGACTAAGAAACTTGGATGAGATTTGTTCTTTTGGATGGTGTATAAGTCTCATCATAAAATAATTTTAAATATTTTTCATCTCTCATAAAATAAATTTATTTTACTTAATAAGCTATTTATTCCATTTAACTTGTGAAATCTTTGGTGAAAAAGATTCATGTAACCAATCTCAAATAATAAGACAAAGATCTGATGATGATGATGATGATGATGTTTGCTAAGTATAATTAATTGAAACAAATTATTTGATAAGTGAAACAAATAATTGTTAAGTAGACAAATATAAGTGAAATAAATTCATTTTATGGAGATGAAAAATGTTTAACATTATTTTATGATGAGGTCCGTGTGCCACTCAAAAAGACCAATCTCACATTCGACGATAAACATTTCTAAATTTGAAGATATAAATATCTTATGAGAGTAAACAACCGTTAGTTTTAATTGCTCACGCCAGTGCAAATTAATCTAAATGGGTGAATGTGCTTTCAATTGAAAGCTGCAGCCTCTAGATCAGCCCCAGGAATTTCTAACACTTTGATTAAAGAACTTTACTATCTAAACATATTACTTGGGTACAGAAATGCCCTTGTATACTCAGTTGCCATTTTTTTTAAAGGATAACAACACATAAGCGACATATTCTTACATTTATGTCTTTCTAGTGTGTCAGACTTAATTTTTTGTTTATTCAATAGAATTATATTGGCACAAACAAGTTAGGTTATTCGTAATATGCTTGAATGCTTTCTACCCTAGTTAGATTTTAGCTCGAGTTAGTTATATTTTTATTTGATGGAAAAATTAGTACAAAGGGTGCTAATAGCTGGGCCTGGGGCATTGGCTTGGGCTTGGGCCTGGGCCTGGGCCTGGGCCTAGGAAATGCCCCCTGTTAGGTCCACTCGTGGCCGGGCCCACTAAAGAAGGCACCGCTAGGCCCAGTCCGGCCTAAAAAATGTTTCACTTGCTATTTATTTAAGGAAACTTTGAAACATTTGAAAATTTGAACGTTCATTAATTATTTGACGATGTACATGTGAAATAAACCACTCTTTCAACCGGCCAAATTATTTTCATGTTTCCTTTTTCATAAATTGAATAAAGTATTTAAAAAAATTAACATCTAACAATTAAAGAGTGACATCTGGTCCTCAATTCTTAATTTCAGAAATATTTTGAATTTTCAATTTAAGATATTTTTCATAAATATTAACTTGAGAACCAAATTCTAAGGGTTCAAAATTGAGAGTTTGCAATGCTTTTGTTTTACCAACATGGTGACTTTGAATGTAATCAAAGAGTATACCCTTTTTTTTTAAACCAATGTCTAGGTTTTACCCTTTTTTTTCTTCTTTTCTTTAGAAGGGTATATACGGATTCGAAGAAAGTACTCGAGCTGTCGAGCATTAATGCATCTGAATAAGTTTTTTCACTACAATCTTGTAGAATATTTCGACCTATCCATGACATTATTTTGGATACGAAGGTCCCATTATCATAAAGAACAAATTTTCTAAGGGCCATGTCACACGTAGAGGATACTCTGACACAGGGCCTTACGAATTTAGAGGTTAAATAAATATTTCTTTTCATGCAACCATAGATGGTGAGAGAACTGCTGCTGCTGATGACTGGTTGGACATATCGAACCATACTAATTTGATACGTCTGGTTCGTAGGGTACTTAAGACTTTGAGGTCTCAAACACGGTCGATCTAATATCATGATTTTTCTTCTTTTTATAATTATTAAATTTAAGTGTGATTTGAATTGAATTAGAATATATCATACAGTACGCTCTCTGATTCGTACAGTACTAGAAAAAAATCAAGTGGGTCCGATTTGTCGGTTCATCTAACCTTGATGATGACCCCTCAAAGAAAGAAATGATCGGTGTGAGAGGTGCCAAAGTAAGTCCCTGCTTCTAATTGGCAAGACTAGCTATATATCTAGGTCCCTTGACAAAATATTGCTAGAGTTCAGAGTACTGTATCACAATGTGGTGCCTTCAATGGTGGGACATGATTCAAAGCATCTAGAAGGAGCCATCCCAGCAAGCTTGGCTGGCCACTGGGCAGAGTTTGTCCATGACATGCCAAACTCTTACGTACTACAACAAGCTTTTAGTACTGCCTACAATTATGGCCATGACCTACATGTGCATCTCCTTTCACTGTGCTCCCATCTGGAGAAGCTCGAGCACCGCAAGCAATGGGTGTACTCATGGACACCCCAACGACAGCTCAGTAAGGATTTCTCCCAAGTACACCCCACCTTAAGGTGAACTAGCTAGCTAGCTCCTGTTTCAAACTTGGAACTGTTCAGGTAATTCATGAACATGGACTTGTGGAGGAGGCCGGCAGGGTTCTCCTTCCCCTGCCAAGTTACCAGAGCAGATTTTCTCCTTTTGGTTGTGTTATTAACTTCTGACGCCGCATTGTGTTGTGTGGGGCTCCTCCATCTTAATTATTACTACTTCTGACTCCATATGCATGTTGAGCCAAAGAAGGAAAGTATGAAGATAATTATAATAGGGCATGGAGATGCCTTTAACTTGCTCACTTAACAGTACTCCCCACTTTTGACAATATCTCATGCATGGAACTTGTACATGGAAGAAAGAGGACCACATCTTTCCTTGTCTGGTTTTGTCTCCCTCATGTGTACAGCACAAATGCACAACAGAGGAGAGCAGAATTTTGTATCAGTATGGTGATAAAGCAGTTGTGGCATGGGTGCACATATGGAGAGTGAAAAATAACATTATTTTTGAAGAAATAAATAATTGTGTTGTCTTGTCAATGTGCTGTAGGTGGGCATGCAGGTTATCAAAGGTAATAGAAACAAAGAAGGATCTGAAGTACGGATTAAACCACCAATGGGGTGGGTATATATATATAGGTGACTTTTGATAGTGCATGCCTGGACATAGGAGACACAAGGCAGCTAGAGTAGGATGTGTAGTAAGAAGTAGCGTGGGAAAAATAATTAAGGACTGAGGCAATGGCAATTAGTATAGGAATAGAAGCATCAAGGGAAAGCAAGAATGAGAAGGTGAACGGTACATGGGTTAAAGGGGCCGGATAACCTGCAGGTGGTGAAAGGAGTACAGAGAAAAGGAAATGCACCATTTTAAGTTGGATTAATGTTATGGGTTGAAGGATGTAAGTGTAGGGTGTAATTAAGTCTTTTAGCAACCGAAAAAAAATGTTTATAGCACGTTAGGAAGCCTCGTGGAACTGAGCTCAAAGCAAACAATACTTCTCGCAATAATTCTGAAAATTTTGATTCAGCTTTTAAGTAATAGAGATTCATATATATGTACGACGCACATATAAAAGTCTGAGGCCATCCTACGACTGCTGGTGTCTTAAACAATCCTGTATATAACTGTACTTAACTCCAAATGATATTTTATAGGTTTCATGCTCATATAAATTTTCATTTCAGATTAGTAGGTGGGCATGTATGCTTTGTGACAGTATATATATATATATAGGATTAGTACTGTGCCATAGATTTTTATTCCAGATTGTTAGTTTGGCATGTATACTAATTAATTTGCGATAATCTATTTGTAGTTTTGATTAATTTATCACCAAGCTGTCAAATTTATTGCTGCAAATTAATTAACAAATTGAACCATATCCAAAAGCAAAAAGGTGTATTATTATTATCAACAGACTAGAGCAGGCTGTTTTTCTAGAATCACTGGATTAAATACACTCACCACCAAATGATTTTTTCACCTTGAAGAGGAGAGACAGTCACAAGAACCCAGTGGAGACCTGGTTTCTGTTGGTAGAAGGAAACCCTAGTTTCTAGCCACACCTTCCAAGTTAGTCATGGAAACTGACACCTTGATATATATCTGATAGGGGAAGAAGCCGTCCAGAGGAGGCTTTATATGCTTGTATCAACCAGAGTACCTCGTTCTTCCCTTGACCTCTCCTCCTAGGTACTAATTTCTGCACTTGGCTGATCTGATCACTCAGGACAAAGATCAACCTTTAGTAACCTCTTGTGCTTGAAGTCCCATATTTGATGGGAAAAGGTCAAGATATATGCAAAACCCTAATGTCTGCCGCGTTGTTGAACTTGAAATACGAATGGCTGTTTCCGTTAGGGCTTCTCCTCCTCCTTGAGCAT
This sequence comes from Colocasia esculenta, assembly GCA_014218235.1. Taxonomy (NCBI): domain Eukaryota; kingdom Viridiplantae; phylum Streptophyta; class Magnoliopsida; order Alismatales; family Araceae; genus Colocasia; species Colocasia esculenta. The sequence continues at coordinate 978,682 of JACBKR010001245.1, forward strand.
CAAAATTTGATCAAACAAGAGAACCATACAGGAAACAAATTAAACTTAATTAACCAGCTCATCGAATGTTAGGCGGCCTTGTCATCAACTGTAATGATCCATGCTTTGCTGTTCTGGTATCCCTAAAGTGAATTCCAGACTAGGGTTTCTCTCGTCTTGATGTGATTCGGATGAAACTTCTGTTCGGCGCGTTTCGGTATCCTGTATAAAAGATCAGATTCTGCGTCAGCTTGATGCTGTAGTTCACATGTCGTAAGACAACTCCATTGGATTGTACATATCTGTGTGCACGCGTCTACACTGTGTTTGCTTTGTGAGTAGTGCAGACTGTGTATTAGGGTATATATAATCCGATACCTCCACTTGAGATGAGAAGCACGCTGCCCTGGGTCCGTCTATGTGATGAGAACTGTTCTGCAGCCATGTTCCTCTGCTGAAAACACAAAACATGTCGTCATGTAATCATGTCCAAAAAGATGACATCTACAGATTATGATTGACTTGAAGGAGAAGCTGGTGAGGTCTGACACTATATATAGAAAAATGTTCTTTGCCTGTAGAGCATATGCGTGCTGGAACAAAAAAACGTACAGACTCAACAGATATAACCTAACACTTTAATTATGATCAGCAAGTGCAACGTTGTTCCTCCTCTGGACATGTGTCTTGATCATAAATAGTAGTAGTAGTTGAAAAGTGAGGGCAGTTGTGTGAGATAAGGCAGGTAAGGGGAAAAGGTTACTTGGTGGAAAGTAAGATGAATGTTTACTACAGTAGAGTTGTTAAAGAGTGTATTTACCACCTGACCTTTTCCCTTCATCACTGTTTTCGATCGTAGTAAAAAAAAAATGGGTGTTAATTTCATATATATATAGGCTAGAAGATCTTATATGCTGCAGATATCTTTCTGATTGTGAGTTTTAATCTAATTTCTTAATCTTCTTTTCATTCTTTGGGCAAAGATCTTGTCATGAAGCAGAAGGCAAGGAGTAATACTTGGCAATCCATTAATTTAGGATGAGGAATCCGATGACATATATTACACATTTTTACTATAGTAATCTCTTTGTCTCAATCAAAGAGATGGAGTTGATAAAATGTCATTTAATTACAACACCCATGGCTGGTAATAACTTAAACTAATTAAACTAAATTAAGTTATTGTTGATGGTACTTTAAGAAAGCCAAAAGACGGGTAATTGGAGGAGAGTTAATTAGTACTAGAAGTACGGACTTGGCGAAAAGTTGAGTGTCTCAAGGGAGCTTATGATATGGTTTTCCTAATTGCATAAATCAAATATAGTGAAGCTAGGAAGATGCAAACTTAACGTCTGACTTGGCTACTGAATTAAGTAAACTTTTGACAACTTAGATCCTAATCCCCCCCATTATACCGATGATTAAGGTTCAGTAATCCCATGATGTATGACAAGCATGCATCAAATGCAGGTGTATATATATGAAGGATTACATAAATGAAGAAGACCTCGAGACTGAGTTAATTGACAGAAAGTAGTTCGTACAAAAGTTATTACTCCAACCACGAAAAATATTTGCTCCTCCCCATGCATATATAGTTAGCAGTCCATGGCAAAAGTTCTCTCCTTTCGGATGTTTTTTCAATGGTCTGTCGTATAAATTGATCATCCAAATAAAAAAGGCTATCTATAGTTAATTTCAACATCTTGGATCAGCCCTACAATTCACACGAAAAATCGGTTAGTTTCAATGTCTTGCAGCAACCCTAGAATTCACATGAAGTACTGAAGGATTACACATGATCATCGCTCTTCTTCAATTGCTCATACTATGGTTTTTTCAGATGCAGGCTTAGGGTGTGGTTTAGAAGTAAGATAACAAGTTGCATGTCAACTTCCACGAAAGACAAGCATTAGAAGAGAGTTTTACTGCAACCCCAGGTCGACATCGATCTTAGGTATATTAAGCTTCCAACGGGACTATTTGGATGTATCCTGATGTCAAGATGTGCTAGCTAGCTAGCTATGAATGCACACAGAAGAAGAGCCCAGAAAGTGTTGGTACGGAAACCTACATGCATGTCTATTTCAAATAGAAAGATTATATAAGGCTACTTCACTCCTAATATCCATTTTGTGGCTGACAAATCTTAAGATATATTGGCCAAATCCTTCTTTTAACTGGTGTAAGTACACACATCTAAATGTGTGCGGCCAAAAAAGTGCCATGAAATGGTACAGGAGCTAGTACTGGGAGGGGCATAAATTATTTTGATTTAAATGTGTGGTCAAAAAGAGGTGAAAGAAGAGGATATTGGTTAAACAGGATCCAGCATTGCAGTACAGCCAAATATCGGAAGGACAAGGAAGAATTAATGAAGGAAGAAAAAGCAGAGGAACACAAGGTACAAATGGTAAGGGCCAATCCAGATAAAACAAAAACAAATGCCCAGAGAACGTTGATCGGGTGAAAACGGCCTTGGAGAGGTCAATGGCCATGCATGAAGAGTTAGGGAAGACAAAGGAGATGTGGACAAGAGCCTGCAAGGAGAAGACGAAACCCTAGATCAACACAAAGCTATATACTGGTGAGTAAATATTTATATATATATATATATATATATACACCATTACTAATGCGATAAGACCGAGGAGAGAAAATTTATAAAGAGGAGGCATCAAGTACGAGGAGGGTTGTGGTGGGCTTTCTGGTATATAATTAAAAAAAGGAACACACACTTTGTTTCAAGTAGAAGTGTCTCAACCTTAATCTATTGATGCAGAACTATTAATCATAGCAGCATCATATCGATGACATTAATGGTACTGATAAAGCAATGGGGTAAGAAGTATCCGCCTTTTCCAGCCCCCTTTTGCTGTTCCGGGGACTTGGATTCTTGCTTTCGAACACCCACCAACGCAGAGACCGCATCTTCCCAACAAATCTCCACAGAAACAACTCCTCCAGAAGGTGAGAAAAAAAGCAAAAGCTGCCGTTTAATGGAGCCCTTTTGTTCTCCACGAAAGGAGAGGGAGGACGTGGGGGTGGGTGGTCTGTGTGTAGCGCTCTGCAGCCCCCATGCAAAGGAAAAAGGAAAGGAAGAGAAGAAAAGAAGGAAAAGATATGGAGGTGGACAACCACGACGACGACGAAGTACTACTTGCTTGTTTGGTACTGGAAAAGGCCACCATCACAGGACATATGATGCAGGGATCACACTTGAAGGTGGGAGGTGGGTATAGGACAGTGGAGGCGGATCAAATATATACATGGGAGGAGATGAGATCTGACCTCGGTGAATTGCCACATAGATTGGCATTGGCATTGGCAGCTGAGCAATCCAAACTAGGTTGCTGAAGAGCACCCTCCGACAATATTACTGGCGGCTCTGCCGACCGCTGGGAGCCGAGCTCGGTTGTCGCCGGCGGGAAGTCTTCCTCCCCGGAGCCGTCTGATTGGCCTTACGGACACAGCAGAAGCAACATTTGTGCATGACACTAGTTAGCTAGCTAGCTACTTGTAAATTTATGACAAATTAAAAAAAGTGAAGTAATAGTGTAGAAAGAAGAGAATTAGCTAGAAATCTGCAGGTACGTAGGTTGTTGAGAAAAGGTGTGAGATTTGAAGTGGGGAGCTCTGGGGCGTACTAAAGGCTGATGACTTAGAAAAGAAAGAGAGGTGGCACTGAAGGCAAAGCAACACGAGTTACCTGAAGCCGCAGGCTTGTCAGTGTTCTTGACAGTCCTGTACATCTGCAAAAACCAAAGGGCCGGGGAGGGGGAACCAAAAGCCCACGTTAAAGACCTAACAAATGGAAGAAAACGTAGGAAAAGCAGGCCGGGAAGTGAAGTGTGTGGGTTGATAGAGAAGAAAGTGTTAAATGGAGAGGAAGAGGGGGAACCGCGCGCCTTGTGTGAGTTATGAGACGACCCTCGATAGAAGAGAAAGAAATGGACAAAATATATAGAAGGGTGAGGAAGAGCCGTCGAGAAATTATTAAAAATCTCACTCGGGACGCACGCAGGATTCACACCCTGGGATTTTCTTGCTTTCTGCGTCGCCTGCGAGGTTGATGTTTCGATAACACACTTGCAGGGTGTCTTGTCTTGTATTATTGCGAAATGATGGCTACTTTACCTGCTCCCCCCCCCCTCGTTCTCTCTCTCTCGTACTCACTGTATCTATCTATCTATATATGTGTGTACCTTTATCATGCATGTGTGGCAGCATACCTATCTGCTATAGGCAGACCCATCGACTCATTCATTCATTCATTTGCTCATCACTGCGTCCATTGGCCAATGTGCACACAGAGAAAGAGGTGACAGGACTAAAGGGAAGCATCCGGCGTCATGTGAAGGACTCTGGATAAATAGAGAGAGAGAGAGAGAGAGAGAGAGAGAGAGAGAGAGAGAGAGAGAGAGAGAGAGAGAGAGAGAGAGAGAGAGGGAGAGAGGGCTGTGGGATGTGGGGAGGTACCTGCAAATGGCTCTTGACATGAGCAAGGGTGAGATCCTTCACATCCATCAGCTCCAGAACTGACTTCGGGGTAGCCCCTACACGACATATCACGGCGACAAATGGAGAAGAAACCTTAAGCACTTGATCAATAGCAGCGACAAATAACATTGACACCAGGAAAAACCCAAGACGCCATCTCTGGCAAATTAACATATCAGAGAGAGAGAGAGAGAGATGCAGGTGTGGCAGAGGCGTACTCTCGTGGCCGCCAAGGAGCTCGACGGCGTGGACGAAACGGGCGTGGAGAGCGCTGGGCCAGCGCATCCTCGGCGCCCTCATGCTCCGCTTGGGCGGCAGCTTCGGAATGAAACGAGACCTGATGATGGCGTGAGAGCCATCGAAAGCCCCCACGGCGCCCAAATGCTGGGGGTGGTGGTGGTGGTGGTGGAGGGGCTTGCCCATCATCATCGTCGGCGCGGCCCATGCCGCCATTGGCCCTGCGGCCCACGGCGCCGGGTGCAAAGCAGACCTGGCCAAATCCAAATTGGGACACAAGGAGGAAGAAGAAGGCGGCCGTGGCGCCGACGCAGAGGAGAAAGAGGAAGAGGAGGAGCACAGGGTGGAAGAATTGCTGGTAGACCGTGGCGGACATGGCAGAAGCTGGTGGTGGAAGCCCATCCTCGGGTCGACGGACACGAGAGGGAAACGCCCGTTGTGGTAGACGGGGACCCCCTTGATCGGCTTTAGCCACCCAGACGGCGGCTCGGGGAGCGGTGAGCGTTGGTGGCGCTGGTGCGGGCCTAGAGTTGTTGGAGGTTGCGCCACAGCCGGCAGACTCCAGGGTTGCTGCAGGGCCTGCGTGGCCGCGGCGGCCGAAGGGTGAGCCAGTGAGAGCTCCGTGTGACCAACCGAGGCAGCGCTCTGGGTGTTCCGGTGGGAGGGGCCATCACCGCGCCAGAGATCGAGTCGGAGGTCGCTGTCCACAGAGGAGGCGGAGGTGGAGGGAGGGGGGCTGGTTTGCAGGGTCAGATCAGTGGATGGAGTGGAGGAATTATCCATGAACAACCCTTGCGGGTCCCTGGAGCTCTCCTTCCCCCCCTCCCCAACCCCCTCTTCACTCCGAGTTTTCTCCTCCTGTGCTCCCTTGTGTTCCTCTTGTGTATGCACTCCAGATTAGTGGGGCGCCGTGCAGTTCCTTTCAGATATGCTTGCTGAAGTTTTCTTGATTGGTGACCAGCTGAAACACCAACAATTAGCGAGCAAGCGAGCGAGAGGATTTAGCAGTTTCTGAGATGTTCTTACCTGCATATTTTATGATTGGCTACCAGCTAGCTAGCTGAACGGAGAGAGAGAGAGAGAGAGAGAGAGAGAAGAGAGAGAGAGAGAGAGATGTTTATGGAGGAGAGATCAGCTTTGTGATGTGTTGTTCCTCTTTTTCTATGTTATGTCCCTTTTTTTATCACTTGATGTCACTCAAATATCAGATGGGTCGCTTTAAATCTCATGAAGCAGATGGAGGCAAAAGAGTATACCAAGAGATATGACACGAGACAAAATAGAAGAGCGTAGAGAGAGAGAGAGAGATCCGTGTGGTCAAAGGGGATACCTAGAAAAAAACACAGGGACAGAGATACGGACAGAGAGGCATTTTTCATTAGAGAAAGGTTTTTTTTTTTTAGGTTTTGAGACCGACGGATATGTCTGCTTCAGATATACGTACTGGACTTCGCTCATGTATATTTACCGGTGGTAGCGAGTGATCTATTAGTTAATCTTTGGGAATTTAGGGTTTAGGGTTTGAGAATTTGACCGGTTAATGGACTGAAAATTAAATAGAGCCCTTATATTTGGATCAGGTGTTGATTCCACCTTAATCTTTCATGTGTATTAAGACGAAGGGTGCGTTTGGTAACTCTTAATAGACACCTAATATCTAAAGTAATAAGAGATTGTATTATCAGATTATTTGATAAAGCCACTAAAGTTATGTTTAAATGAACATTTATTATCTTAATTTTTCTCTTAAAAAAAGGGAAGGATATGTCACTTTTTTTTGTCAGATATATATGTAACGCTCTTAGCTCTTGGCGCTTGACGGTTAGTACTTGGCGTTCGGCGATCGCCGCTCGACGTTCGGTAGTCGGAAGGCGATTGCCAGACATCGACTGTCGGACGTCGGACACCGACCGTCAACCGCCATACGTCGGACACTGACCGTCAAACGCAGGGCGCCGACCGCCGGACATCGATCATCAGGCGCCAACTGTCGGACCACCAATTGCCGAGCATCGGACGTCGACTGTCGGGCCCTAGGCGTCGACTTTCCCACCACCAACTGTCGGGCACTGTCCGTCGGACTGTTGAGCGTTGGCAACTAACTGCTGAGCGTCAGATGCCAACCATCAGATACCGACAGTTGATTGCCGAAATATATTTCATTGTCTTCATATGTTATTTAAGTTAGTTATCAAACAACTCTTTTTTATGTCTTAATATGTTTAAGTATTTTTAAAATTTCAGATTTAGAGATTAGATGGTAAATTAGATTTTATATATTTAAAATAAGTGTTATCAAATGCCACCCAAGTCTCAAGTTCAAATTTATAAAGAGCAGATTAAAAAAAAACTTCTAAAAGACAATATATGTATTAATATTTTTAAAAGAAAAATATTTAGTGTTTTTTAAGAAAGATAATAAAAATGATGTGAATAGTCTTTCAAATAATTTATTAGTAAATATCTGACAAATTTTTTTTTCCAATAACTCAATCTAGATCAAGTGTGAGTACGTAATTCTCAATTGGGTCCATCGTTTTCAAATAACCCATCAGCTATGAAGGTCGAGTTATTGAAAAAAAAAAGAGTGAAATATCTGACAAAAAATTTTCTCTTTTTTTTCAACTAATAAGATTGTTTAGAAGATAATTTATATCATTTTTATTACCCTTCTTAGACATATATAACTAAATATTTCTCTTCTCAAAAAACAGTCAGCTTATGAGAGGTCACGTAGAAATGGAATCTTTTTATGATTATTAAACTGAGGCAGTTGTCTTAAAATTTGCGAAGTTTGTTATTACGTACTTATCACATTAAATAGAATTGTCCTAATTGTGTTCGCAGAAAGTGACACAATAAATTCGTAGGAAGAGGGATGTCTCAAAAGTCAAAACCCTGAAACCATTCACAAAATTACCTGCTGCTTTTGAAGAACATGTGACGTCTTATTCATATTTGGCTCTAAGAAAAATTGATCACTTGGGATCATCTCAATTAATTCTTATTTTTGGGGGACTTTACTTTTAAATCACTGACTCTTTTAGAAAATTATGTAGTGACCAACATATATAGACTAATTAATATTTCTCCCTAATTAAAAGTAGAAAAATATTTATTATTCGATATGTACGTAATAATATGCCGCTTCCATTGGCCAACATATGCTGGCGCAATGTACCCATCCCAATGAATAATAAGTATTTCTCTTAAAAATGTATTTGCATATATATTATATACTATTAGATACATATTTTATTTATTCTTCATATTCTTTATACCGTTATCTATACCCCTATATCAAGTTTTATTGCGCGCGTCTTTGATATTCCGCACTGGATAGGGAGAATGTTCTATGAAATTAAAGTATATGATATAAGGTTTTTGAAGAGTGTGGAGGTATTTCCCTGTTTGGGCCGGAGCCAAACGGGCCTACACTTGGAGACAGGGAAGATGACCGCTGGTAGCGAACGAATGCCTGCAAAACCAGAACGAAATCAAGGGGGGGCCGGTTGAAGAACCGGGGAGAACCCTCCGATACATAAGTCAGTAAACTGTAAGTGGGGCTTGAAGGAGAAGTGTTCAGTGTTGTGTGAGGGCAATGTGCGTTAGACCACGTCTCTTCATTGGCACCGTCTGTGGAACGAACGAGAGGCCATGCGCCCTACCCGAACGTCTCATCTTCATGAGACCCACACACCCTTATCCTCACTGGAGGGGGCTGTGTAGATGTATTCTTTAGTCTCATATTGAAAGATAGTGAGAACAAGTGTGTGCTTATCAGCAAGAGTCTCACCTCTTCTCCCAAGAGGGCTCTTTTAAAGGACAAAACTCCAAGCATGAGGACAATACCTCTTGGGAGGTACACTTAAATCACGTCTCTTCATTGGCGCCGTCTGTGGGAATGAACGAGAGGCCATGCGCCCTACCCGAGCGTCTCATCTTCATAAGACCCGCACACCTTTATCCTCACTGGGGGGCTGTGTAGAGATATTCTTTAGTCTCACATTGAAAGATAGTGAGAACAAGTGTGTACTTATCAGCAAGAGTCTCACCTCTTCTCCCAAGAGGGCTCTTTTAAAGGACAAAACTTCAAATATGAGGACAATACCTCTTGGGAGGCACACTTAAATCACGTCTCTTCATTGGCGCCGTCTGTGGGAACGAACGAGAGACCATGCGCCCTACCCGAGCGTCTCATCTTCATGAGACCCGCACACCCTTATCCTCACTGGGGGGGGGGGGGGGGGGGCTGAGTAGATGTATTATTTAGTCCCATATTGAAAGATAGTGAGAACAAGTGTGTACTTATCAGCAAGAGCCTCACCTCTTCTCCCAAGAGGGCCCTTTTAAAGGACAAAACCCCAAGCATGGGGACAATACCTCTTGGGAGGCACACTTAAATCACCTCTCTTCATTGGCGTCGTCTGTGGGAACGAACGAGAGGCCATGCGCCCTACCCGAGCGTCTCATCTTCATGAGACCCGCACACCCTTATCCTCACTGGGGGGGCTGTGTAGAGGTATACTTTAGTCTCACATTAAAAGATAGGGAGAACAAGTGTGTGCTTATCAACAGAGTCTCACCTCTTTTCCCAAGAGGGCCCTTTTAAAGGATAAAACCCCAAGCATGAGGACAATACCTCTTGAGAGGCACACTTAAATCACGTCTCTTCAAGGAGTATATAAAAGATTTAAAGGTCATATATATATACACCATAATGTTAATTATGTGAATAGATTAAATGAGAATACATTAATCATTTTCTTTTATTAATCCACCTAAACTTAAATTAAACAAATGACAGATGATATAGTTGCACTTATGGTGAAATATATATATGTTTAGCATATGATAATCTGAGGAATATAGAGGCATGGAATAGAATATGCAAAATTATGAGCGAACATATGTAGTTAGGCTAATGGACAATTGCTAGTTAGAAGAACTTGTATTAATTAATTAATTATTACATAATAATGAATGTTTTCAAAAGCAAATTTTAAATAGCTAGCTAGGTTCTTGCGATTAATGTTCAAAAATGAAGCTAGGGTATGGCCTACTAGATCTATTCATGATTCAGAGACCTGGGTTTCGAATTACTTATCAAAAAAGGAGTTGGGTTTGGAATTTCCTTATTTGCTAGAGGAAAAGATTATCCTTTAGAATGATGTTTCTAATACATGGTTTCACTCCCACAAAATGGAATAGTGATTTTAAAATAATTAAAATGAATAAAACATCAGTTACAAATAGTATTTCCCCACTAATTTAACTACGTGTGTTAGTATTTATAAATTTGGTATTATATATTATAAGTAGTGTTTTTGCATAGATTATATTTCTTAAAAAGAGAAAGTTATGTTGAACATATCTCAGATTTAATTGGTATGTTGTAATAACCCTTATATGTGAATTTACTGTCACATATACGTATAAACTCTTACAAATAAAAAAAAGGGAGAATTAATTGGGGGTCCCTGTCAGAGCCTGGTACTTATTTCCTCGTCCCTGTCAGAATACCGTTTGATGTAAAGTCCCTGCTTTTCTCCAAGTTTAATTTCCAGTCCCTGCTTTTCACACGTCACCATTTATGGCCCTCCACACACGATTTCCGTCTCCTTGGCCTCCGTCTCTTTTTCCCATTCCCGTCTTACCCTTCCCTCCTTTTTTTTCGTCGCCTGTTCCCCAAACGACGCTGACGCTTCGGTGGCCCGTGAACTCTGACCGATGCGAAGTTACTCTTACATACCCTGCCAAGAACTGATACAGCACCATTGACAACACTTACAAACCGCCTTCGGACGACCGTTCTTCACACTATAAAAGAACCCAGGGTCATTCCTATCCTTCATCACAAGCTTCCCTCGCTCTTCTTCTTCCTATCTTTCTTGCTCGTCTTCTTCATCTTTATTTGCAGATGTCTTCATCTAACCGTGCTCCCCGAGGTATGGCAAGGCACCTGCCTCACCGGTGCCACCGTCGCCCCCCGCTCCCCCGCCGCTCTACCTTTCCCGGACGTACACCCCGACTACTGGAACGGATTTTACGTTGGGTGGACGATGGCTTTATAGAAAGCCTCTCGGCTGTACCACCACAAGGGCCTCACCAACATCCTCCCTGACATTGGCCCTAGGGCAGAACACATATCTTCCTCACCTTCCCCTCGTCCCTCCCCGCCCGCTCCTATTTCCCCCTCCCTCGTCCACCGAGTATCGGGTTAGGGTGTTTAGAATGTCTCCCTTCCCGACCAGTTCCTCCCCTCCCCTCCCATCCCTTCCTACACCTCACCTCCCCTCCCCTCCCTCCTTTCTCTGCAATCCTTCTTATTCCTCCCCTCCCCTCCTATCTCTACTGTCCTTATTTCTCCCCTCCCCTCCGTTTCATTCCAGTGTGCATGCTATTAGGTTACGGAGTTAAGATTGTAACAGTGCTTGTTTATGGAATATAAATATTTTCCTTATATGCAGTCTTTTGTGGGCTTGTATGTGCTATCTATGATGCGTGTACTGTAATACTAACAGGTTCCTCAGAAGCGGTCAAGCTGTACTGCTGAACTGTAACCTCATATCATGCATACTATAATGACAATAGCTAAGTACTGTAAAAGATTTCAACTGATACTCTAATAATGTGTTCTGGAAATGTAACCACCTATTATGTATACTATAAACGTATAGGTAAAGACTGTAAGAGGATTCTACACACACCTTACCAAAAAGGATTCTACACACACTGTAATGAGGTAGGCGTAGCTGGGCGCCAAGCTGTAAGACAGTACATCTTCACTGTAACCTAGTATCATTTATACTGTAACAGGAATAGGTAAGACTGTAACATGATTCAACACACACTGTAATGAGGTAGGCATAGCTGGGCGCTCAAGCTGTAAGACAGTACTCTTCAACTGTAACCTAGTATCATTTATACTGTAACAGGAATAGGTAAAGACTGTAACAGGATTCAACACACACTGTAATGAGGTAGGCGTAGCTGGGCGCTCAAGCTGTAAGACAGTACATCTTCAACTGTAACCTAGTATCATTTATACTGTAACAGGAATAGGTAAAGACTGTAGAGGATTCTACACACACTATGAGGTAGGCGTAGCTGGGCGCTCAAGCTGTAAGACAGTACTTCTTCACTGTAACCTAGTATCATTTATACTGTAACAGGAATAGGTAAGACTGTAACAGGATTCTACACACACTGTAATGAGGTAGGCGTAGCTGGGCGCTCAAGCTGTAAGACAGTACATCTTCAACTGTAACCTGTATCATTTATACTATAACAGGAATAGGTAAAGACTGTAAGAGGATTCTACACACACTGTAATGAGGTAGGCGTAGCTGGGCGCTCAAGCTGTAAGACAGTACTTCTTCAACTGTAACCTAGTATCATTTATACTGTAACGGAATAGGTAAAGACTGTAACAGGATTCAACACACTGTAATGGTAGGCGTAGCTGGGCGCTCAAGCTGTAAGACAGTACATCTTCAACTGTAACCTAGTATCATTTATACTGTAACAGGAATAGGTAAAGACTGTAAGAGGATTCTACACACACTGTAGGTAGGCGTAGCTAGGCGCTCAAGCTGTAAGACATACTTCTTCAACTGTAACCTAGTATCATTTATACTGTAACAGGAATAGGTAAAGACTGTAACAGGATTCTACACACACTGTAATGAGGTAGGCGTAGCTGGGCGCTCAAGCTGTAAGACAGTACATCTTCAACTGTAACCTAGTATCATTTATACTATAACAGAATAGGTAAGACTGTAAGAGGATTCTACACACACTGTAATGAGGTAGCGTAGCTGGGCGCTCAAGCTGTAAGACAGTACTTCTTCAACTGTAACCTAGTATCATTATACTGTAACAGGAATAGGTAAAGACTGTAACAGGATTCTACACACACTGTAATGAGGTAGGCGTAGCTGGGCGCTCAAGCTGTAAGACAGTACTTCTTCAACTTTAACCTAGTATCATTTATACTGTAACAAGAATAGGTAAAGACCATACAACAAGTATCATTACAATGGTTAGGAGTTAGTACGTGCGGCAGTTCTCCTTCAGTTGTAGACGCTATGAACGCCCTTCTCCATTGAAGTACGCTTTGATGAAGTGGAGGGCGATTTTTTGCTCGCACAATAGGCATGTCATTCTGACTGAAGGGCAAATCTTGAATGTCCGTACGTGCTAGACATTCCATGTATTTGCAAGTAAAAATTCCGCAGTCGTCTTCCGATCCTTGTTGTGGGCATGGGTCGGGGTAGCGTAGCGGCCATGTAGCTGCATCTATCTGCTTGCCCTTCAGGTATCTTATCAGTTCCTCCACCTGCATAAGAGAATGAACAAAAGAGTTCGAGCACTTAACGTAGATTTCATGTTACTGTTACGTATGTAACACAGTGCTCGCGCTCTGTAACGAATGTAAGCATCGTATGGAACACTGGTCACTTACATATTGTGGAATGTCAGCACGATCTTTGTTTCGTAATGAACGTACACGTGGAACTCTTTTTCCTTCATGCGGATGACCAGAAGAGCCCAATGGTTCGTCCAACGTGCATGGGGGAGAAGATGAGGTCGAATTCATTTGGGGCGCGGTCCAATCTCTTGAAAGCGTTTTCGAAATGTTCTTCCTTGCTCTTATCGTCTCTGCAAGATTGACATACCCTTTAAAGCGGCATGCAGATATCCAAAATTCCAAAAATGTCCGGGTTCTCTTCACGGGGGCGAAACAAGTAAGCGTTGACGTAGCAGTCAATTACGACCGATTCGCTCTCCCTCGCGAACAATAGCTCCCGGATGTCATGAAACGAGAGGAATTGTCATATCCTTCCACAGGCCGTTGAACATTAAATTTCTACATGTAAGAAAACATCTTGGTAAGAATAAGACTGTCATCAGTATTTGACGAAACTGTAAATATGGTAGACATATACTGTAAACATGGTAGACATATACTGTAAACATGGTAGATGATAATGTAACATCTTTGGTCGAAACTGTAAACATAGACATATACTGTAACACGTACTCATTAATGAAGCACTCATTGAAAAATCGTTCAATCAATGACTTTTCGGCCACTCCTAATGCGTCCCGGGCGACGTAATCACGTCTCTCCTCTTTCTTGCCCGTTGGAAGTGTGTCTGTACTCTCTTGAGACTCAACAAGGATCGGTTCGCAAGTGGACGCATTCACTTTCGTGGCTTTGTGGTGCCGAAAATCGCCTGGCTGCGATAGAGTAAGTAAAAAAGGAATGTTCTGTAAAACAATTATAATGTAATTGTAACGGACTCGGAACAAACTGTTATGTCTCATGAAGGGTTCTGTAACCGAATGCTCAGCTTATGTAAATTCTGTAAGGGGAAACCATACCGTAAAGATATCTGGTTGTCGTCTATCCTCGTCCCAGCTGTAACACGTCGGGACAATGATGATGGGGATATCTGACGCACTTCCTCTTATTTCCTTCTTCTTCCCCCTCCTTCTGCTTCCTCTTCGCGTTCTCCTCCTCCTCCTTCTTCTTCTCCGCCGCCTTCTTCCACTGTCCTCCTCATTCTTCTTCTTCTTCTCCGCCGCCTCCTCCTCCTCCTTCTTCCTGTCCGCCTCCCCCTCCTTCCTCTTCCTCTCCGCCTCCTCCTCCTCCTTCTTCCTGTCCGCCTCCTTCTTCGTCTGCTCCTCCTCCTTCCTCTTCCTCTCCGCCTCCTCCTCCTCCTCCTTCTTCCTGCTTCGCCTTCTCCTCCTTCTTCCTCTGGTCCTCCTCCTCCTCCTCCTCTTCCTCTCCGCCTCCTCCCCTCCTTCCTCCTGTCCGCCTCCTCCTTCCACTTCCTGTCCGCCTCCTCCTCCTCCTTCTTCCTATCCGCCTCCTTCTTCGTCTGCTCCTCCTCCTTCCTCTTCCTCTCCGCCTCCTCCTCCTCCTCCTTGTTCTGCTTCGCCTTCTCCTCCTTCTTCCTCTGGTCCTCCTCCTCCTCCCTCTCTCTCCGCCTCCTCCTCCTCCTCCTTCTTTTCCTGTCCGCCTCCTTCTTCGTCTGCTCCTCCTCCTCCCTCTTCCTCTCCGCCTCCTCCTCCTCCTCCTCCTTCTGCTTCGCCTTCTCCTTCTTCTTCCTCTTCCTCTGGTCCTCCTCCTCCTCCTTTCGCCCCCTATTTTTCCCCTCCTTCAACTCCGGAATGTGCAACTCCCTAAATGACCGCCGCGACCTTGTCTGGACGGATCTCCTTCCTGTAACTGAGAACACGAAAGTCTGTTAATGTCTATGAAAGACAGCTGTAAACATAGAGAACAATTATGTAACTTCGTATATGAAAGACTGTAACAGACAGGGAATGAAACTGTAAAGGTAGAGTACAATCGTATTACTAAGTATAGGAATGACTGTAAGAGAGTAGGACTCTAACTGTAAATGAGGAAAGCATCTTCTGTAACTAAGAAAATGAAACAATGTAACGACACAAAACGTTTACCGTTGACGTTGGTAACTCTTCTTTGCCACGCTGTTGGGAGCTCCAATGGCGGTAGGGCTAAAATTGCACATTCTGTCTCTGGGGGGGGGATGTTGCCACCGAGAGGCTGCTGAAATTGTTCCTCCAGTCTATGTAGCCTTCCATCCATTGACTGGAGGATATTGTTCTGCCGGTGTAATTGGTCATTCTGCCGCTTTAACTGCTCCTTCTGCCGAAGTATCTGGTCATTCTGCCGCTGTAACTGGATAAGAATGCCATGCAGAGAGTTATCTGATGGAGGGGTTCGGGAAGTGGTCGGGGGTGATGCCGTCAATCGTCGCGAAGCTCTAGGTGGCTCCTCATTTTCATTATACTCCAAATACACCTGAATTAACGCAGGTACAGGTATAAGTCATATACGAAGATAACACAGTTCCAGGGGTAAGTAACACTTACATCAGATCGTCGCAACCCCCGTAGTAGGGCGGATAACTCCGGTCCCTTATTCCGGCAATCCCAACGGAAAAATGGGGGATTCCTTTCCGGATGATCTGGTTTCCATTTGTATTGGTGCATCAAAAACCATGCCTACATCATTATGAAATAGATAATGCGTATGAGAAGTGTATCGTAAACGTATGTAACAGATGTAATGTATTCTACGCGTACTGTAATAGGTTCATATGTTATCTGTAATAGACACCGTCATGAACTGTAACAGAGGACATATGAAAACGTATGTAACATATACTATGTCTTATGTAACTGTACTCTATGCGTACTGTAATAGGTTCATATGTCTTCTGGAATAGACACATTCAGGAACTGTAACACAGGTACCGTAACAGTATACTCACACCGAGAGCGGGAACACAACCGGTTAGGAAGATGTTTTTGCAGGAACCAGCTGCTGTTTTGAATGCCATCACCCCCGACATCAGGTACTCGTGGATTGCGGCAGCCCAATTGGCGTTGTTCATGTCATGGAGGTCGTCCAGGTATGGCAGAATGGACAGCGACCCCGACATCCCACTTGTGGGGAAGAAGAAACAGGAACAAAGAAGCGCAACCCAAAGCTTCACCGAAATCTCAACAGCAAGCTGACCCTTCTGTGGAACGTACTCCTTAAGTTTCAAATGGACATTGTGCCTGTCCATCATTCTTTTGGTTCCAAGGATCCGGCGCAAACTGGCTTTTGTCCCATCCGTGTTCAGGTCGATAGGGGAACCAACATTTGGTATACCCATAACTTTGGCTATGTCTGAAGGGCGAAAAGTCATGCTGCATGAGCCAATCTTAAAACGCTCTCCATCGAAACGTGTCATAGATCGACAATGAGTGAAATGGGGTAGGTCACCATTTCGCATTTGATATACGCGCGAAATGGTGAATTCCTCATCAACTTCAGATGCGCGCTCCTAAATGCAAATCGTCCATAACGGAACGTAGAACAGAAGCGAGCATCGCGTATTATATTCATTCTTTTCTGCAAAGAAAAGATCGCATCTTAAAGAAGGAACATTCATTCGACAAACATCCGTATTAGGGTAAGAAGAAACTACTTTTTCGTACGACTTGGAGTCTGGGTTCTTCCACGAACGCTTCTTGCACCGCATCCGCCGCAATGCTCTGAATGTCAGCGCTCGTAGGAGATCGACGGCTTGCCATCGTTAGAGGGGAGAGACGGATTGCTTCGTCTGGAGATGTAACTGAAGGATGGGAAACTGTAACAGAGAAGAGGTCTGGTGGAGGAATGGCGGTGTAGGAGAAGGGAAGGAGAAAAGTCATGATATATGAAGTCGGTGTACCCGACGGGTGGACACTGGACTCAACAGGATGGCGGTGCACTGCAATGATGACCATCGGGCGGCTGAAAATACTCGATACGACAGACGAGGGGACGTATAGAGCTTTCCCGCCATGTTTGGTAGCCATATACGCACTCCCGCCATTTGACCCCCAGTCCAAGCCACTCATACACGAAACGTCTTCCACGAACCGTTCGTCTTCCTCTGCCACCCAATGGAGCAGCTCCCTGGAAGATGTTCATTTGGAGATCAAAGTTTCGTTCTTTTCATAGGGAGGACACGGATTTGGCGTCCATTCATAGCAGGGTTTCCCAAAGGTTGGGTGTAGACATGCAGGAGAACATGCTGAAGTATCGTCTTCCCATGGATACCGACGTTGAACAGGTGTTGCTTGACGATGGGGATGTCCAAGCTATGTTTGATCTTCACAAGTGTCAGGGAACATCATTGATAAATCTACAAATTCATCAGGTGGAAACTCGTTGCCTTAGTACGCATGCTAGTCGTCATTCAGATGGAACGCAACCACTTGACAGGTACGTGGTCCATGTATTCTTCACCACCCTTCATGTTATCCCATGCATTCTTAACAAGCTTCGTCTTAAGAATGTGTATCAATGTATGTACATTATTTGCAAAAGTACTTCAAACACGCATGGCGGTTCTTTGGTAACCCCAGAACCCCTCCAATTACCAGGAAGCAGTTTCGAGTTGTATGTGCGAGGAGAAGGAGCGGAAGGTGTAGTACCAGTGTTGACGCAATATTCCGTAGGTAGAATACACTCAGTAGGACAAGTCTTCATAAGCAAAGAGCTATTGCAGATGGAACTGACAATTACGCGATCGCACGAGGATTTAATTGGAAATATTTGAAGAACGACTCTATACGATTAACTGTACGTTGCAATGTCTCTGTTTGCCCATGGCGCCTGCATGCGTCCGTCGTTCGTGGAGGTCCACAATTTGCAATCAAGAGTCTCAACAACATACATACCTGTGGATGTGACATTATGAGCGACGGACATCCACGACATCTAAGAAGTGGGTAGCAAATGCTGTGAAGGGGAAACTAGTTGATAAACCCACCTACAGAGCAAGTGAAATGATGAGTGACATCCGTCGGGAATACGGTATCTGCATCCCTTATCATCAGGTATGCCATGAATTGAATTGTAACACATCATGACGTCTACTGTAATCAATAGATCCTTAACTGTAATTATCTGACCCTAGCATTGTAACAATTGTCCTCATATACTGTAAGACTATCATTGTAATAACTGTAATCATTTCGACGTATACTGTAACAATATCTGCATGCCACTGTAACAACTGTAATCATATACTGTAAGTCTCTGACCCTTGTATTGTAACTGTAATCATATACTGTAAGGGTTTGTATTGTAACAGCTGTAATCATTTGAGAGTATACTGTAACAACTTAAGAAGGCTACTGTAAGGTACGAGGACAAGAACTGTAACACTCTTACAGAACATGTATAATCATTTGAATAGGCATGGTGGGGCAAAGAGGTTGCTGTCGGTTCACTATACGGTGATTTCAGAACAAGCTATCATATGTTGAACTGGTACAGCGAACGTGCATTACAGTCAAACCCGGGATCGATCTTGTCTCTAGAAGTGGACCCGGAGACTCAACGTTTCAAACGTTTTTCATATGCTTCGAGGCGTCTGCATATGGGTTCGAAGTTGGTTGTCGACCTATGCTCTTTTTGGATGGAACTCATATCAAACAGCATAGAGTGCAAGGGTTATACTTGCTGCAAGTGCCTTAAACGGTAACAATGAGCTATTCAGTGTAGCCTACTCCATCGCAGATTCGGAAACATATGACAACTGGGTCTGGTTTCTACAAAATTTGAAAAAGGCATTGCTATCAGATAGAAGGATCGCGTTCCTATCAGACAGAGGGAGAGGTCTGAAGGAAGCGATCCCTGACGTATTTCCGAATGATCATCACGGCTACTGTTTCCAGCACATCATGCAGAACTTCAACGACCAATGTGCGGGGAAGTATGCCGCCCCTTTCAAAAAATTACTTAGAAAAATTCTCCAGCGCATTGCCTATGCTGTTACTGAACAAGGTACCAAGACGCAATGACTGCAATGGAGCTTAATTCTACTGAGGCCAAAGAATGGGTGCTCCGAAATGATGTCGAACACTGGTCCCATGCTCTTTTTCAGGGACAAAGGTTCGGCTCTTTAAATACATAAGCGATATGTTCTATTACATTCTGCCATTTATGTGCTTACAGTTGTAGGGATAATCTATTACAGAACGTGTTAAATAAGGTTACAGTATGTAGTGGACACTGTTACAGATATTTGATGTTAACCTAATTTCCTTCACATGGCCATACAGGTTTGGTGAATTATACTCTAATTTGGCAGAGTCATTCAACAATTGGATACATGACGCGCGAAGTCTACCAATACTACAGATGGTTGACAAAATTAGAGTGCAAATGATGGAAATGGCTGCAAAGAGGAAAATTGATGCTGCATTGTGGGATACACCATACTGTCCTAAAGTACAAAAAATCATCGAAAAAAACCTTCAAGAAAGGAGAAGCTT
Organism: Colocasia esculenta; assembly: GCA_014218235.1. Taxonomy (NCBI): domain Eukaryota; kingdom Viridiplantae; phylum Streptophyta; class Magnoliopsida; order Alismatales; family Araceae; genus Colocasia; species Colocasia esculenta. The sequence continues at coordinate 998,257 of JACBKR010001245.1, forward strand.
AGCAATCCGTCATTCAGATGGAATCAAATTTGAGGTTGTTGAAAGTATGAAGACGTACGCCGTAGACCTCCATCTACAAACATGCTCCTGTGGACACTGGCAACTTGTCAAGATTCCTTGCAAGCATGCATGCGCAGCAATTGGTAGTAACAAGGAGGCCGTTACTCAATATGTTTTGGCATTTTACAGCACAGAAGTGTATAGGGCTGCATATGAAAGAAACATTCAACCTATCCCAACATTTGACATGCCGGATCCGCCTCAACCATCAGAAGTTCTAATCAAGCCACCGACACAAAAAGGTTGCCAGGAAGACCGAGAAAGAGGAGAATACATTCAAGAGGAGAAGTAGATCATGCATATATTTGTTCACGGTGCAAACAAACAGGTCACAACCGAAGAACTTGTAGCAACCCACCCCACAATCCTGACGGATTTTAAATGTTGTATATTAGTTACAACAGAACGTCGTCCTTATATTCCAATATTACAGTGTATGTAATACATTATTACAGTCTACGCACTACGATGTTACAACTCCACTACTACGCTATTACAGTTTCAGTAATACACTTGCACAGTTCGCGCACTTACAATTACGTTTTGTTGTACAGTGTACGTAACGAAGTGTTACAGTTTAACTCTAATACTCTTACAGTTTGACCTGTGTACCGTATATGTATAAGATGTTGCAGTTTAAGCACTAGACTCTTACATTTTCAGCACTACACTCTTACAGTTCGCGCACTACACTCTTATAGTTCCAACACTTACCTATTTTGTTATATTATACGTAATAAAATGTTACAGTTTAAGTACTAAGCTGTTACAGTTCGAGCACTACAGTGTTACACCTAAAGAACAGCCCTGTTACAGTTTGAGTACTACTCTCTTACAGTTCAAGCACTACGATTTCTGTTACAGTATATGTAATAAGATGTTGCAGTTTAAGCACTAGACTCTTACATTTTCAGCACTACACTCTTACAGTTCGCGCACTACACTCTTACAGTTCCAGCACTTACCTATTCTGTTATATTATACGTAATAAAATGTTACAGTTTAAGTACTAAGCTGTTACAGTTCGAGCACTACAGTGTTACACCTAAAGAACAGCCCTGTTACAGTTTGAGTACTACTCTCTTACAGTTCAAGCACTACGATTTCTGTTACAGTATATGTAATAAGATGTTGCAGTTTAAGCACTAGACTCTTACATTTTCAGCACTACACTCTTACAGTTCACGCACTACACTCTTACAGTTCCAGCACTTACCTATTCTGTTATATTATACATAATAAAATGTTACAGTTTAGTACTAAGCTGTTACAGTTCGAGCACTACAGTGTTACACCTAAAGAACAGCCCTGTTACAGTTTGAGTACTACTCTCTTACAGTTCAAGCACTACAGTCTAACATACAGTTTTACATTATATGTTATAATCTCTTACAGTCGTTGGTCATGTTGATTATAGTATATATGAGGGATGTTACAGTGTGTTATTGGTAACATGTTGAGTTTGCATGATACAGAGCACATACATAAGCACAGAGAAGACTGCATCAAACGAAAATGCTTATCATAAAGAAGCCATGTTACAATAACTCTCTACCTCTACTCTACCGACCACTCGGTAGAGTACGGAGGGGAGGAGGCAGAACGGTCAGGGGAGGGATGGGAGGAAGGGGAGGTGCCGGAACGGTCAGGGGAGGAAGGGGAGGTGCCGGAACGGTCAGGGGAGGAAGGAGAGGAAGGGATGTGTTTTACCCTAGGGCCGATATCTGGGAGGATGTTATTGAGGCCCTTGTCGCCGTACTGCCGGAGGCTTTCTGTAAAGCCATCTTCCAGCCGATGTAAAAACCATCCCAGTAGTCGGCGCTGAAGGTGGACTGTCGCAACGGGGGAGCCGGGGCGACGGTGGCACCGTGAGGCAGGTGCCTTGCCATCCCTCTGGGGAGCACGGTTAGATGAAGACATCTGCAAATAAAGATGAAGAAGACGAGCAAGAAAGATAGGAAGAAGAAGAGCGAGGGAAGCTTGTGATGAAGGATAGGAATGACCCTGGGTTCCTTTTGTAGTGTGAAGAACGTCGTCCGAAGGCGGTTTGTAAGTGCTGTCAATGGTTGCTGTATCAGTTCTTGGCAGGGTATGTAAGAGTAACTTCGCATCGGTCAGAGTTCACGGGCCACCGAAGCGTCAGCGTCGTTTGTAGAACAGGCGACGGAAAAAAGGAGGGAAGGGTAAGACGGGAATGGGAAAAAGAGACGGAGGCCAAGGAGACGGAAATCGTGTGTGGAGGGCCGTAAATGGTGACGTGTGAAAAGCAGGGACTGGAAATTAAACCTGGAGAAAAGCAGGGACTTTACATCAAACGGTATTCTGACAGGGACGAGAAAATAAGTACCAGGCTCTGACAGGGACCCCCAATTAATTCTCCCTAAAAAAAGGATAAATATGAATAAGCCATTTATAGATAACCTATCCCTGGATAAATTATCTAATTATTAAAGAGGCCAATGAAATCATCCCCTTAGCTAGGATAAACCTCTTATAATCTATCCCATTGTTTCAATATATAGCCTACTCTCCAAGATGGATAGTGCCTTTGGATAGGAAGTTGTCCAAGACAAGGGGTTTTGATTACTTAATCTTGCACTTTTTGAGGGCATTTCCATCGTTTCCTTATCCAAGCATAAGTTATACGTTAGCTAGGATATATAACTTATCTTTCTACCAAAACAGGTCTATTATATATTATATATGGGCTTAATTAACTATCCTATTAAGAAAAGAAAATTTGTATTAGGGTTGCAAACGGGTCGGGTTCAGAATCAGAAACACATATTTCGATTTCGATTTCGATAACCGAAATATAATTTCGATTCCGATTTCGATAAAATCGGAATGGTTAATTCTGATTCTGTTCCGATTCCGATAACATTACCGGAACCGAAATTTCGATAAGTTAAGGTGTTTACCATAATTTTACTTTTTACGTTTATGATAATTTATCGGAATAACCGATACCGATTCTGATTATTTTTCAATGTCGATTTCGATAATTTATCGGAATATCCGATACCGATTCGATAAGCTATCGGTATCATTTTTCGATTCCGAAACTGATAATTTTTATCGGAATCGAGTCGGAATATCAGAATAACGGATTTCATTTACACCCCTAATTTGTATCAAAGTAGAAAAAAACAAGAATTCATGGTTAATTAACACATCTGAGACTGACATAACTGCGTCTATTCTGTCCTGTTATCAAATTAACCTGGCTACGTACATAAATCTGCAGAGACCGTCCGATACGACCATTTCCATTAATGGTGCTTCAAGCAAAGTGTCGTGTTGATCCTTATTTTTAAATGACATTAACCTTTTCGGTCATGAAAGCATTCAAATAATTAATAGCTCTCAATTGCAGAAAAATTTCTACTAACGTCAACTCAACTCAATGAAATAATTAATTAATCTTAACAAGTTAGAATATATATATATATATATATATATATAAATAAAATCAAATCATTGTTTTGAATTAACGGACTTGATAATTAACTAGCTAGCGGTTATCAAGACATATTAAGTTTTATCAAAGTGGCTCAAAAGTCCCCAAAATGTATAAATATATATATTATCAAGTCCCCGCTAGCTAGTTAATTATCAAGTCCGTTAATTCAAAACAATGATTTGATTATATATATATATAATTTATTAAGTTATCACTAATAAATACTGATAAATCTTCATAATTTCATTCTCTCAAATATGATAAAGTTATCAACTCTGATAATTTTATTTGTCAAAATAAAAATCTTAAAAACTAATATATCTTATATATAGATAACTACTTAAGTGGCGTTTGATAGCACTTATTTAAAAAATATGAAATCTAATTTTTCATCTATATATTATCTAAATCTATAATTTGATAAGTACTTAATTAACATATATTAGACTTCTATTAAGAATTGTTTGATAGCTAACTTAAATAAAGTCTAAATTAATATATTATTCCTCATGAATATCCCTACCAAAAAAACCCTTTCTTCCCAACAACTCATCTCTCTCTCTCTCTCTCTCTCTCTCTCTCTCTCTCTCTCTCTCAACCCTTTCGGCTTTTAGAGCAAACCCGCCTAGAGTGCAAAGAGAAGTAGGAAGCCGGAGATGGAGTCCCCCCACTAGGAGCCACTGTTGACCCGATCCCTCTACACCCAGGAACGATGCCGTCGTCGCTGCCCATTCTGGCTTCTAAAGCAAACCCTCCCAGAGAGCAGAGAGAAGTAGGGAGCTAAAAATTGAGATGCAGTATTCAGTCTCCGATGTGGATCCATCATATGGGGAATTAGCTGAATTTGGTAGATGGATGAGTGATCTCACCAACACTGCCCCTCGTCTGGGGTGGGGAGGGGGATGAAAGGTGGGCAAAGGAGACTCATCGGGGCCTCTACCCCCGCCCTTTCCCATCTGTACAGTGACCGCACCTGGTTCCATGTGTCTACTTCTTCTCTATTCGTCCACTTCTGTCCCTCCAATGTCTGGGGCCAAGAGAAATATGGCGGCAAAGACGAATCCAAAAAATTTGTTCAGTGGGGTCACTCCAATTATTTTTTAATATTTATATAATTTATATTATATATATATAATTTTAAATATATATTTAAAATAAAAAAGAAATATTTCAATAAAAATACATTCTTGAAATTGGACACCGTCAATTTCAGTGGGATCACTCCCATATAAAAACCCCTCAAAACCCACAACTTAAATGGTCATTTCTAAAAAAAGAAAAATCAGTGGGGTCACGTGACCCTACTGAATATGCTATGCGTCCGTCCATGGTAGGGCCCCTCATGCAACAACATCTATGCGGGAAGTTGATGATGTGAAGGAGCAACAGGCGTTGGATTTGCCTCATCCGCACCATGCTCCCGAAGACATCCGCTTGGCATCAGGGAAGTAGGGATGGATTCCGGAAGCTATAAGAGGAGTGCGAGGACGTTGAACGGAAGGGCAAGGCATACGGGGAGGCAACGGAAATGCGAATACGGTGACTATACGAGAATAGGGAGGGGAGGGTTCAGAAATCTGTGCCGCCCCTAAGAGGATAAGAAGCCCCCTCACGTGCAGCGCCGGGCTGGGGAGGGATCTGCTCTAGGCATAGACGGATCGAGCTTGTACTGAGTGGGGTCACGTGACCCCACTCAAATTTTTTTTCTTCTTAAACAACCATTTAAATTGGAGATTTGAGGAGGATTTATATAAGGGGTGACCCCACTGAATTGTCTAATTGTGGTCACCTCTTATGTATAATATATTTATTTATATTATATATAATATATTATTTATATAAATATTAAAAAATATTTAAATGACCCCCACTCAATAAAATTTCTGGATCCGTCTCTGGCTCCAGGTACATGATGGCCAGGGGAGGTGGAGCTCAACTCATTCGTGCCGAGAGGGAGGAGAAGTGGAGGCTGGGGAGGAACCCATTGGAGATCTCGGCGGAGGAGCTCGACTCTCTATCGAGGATCTCGGCGGAAGAGCTCCACATCCTATCGAGGGAGGAGTAGCAGAGGATGGGGGAGGCGGAGCGCTTATCAAGGATCTCGACGCCCTATCTCTGTAAAAGAGACAATTTGGATGAGAAAAAAATGTCCTAACCTCACTTTTTTTTAAGAGACAATTTAAGACACAAGACGTCTTTTCATATATTTATTAAGAGATTTTACCAAACAATCTAAAAATACAATGTCTAACGACTTTATACAATAGATGTATATTAAGAGTTATCAAACAAACCCTTAATCTTCTTTCGTTCCCTTATTCGGGTCCAAAGGACTTGGAGATAGCTCTCTATATATCCTAAACCGCGCATTCTCGTAGTGGTGCAATGGAAACTGCGACACTGCAGCGGCCGAATGAAATTTCAGGTGCATGCATGCCTTACTTGCTTAAAGGATGACACACACACGCCCGTGCGTACACACACATATCTTGTAAATTATCATATTTTTTTAATTATTCATATGCATACCCTTGATTCTTATGAATTTGTCAAAAATATTTCGGATACATCGAGATATAGTTGTAGTACTTGCTGTCTTTGCCATGTTCAAATCAGAAATTTAGACTTTGTAAGGCATGATAAGATCTCATGAATTAGTAGGAGGTATTTTTTTAGTTCTTTTTAGTATTTTTCTAACATAGTTTTTGATGGGTATAAGAATGTATAGCCGTATAGGAGAAATATCTTTTACCAATTCATAGAATTCAGGGGTTATATATATACATATATAAATATAAATCACAGAGATATACATACATAAAAATTCCCTTTTTAAATTCCCCTTTCACAAAAGAGATTGGTATCCAAAAAATTGTTTAATACTATTTCAACATTCAAAATATTAATTCCCTTTGCAAGTTTGCATAACCCATCATTATGTATTTTCTACTTGAACTCCTCCCTCCACACTTGGTTGATTGGCCCCCTTCCTTACACACCAACCCTCGTGCAGATTTGCAAACACTAACTAGATCAAAAGGCACATTTACGTGTTTGATCTAGTTAATAAAAAAAATATTACTACGCTCAAGCATGCCGAACTAATTTAGTTCGGTATGACTAACCTATACTATCTCTTTATTTCATGTGATTCTATCTTAGTAAAATTGTATGTTGTTCTCAGCGGTGTCAATTTTTTGGTTGTTATTGGAGCGGTGTTGTTGGATTCATAATCTACAATTTGTGTAGTCATAAATTATAGTTTGTTCGTGATTGGGTGAAATCTTGTTACTGAACAATTAGATATGGAGCGTTGTTCACGACGACCGGGTCTTCGCCCTCGGGCTATTCTTCGCAGAACTTACTCATGAGATAGATCTTCTTCTATGGAGTTCTGATCGTCTTTTTCTTTTTGTTGATATGTTCTTGTCTATGCCTCTGGTTGTCACTATCTTCTTCTTATTAATAAAATACTTCGGCCTCTTTTGACCTTTTTATTTTTTTTTTTAAAGGACGGTTTGGGTTAAAACAAAAAAAAAAGATTAGAGGCATAATGTATCAGTTCCTCCAATATGGGAAGAAGATTTCTATCTATTACTTGTCCGATATCGAAGAATAACATGATCAAATATAACTGCAATCTAATCTGATAATATAACCTATTGCATTCAGATTACATAATTATCTTCTTCTTTTTTAATTATATATCAATATTGATACTAATATCTCTACTCTAATGCTACCCCAGTCAAGGGTACGCACACACAAAGACAGAGAAGGTGTGTTACCTTTGTTGCACACAGCTATGAATGCCAGGAGGGCATCAGAGATGGGAATAGAATAAGATGGATCATATGCCTTAATCAGATGGTGACTATGACATGCACTTGGTTTGAAGAAGAACAAGAACAAGTTGTCGATGTTTTAGCTGTCAAAGTGCTACTACTTGCTCATCATATCCATCTGTAAAATTTGGTGCACAGTTTCAGGTTTCTAGAAGCTCTAAATGCAATCTTTTTCACGTTAATCCCCTGCAGCCATTCCCCATTAAATGAGTCTTCATCAAGAGGGGTGATGCCATTCCCTAGCAACTTTTCAGAGTGAGTGAAAAGAATAAAGAAGCTGGAACTAGATCTTTAATTTATAAGGATAAGATGTATATATTGTTCTAATTTTTAGGGTTTTTTTTTTGGGTTGCAAAGCCAATGTTTTTGGAATTTTTTTTTAAACCCGTTTCTCCTAAGACTTGGACATTTGATCGACTTTATCCTTATGTATAGGGAGAGTCAATCACTATGCCACTCTTCGGTGTACTCTAATTTTATAGTTTAGTAACACACCTTCCTAATATATTTTAAATAAGATAAATAATTAGAAATTTCTATCAGATGTTTGACTTATTGTTTATTCTCCAACAAAATTGTAACTCATGTACGGTAAATGTTATCTCATGTTACAGTATATGTTAAGTCTTGTTATAACAAGGACCTTTCTATTAAAGTTAAGAACTCTTAATTAATTTGTCATTTTAAATATAGCAATCAATACACACCAGAATCCCCTTCTTTATGAAGTATTTTTTACTTCTTTATGATAAATGATGATGTGGCACATCTTTATGAGTCAGTGTCAAATTTGATGTAAAAAAAAATGATGTTAATAAACCAGTTTCCTTTTCACAACTTGATCTCTTTAGGTTTGAGATGTCCACAAGTTCTTGTCAGAATAAAGAGGAGAGTATTTCTGAAGGGAGTCATTTGCCCATAGTACCACGCTGATCTTTTTAACTAAGTACATGTGCACTTATCTTCTTCGAAATGTTATTTTCACATTAAATTCTAAGTATAGGAGGCTACACATGCCATTCTCCCCATGTCACAGCTAAGCTGACCCCATATGATTTGCACCACTCTTAAAAAATTCCACCATGATGCTTCCTCTTCCTCTTTACTTTTGGGGGACTGCTGGGGAGTTTGGTTGGGGGGGGGGGGGGGGGGTACTCCTAGTTCCTTGGGTCCCCACAACTCTTCCTTTGCATTATATACCCCTCTCTCTCCCATGTGGAAGTGGTGTAGAATGACCCACAAGTACTAGTCACTTCACTCACAAGTGTCACACCCCAGTCTTACAAACAGCATGCATCCTGGCCCCAAAAGCAAATAATCTCAAAAGGGAAAACAAAACTTTGGCCCTAATGAGTGTGACAGAATTAAGCCTCAACAGTGTCCTCTAGGGAAGTCTCACTCAGATTTTGCTGGTGAAGGGCAAGTGATGGCTCCATTGGAGGGGGCAGCATCCCCACATGCCCCCCTTTTTACACAGGCTTCTTGTTGTGGCTTCAGTTTTCTGCCCTCTCTTTTGGACCTTTAACCCCCTCCTTTTATTCCTTTCCTTAGCTATGCACCCACCTCTTTGCTGCAGCCAAGGTTAAAGTTAATTGTTGCTCACGTAGGAGTCAAGCAAGCTCTGTGTGTAAAGCTAGCTAGATGTTGCTTCCATCCAAAGAGATGGTGGGGTGGTTTCCTGAGGAATACATTTGCTGGGTGTTCAATATGGAGGCTATATTAATTAACAAGAGGGGATGAGAAGAAGATAGCATGAAGGGGGGTACAAGATCTCCTATGATCTTATTCAGGAGTGCCAGATCTTCTATGATCTTCCTTTAACCTTTTTTTTTTTTTTTACCATAGTCATGTCCTACTTTGATCTGCTTGGGTGAAGAATGGTTACATGGGGTTGGGAATGTGGTGTAGGCCTTCTTTCTGTCGCCACCAAAGGGTACCATTTACCACTACTTGCATGTAGGAGCAGAGAACAAAGGCCAAAGTGCTGCTCGATCTAGCTAGAAAGCTTAGTTATCTCTGCTTGAAATGATGCAGCTGAGGGAAACTTGATGCACTCTCTCACTTTGTACTTACAAGTATGATCTGTAAACATCTTTATCCTCTCCTCTGTTTCTCCACCTACTATTCATACAAGTATATATGCCATTTTCCACCTTTCTTGCAGTGGGTTATCTCTAACTAATAAGAATAATTAGGTTAATCACCAGATCAATCTTTTATCCAAGTAATTAAGGTGTCATCTAACTATTTACCCATGATGTTGTGGTGGTGATGGTGATGGTGTGATTGTGACTTACTATAAATGACAACGGCAGTTTGGTGCTCTTGTTGCTTGTTGGCCAGACAGTGTTAGTGGCAAAGAGGAGAAGGTGAGGATAAGGATGAAATGTTGGAGGACAAAATGAAAAGAGTAATACCTACCCCTAAGTGTAAAAACAAGCATAATATAAATTGATTTATTCTTATGTGATTAGTCTACATATATAAAAGTAGTGACAGATACAAGTTGAGACAACAAATAATATATATCCCTAAATCTTATGTTTTGTTTTTATATATACATTAAGAGACATATTTATTGCAAGACACCTCTTGCATTATATAGGTGATGTGGATTACTTGGAAAGTAATCCTATTAGTTGAAAAAGAGAGAGAGAAGAATTTTGTCAAACACTCAATAGAATTATTTTTCAAACAATTCACATCACCTTTATTACTAGACATGTCTTATAATAAACATTTCTCATACACTAATCATATAGGAGTTGAACAATGTATATCACACTTGTTGCACAATTAGATGCACAGAAAATATGATAAATATTACTCTAGGAGAAAATCAGAGGAGGAAGAAGAGATAGATCCATGTGGGCCAAATCCAGGTCCCTTACTACACAGGGTGCTATAGAACATCCTAAATGATACTATTATAAGATACTTTCTTATATGTGGAATACCAAAAATGATGCCTTCCAAGGTTCTTCAGGCATATATGTACTCCTTTATCTGGCTTTTACATGTCTGGTTTGAAATTATTGAAATCCAAAAACTCAAGGACTTGGATTTACCATTCCTATTTGTAAAATATGAAACTTATCACAGAGAGAGAGAGATAGAGAGAGAGAGAGAGAGAGAGAGAGAGAGAGAGAGAGAGAGAGAGAGCTGAACTCATCAGACATCTTCCAAACGTGAAAAGAGATAGTGGGTCATTAGGTTTGCTTTCCTATCGAAGGAATTCTATTAAGCAAGTACTGTTCACTAATCCCACCAAACATAAGGGAGGGTTTCTGCACTTTTCAGTTAATTAGGATAGTAATTGATCATGCATAAAAGTACTTCTAGACAAATCAGAGTTTTTCATAGTTCACTAGCATGGAATAATGGCCAGTAATAGTGTAGCAAGAAGCATGAGAGAGAAGTCTAATCAAGAGCAAAACAAAACATGTGCCCTCAAATCACCATCCTAATTTGAGCCCACACTTTCCTCTTTGAATTTGGGTTGACATGGACATATCACAACATGCTTTGAATGGGGGACACAATGATTGTGACGTTTGAAGAGCACCTCCCACCTCAACAATCACCCTACTCAACCAAACACTCATTGTCTTCTCACTTTTTGATTTGAACTCTTTTTATAGGTAAGTGTAGGGGGGGAGAATTTGAACTTAAGATCCAAAGTATATAATAGAGAGTCTTAACCACTGAACTATTCTTTGTTTACAATGAAGGGTCTTTTTTTTTAATATGTACTTTCCTGTAAATTGAATTCATTATGATGAATATAGGTAGTTGGATAATCGATTAAAAAACCAATATATATATATATATATATATATATATATATATATATATATATATATACTTTTATGCATTGGTTTTTTAATCTTTTATGAGCAATGGAGCTAAAGGAAATTTGATTTCTCTTGAGCTAAATATGTCTTCTTTCTACTGAATTAGGCACCATGTGTGGGGTTCTTGCTTGTGCATCCTAACTAGTTAAGATTAAGACCAAAACATTGCATTTTCCTTTTCTTTTCTTTGACATTGCAATACAAGTGTTAGCAACAAGTCTCACATGCAACTTGGAGCATCAGAAGATTACTTTTGACCTTTTGTCATGTACTCTAAAGTTAAAACAGCATATGAAATGCATTTACCAACACTACCATGCAAGCATGATGACACAAGTGTGGTGGTGATTCCTCTACATCACATCTTAGCAGAAAGGTACTTGGAATATTGGAATGAGATTCCCCATGGATGGGATTATGGGGAATTTTTCCTCTTGCCCTTCTGTAAGCACAGTCATCATCATCATATCATTAGAAGATCAAAAAGACAAGTAGAGTTGGACACAGATTCTGAGGAAAGGAACCAATTAAACAGTAACTTTTGGAAAGTGAATGCCACATGATCTGCTAAAGTTTGGTGCAGCAGTGAGGTATATATATCGTTTATTCTTTCGTCTAACAAAAGGTTAGTGAGTTGTGGATTCTGTAGAATCCCACTATATGATGACTTAGACGCTTAATTGATGTATGATTCCCAAAGTAACTTGGTTTTGTACGTCACTAAAGTTTCATTAAAACGAACCACATTATTGAATGATTAAGAATGGTTGAATGAGTCAAAAATAGGTTGCTTGTTTCAAGTAGATTCTAGGCAAGTCCACATCTAACTTGTAACTAAGGTAATGTGGGAAACACAAAGGATATAATTAAACAAGGGTTTAATGTTATTATAGAGAACGCATTCAGAAGAATGAGGTCAATTATTTATAAATAATGTGACTTTTCAACTGCTGTGCAATTCAGATATTTCACATATAACTTGATTCCAAGTTCATTCCTCTTCCAGTGGGTCGTCTTCTGGTCGATATATATTACGTCCATCTCGCAAAGGGGGTGTTAAAATTTACCTCCCGAACACCCGAGAACGTTCACTACAAAAAAAGTAAGATATGTAGACGGCTGAAAGCCGTCTACAAAAATGAAAAAGCCGTCTACAAAATTTTTCGTAGACGGCTTTGCAACCGTCTACACAGCCGTCAACTAAAATGTCGTCTACAAAACATACGTAGACGGATTTTTGTAACCGTCTACAAAAGTAAGATAAGTAGACGACTGCACACCCATCTATGTACGTATGTAGACGGATTTTGTAGCCGTCTATGAAAAACTTATATATAGACAGCTTCAAAAGCCGTCTACATATAATTATTTGTAGACGGCTAAAGGAGCCGTCTAGATATCTTTTATTCACCAAAAAAAATAATGTCAAAAGTGAGCCGGTGGGGGGGGGGGGGTGCAGGGGGCCGCCGGAACTGGTGCCGGTGGGGGGGTGGCAGGGGGCCGCCGTAACTGGTGCCGGGGGGGTGCGGTAGGGGGGTGGGGCTGGGGGCGGGGTCGCCGGGGCTGGTGGGTGGGGGATGGTGGCAGTGGGGGCGGGGCTGGGAGGGGTGGCAGGGAGCCGCCGGAGCTGGTGGGGGGGTGCAGTGGAGGGGTGGCAGGGGGCCGCCGGAACTAGTGCCGGGGGGGGGTTGCGCAGTGGGGGGGGGGGTGCGGCAGGGGGGTGGGGCTGGGGGCGGGGTCGCCGGGGCTGGTGGGGGGGGGGGTGGTGGCAGTGGGGGCGGGGCTGGGAGGGGTGCAGGGAGCCGCGGAGCTGGTGGGGGGTGGTGGCAGTGGGGGCGGGGCTGGGAGGTGGGGGGGTGCAGTGGAGGGGGCGGCAGTGGGGTGGGGGGGGGGGGGGGGGGGGGCGGGGCTGGGGGGACGGGCGGCAGGGTCTCCGGGGCTGAGGGGGGGGGGGGGGTGGGCAGTGGTGGGCAGTGTGGGGGGGGTGTTGGCAGGGAGCAGCGGAGCTGGTGGGGGGGTGCAGTGGGGGGGGGCAGAGCTGGGGGGGGGGGACGGCAGTGGGGTAGAGGTTGGCCTGGAAGGTGCAGTTGGCGTGTTCTCCCGCGGAGACCGAGTCTTCTGATGAACTCTAAGCAGTCGGCGATGGCGTTGGCGTACAACGTGTTGGAGCTCCCCGTCGGCCGCAGTTTAAACTCGTGCGGGCAGCCGCGCCGCACATCGTATACGAAGCTTCTTCTGTAGCTCCTCTCGCATCGGCGGCCTGCTCTGCTGCCATGGTGGCGGAGCCGTCGAAGAGCGTGCAGAGGAGAGAGGGCGAGATGAGAGGTAACCAGCGCCCGGGGGAGGGGGGAAAATTTAAGGATTTGGCGCCGAGGGGAGCCCGGGGGAGGGGGGGAAATTTAAAAGATTTTCCGCCCAGGGGAGCCCCGGGAGGGGGGGGGGGAATTTAAAAGTTTGGTGACGCGGGAAATATTTTCAAGATTTGGCGTGATTTTTAGAGTTGAGAATATTAAGATTTTATTTATAATATTTAAGATATTAAAATCTTAAAACATATAAATTATATTAAAATATTATTTATAAATAAAAACCATCAACATTAAATATCTATTAGAATATTAATTTCATGTATTAATATAAATGTAAATTAAATAGTATTTAAATTAATTTATAAATAAAGATGTACAAATTTATTAATTTTACATATAGAATGTATTATTTTTAAAATTAATTAAAATTAATATCAAAAATATATTATCATCTAATAACTTGTGTTTAAAATTTCATCTTAATTAGATTGTTTAAATATAAAATTTTACAAAACTTTAAATAAATAATTTGATTGCGTAACATATGTATATAGTTTGATATACAAATGTCAGATATGTAGACGGCTTCCAGAAGCCGTCTACATATGTGGATATGTAGACGGCTTAAAGAAGCAGTCATAAATAGAACATATGTAGACGGATTTATGAATCCGTCTTATATATGTTATGCAGACGGCTGCAGAACACGTTACATATGTTAGATTTATAGACGGCTCCTTTGAGCTGTCTACTATCCAACATATGTAGACGGCTTCTGGAAGCGTCTATATATGTTATGCAGACGGTGCAGAACACGTTCACATATGTTTGATTTATAGACGGCTTCTTGAAGCCGTCTACATATCCAACATAGTAGACGGCTTCTGGGAAATCCTATATAATATTCTTTTTGTAGTCGGCCGCGATTTACAGCCGTCTACATATACCATATTTCTTGTAGTGGTCCCCGAGCCCACTGCGTCGATAGATGCTATTAATATGCCGTTCAATCTTCAACTTCAGATTTGGGATGAAGGTTTCGTCTGTAACGACCTACTAAAGTGGAAAATATTTCATGCCTGACTTTCGATTTGATCAAGAGATATCTGAATTGGAATCGGATGAGGATTTTATGGAGCGCTGTTCTCGTCGACCAGACTTACGCCCTCGGGCTGTTCTTTGGCGAACTCATTCATGGGATAGATCATCCATGGAGTTTTAGGTTGCTTTTAGTTTCTTGGTTTTCTGTATTCGGCTTGCCTCTGGTTGTTACAAACTCTTTTTATTAATAAAAATTCGGCATTCCTCGGCCTTTTACCAAAAAAAAAAAAAAACTATCGATCATGCATGGCTAGATGTAGGTTATAATAGTCTTCTATATGGTCTTTAAATGAATATTAGGATATCAAGTACATATTATAAAAAATCTTAAACCTCTAGTGTAGATGATACAATATTGCTATGCATTCGGATAAAGAAAGGATATTTAGCAAAGAAAAAGAAAGATGTGCATAGATACATAGTTAAATAGGCCGGGGATCTCTGTTAAAGTTTCCATAGCCAAATCAAGGGGTAGAGGAGAACACAAACAATTGTCTTAAACACCATGAAGCCTGGTTCTGTATTGATTAATATAATGGATGCACTTGTAACATCCAATAGTTTAACTTTAAAACCAGTTGTCCTAAGCTATCATTAGTCTTAAGAAAGATACTTATTGCATTTCTCAAATGCAATATTTGGAAGTATATTTTTTATTTTTCACTGGGTAGGCATGATATACCACAAGTGCATTGGCCTATAAGAAAGACAGAAATGAACTTTCAAATATACTTGAAAAGTACAATAAATATTTTTCTAGTCTTAATCAAGAATAGATAAAATAACCAAGGTAATGTAGATTCCATTATTGTTTTAGTTCTATCAACAGTAAATACGAAGCATCCAAAAGAATTATTCCAACAAAAATCAAAATCCTTTTTAGGAGTTGCTAGAAAGCATCCGAATGTTCACAAAAATCTTGGTTCTCCAATTCTCCGTCGCACTTTAATTAATTTATACTCACGGAAAAGGAACCCAAAAAAAAGGATGTGGCAATAATTAGAACGTTGATCAAAATCATGATTCTCAAAAGATGGCCAATTAAGCTTTTGTCCTTCCCTCATAATTCAACGGATCTTGCGAGAAGATGGCACACAAATCCTTGAATGCGACTGACCCATCAAAATCAAAGAGTTTAGCTCTCTCTAACCCATCAAAATCTTGTGCTCAAATCAAAATATCCTTTCTCAATCTCTACTTTTCACATTAATGGTCAAACCTTTCAGTGTCCAGCCCATATACAGCGCATTCCGCAATCAAGTTTTCTAAGTGATCTTGGTTAGTAACTCAAAGAAAAATCAGAGACCTTGTGATGCAGAACCAAGGTTTAGAGAGAGAGAGAGAGGAGAGAGAGAGAGAGAGATCTTTGAATATAGAAAAAGGTGATGGGGTCCCCCAAAGGCTGTTACAACTTCTCTTAGCTCTGGGCCTTTTTATGCTTTGGGGGGCGTACAGCAACAGGAGAGATGAACAGAGAGGGGAATCAAAGCAACGTGGGTAGTTTGGGGTCCTGTTGTGCGTACAGAAAATTTTAGGTGCATGCATATATGCATGTATTAGGTCATGGGCTTTCAACTTCAACTAATAAAGGGCCTCTCGTATATAGGCGTGATGGATATAGGGAGGAGTGGGGAGGGAGAGAGGTCTCGAGTTCGAACTCCGGTGATGAGTTAATGGTCTCCCAATTAGGGTTGTTCAACAGTTCGATTGGGTCTGGACTGGTCACTTTTTTGTCTAACTCGAATCGAACTAAAGAGGGGTGGCAAATCGAGCCAAACTCGGTACAAATCGATTTTTTAATTAAATATGATTTAATTTTTTTTAAATATTTTATAAATTAAAAATAGGAATAAAATTTAAAATATGTATATCTATATATAAATTTAGACATATAATTATTTTTTAATACACATAATATATATTATATAGGAATTAATATTATTATATTAAAATTAGATTTATTCAGTTTAAATGTCTCAATTCGATTTCATAATGTGCGAAATTGAACTGAACCAAATTTCGATTCAAACCGAACCAAATCGGCTAATTCAGTTTGGTTCAGTTCGATTTGAACCAAAATTTGAACGCTCCTACTCCCAATAACATCCTCTACTTGAGATAATCGTTTGATGTGAATAATGTGATGGAGGAGATTGGTCCATCGATCGAGAGGGAATATAATCTTCTTATTTTTTGCCATTTCAGCAACAATTTGATTATTCGAACACATAGTTCACGACATAGTTTTTTATTTTAAAGTCTTTTTTAGAAAAATAAAAAAAAAAGTGGATTCGGTATATGTTGTGTTGTGAAGGGCCGAGCTTCTCCACCTGCACATTGCTTGTGGGCTAGTTTAGCTTTCGGCCCAAAGAGGCTTTCTATCGTGAGGATTGAGGTGAGTCTGGGCTGACCTCGCACGAGTTGCCGTTATAGGTGTAGCGGATCCTGACTTGAGCCCAATACGAGAAGTGGGTCGGACCCACGTGGGACTCCTGTATGCAGTAGTGAGATTTCAAGTGTATTTTGGAGAATAACCCTTTTCCTTTTAATCTTGTTAGATTTTTTTTAATATATAATGTAGAGGTACAATTTAATCTTAATTTGGGGCGAATGAAAATAAATATGTACTTTTATAAATAAGAAAACAAGACTCATTCTTTTTCTCTCAAGAGAAAAATGACAAAACTCCATATGAGAACAATATCTTTTGGAGGGTATGCAGAAATTTCACGCAACTTCATTAACATCATCCGTAAAAAAAATAAATGAGAAAAGTCATATGTCATATCTGAGCATATTGTCTCAATAAAAGCCACACACTCTTATTTTCACTAAAAGGCATGTTTGGTATCCAAATACCAAACATACTAAGGGGGTTGTGTAGCGATATAATTTAGTCTCACATTAGAAGTGATGACAAATGAGTGTGTTTATAAGTAAAATCATTAATTCCCTTCTTCAAGAAGATCATTTGCTAAGAAAAAAAGGTAAAACTTGAAACGAAGACAATAACTCTCGAGGGATATGCTCAAACAGCTTCATATATTTACAGGTTCTTTGTTCTATATTTTATCGAGAAACGGACACATGTTTTGGTTCGATCGGATCATTCCATGTGTTTGGGAGGTGACTACTAAACCGGCATCTGAATAGCTTTGGACACAACCTCCTAGCAATTAGTCGCTAAACTGGATAATAGAGTCAGCGTTTTTCCACTTTCCAGTAATATGTTTTTGGTGCACAATATAAACAAATTTTGTCTCATCATAAAGTCATTTTAGATAATTATAAATTTAATTTGAATAGTTAATTAAAAATATTTATCTTAAGCCCAAATTCTCCCCATGAATATGTTTTTCGTTAACCCACTCTGAGTTGGTTTGGATTTCCGAATAAGGGTTAATAATACCAAACACTTCTATGATAAGCATGTCTATTATGAACATAATTATGACAAAAACCAATTCACGCTTTTATAAGTTGCATCCAAACAGGACATTAGTTACTCATAGACTTATACCCCTTGATGTTAAAAAATCACAAAGGTGCACTCCCAAGTTAGACTCCGTAAGGTGCTAAAAATTGGATCCATTTGACTGAGATAATGGGCCGCATCGGTGGGCCAATGGCAAGAATAGGCCCATTAGATTGGATTGGGCCCATGCCCATGCCCGAAGAGTCGATAAATACCTCTGCTTCTATGAAGATGGGCATATCAGAAATCTGCTTCTACGAAGATGCATGACTAAGATTGACCTATTTTTAACTGAAATGAATCAATCTCAAGAAAATGATTCACTCTCGTAGAATTTACCCATTCTCAATGAGATTTTAATAAAACTTACTCTTTTCATAATAATCATAAAAATGTTATATTTTTTAAATTATTTTTAAACAATTATGGAGCAAGAAGTGGTGCACCAAAAGTGGTATATAGAGAATCTCTATCACACGGAGCTTTCTGTTGCTTTCCAAGTTGTCTTTGCTATGGCTATGCCGCCGTTGTCATCGTCAAAATCTTATCTTATTATTAAAAGTCGTCAAAGATTTTTTTTTAAATATCAAAATTTATATAAAATTTTGACGTGATTACTGTTAACTTAATGCAAACTCTTCTCTTCTCTCATCTGGAAGTGAGCGTTGGGCAATGTGAGAAGGCTCTATTGCCGGCCAGTGGGGAGCCGCCATGTGGCAATCGGCGCAGCGGTACACGACATTATTGATACGTTAAGTTCTGCTTGCGATGTCGCATGTAGCATGATCAGATCTAAGGGCTCAGAATGGTTTGATACGCTGAACCCTTGGGTGCGGACTCCAGTTGGAGAGGCAGCGCGGACGGGACTTTTGTTCGATGGACCAGGGATGGGTGCCACGTGTGCTTTGGTGATTCTTGAGCCCACTGAAGTCTATAAATAGGCCCCCCACAAGCAGGTCGGAGATCAGAAATCTCTTTCTTCTGCAAAACTCTCCCCTAATTGCACTGCAACGCCGGCGAAGGAGAGAGAGATCCGAAGGAAAGGTGAACTCCAAGAAGCTACGCGCAGTTCTTCCCACAAGAAGCTCTCGCAGGAAAGGAGGAGAAAGAGGCCATAGTATCTGATGGAAAGGTGAACAATCCACAAGCTTCTCTCTCTCTCTCTCTCTCTCTCATCTCTCTCTCTCTCTCTCTCTCTCTCTCTCTCTCTTCTCTCTCTCTCTGTGCGTCCTGTGTTTTCTTGCATGCATGCATGTCATGGCGCTGTTAACAACTTGTTGCGACTTGTAGAAGGGAGAATAATTTTGCAGAGTACACCAACGAGACGTGGGGGGTTGGCATAACGGGGAGTGCGTTGCTGATGGCCCTCATCCTGACTTCGTCACACCTATCCGCCCGAGGAGGACTCAGGTGGCCGTCGCGTCCGTCCTCGGCGTTGCACTGATTACCCTCATCAGCGTCGCCATCTACCGCTACCGGACGGGGCAGAACACCGCACAGGGCAACCCGGGGAACAACAATGAGGGCAACAATCAGGGGAACAACAATAACGCCGGCGGCAACCAGCAAGGGAACGCCCCTGCCGCGAACCCCCCGGCCGCTGGGCTCCCCATGAACCCTGTCGACATCGGCCCCCTCGAAAACGTCCTCGAACAGGGGTGACGATGAGCTCGACGGAGGAGGAGAAGAAGAAGAGGCGACGCAGGCATGCAGAGAGAGGAAGGCAGCAGCAGCGGCAGTGCCGCTGATCTTGGTTTCTCCATTTGAGAGATGGAAAGAAGGCTACCAAACTCCTCGTCCTTGAAGTCTTCCTCCTCCTTTCTACAGCCGTGCCGGTTGCAGCTGGTGGGCAGTCGTCGTTTCTTAATTTTTCTTCCCTTTGCATCGTTTACCCACCTGGTGGAGACCTATCTTCTTTGTTTCAGAGAGAGAGAGAGAGAGAGAGCTGCGTTCTTGATGACTTCTTTAGGTAGTATGACTTCTTTAGGTAGTATGACTTCTTTAGGTGGTGCTCTGGTATTCCACCTTGTTTCAGAACCCCAGATGCACTTATACGCTACGATGCGTTCTCCAATTGAGCGAACAGATTCACATCTAGTAATTCTTTCCACTACTTAATTTCCTTCTTTCTTTTTTTCTTTGCCTTTAATTGCCTGTGGTTCTCCATGCAATATTTTCCATCAGTTTTAACTTATCAGAAGTGCTTAATTCTTCTTTGTGTTGGCCTTGTTTCATGTCGCATATGCTCCGAAGCTTTTTGGTGAAATGGACAGCTTATTTAGTTGTGGCAGTCCATTGAAAAAAGCCATTAAGTTTAGTTAGTTATGATCCGTTGGTCTTAGCCATGAAGTGTCTTGCAGGTTACTTCTTGTATCCTTCCGATGTCTGCGTAAATGCTGGAGAGAGGGAGAGAGAGAGAGAGAGAGCATTTCTTGGGATTTCAGACTTGAGAGGTTCTTCATGCGTTCTTGATCAAGCTGTACTGCGTCTTGGTCTTGTCCTTTTGTTAAACTTTCAGATCTCTCTTCTCAGTTTCTTGGAAGGTTTAATTCAGAATCTTGTAGTTGGGCCCTTGTGTTTAATTAGCAGTTTAACCGGTTATAATAAGTTAGGTAATGGCCGTTGGAAGGGAACAAACTAAACCTTTCATGGAGGAGATATGATCTGAGAGAGCATGTTTTTGAGGATCCACGTATTTTTTTGAATTTTTAGAAAGTTTAATTTGTATAGCTAAGAAATGCACCAATCCTTGGTAGCTAACTTGGATATGATGACAAAGTGATTGATGCATGATCTTTTGCTTGCTCAAGGGATGGGTCAGATCTTGCTTGTTCTTTTAACAATTAGACTTGTAATTAAGTTTGTTATAATAACAAGTAATTGATCTTCTAACTTTGGCCTTTGGGACAAGTTTTTTAACATTCTGCTTGTGTCTAATTCAGCCATGCATCTTTTAGAATCAAGTTGAGCGAAATCTGATTTTCTTTTGAGAGGTGTACATTATTAAATCTTGTTCTTGAGTTTTAAAGATCCCCCCCCCCTTTTTTGGTGAAATCATTTGATGCATTTCAATCTTTTTTTCCCCTTAATTTCCAAGTACAATAGGATTGCATGATTGATGAACATTAGCACGTTAGAAGTAGTACTTATTGAACACCGTTGTGTTTTGTATGTAAATATCTTGTGAACTTATTCATAGCCAGCCCATATAGAATGACTGAATTTTGAGGGGAGAATTCCAAAAAAAAATGCATAGCCTACACTCATTCTAATTCATTTATTTGTGACTTTTTTCTCCCTCAAATCCTAACATCTCATGTGAACAACTGGTTTAAAACAATTTATATATCACAATATGCAAGATATATAGAAGAAGAAAAAAATGCGTATGTAGTTTTACAATTGCTCACTCTTACTCATATGTACGCTCCACAAATGATCCAGGCCGAGCCTTGGGCACAGGAGTGGGCCCAAGCTCGGCCTAATTAGAGCCTAATGGGCCGATGGGCCGGTGTAACCAATATTCCCAACGAACCATTAGGGCGATAGTGACAGCTGAAAGGTGTCATGTGCTAAAAATGTTGACCACAAGCACTTCCCAGACGTCGCGGCTTCCGTCACGAGCAATTTTTTTTAAAGCGCAAAATTAAAAAAATCAGATCTTTTTAACCTTAAAGGAGAAAGCACAATTACATGTGCCTACGAATGTATCTTTATTTAATCATCTCGTTAAAAATTTCAACCTTAAGTCCGCCAAAAGAGATTATTAATGACCAAATTTTTTTCAATCACTAATCGGTCTCAAATCTGAGACCGAATAATAACTGAATAATTTGATCTCAAATTTAATCTCTATTGACATAATTTTTTATAATAGTGGTGCACTAAGAGTGACGTGGAAGATCGCTATCACACGGAGTTTTCTGTTGCTTTTCAAGTTGTCTTTTCTTTGTCGTCCCTTGTCATTATCAAAATTTTATCTTATTATTAAAAGTCATCGAAGATTTCTTTTAAATATCAAAATTTATATAAAAATTTGACATGACGGTTAACTTAATGCAAACTCTTCTCTTCTTTCATCTGAACCAGCCAGGGCAGAGTTAAAATTGTCTCTGCTACCTTCTCCTCATTATTTTCTGGGAAGGTAGAAATAAATTTGAGAAAGATTTAGTATATTTTTGTATTACACTTAATTTTAAATGTAATATGACTAGATAATAATTTATGTGGCATCGATGCGTCAGGTGTGGACAGGGTTCGATCCCTGCTTGTTGTGGGCTGCGCGGCGCTTTGTGAGGTTTTTAAGGGATTTTTCAAAAGGTGGTTCAAAAGGCAACGGGGCATGGGTTGGGAGGGGGAGCCAGGTATCGAACCCGGGGCAAGTTGCATTCACTCAATGACAAATGTCATTGGGGTACAATCAAAAAAAAAATTTATATGACATCTAATAATTAAGTTGTCACTTTATCATGCTTCTCATACCAATGATGCCACATAAATTTTTACCTAATTAATAAGAGGGCCAATCCCAAACTCCTGGCGCGTGCGTTTGAGCAGTTTAATCAGCTAACTTGCCGTCGGAGCAATGTGAAAAGGCTCCGTTACCGGCCAGTGGGGAGCCGCCATGTGGCAATCGGCGCAGCGGTACACGACATTATTGATACGTAACATACGTTGTTCTTCTTGCGTTGACGGTCGATGTTAATGGTTACATGCTCTTCTGCCGTTAAGCGTCCCCTTTCGATCAGTAGGTAGGTAGTGTAGGGCCGGGGGGAGGCGTTCTTATAAAAGAGCCTGGTTGTCGCTTGTAGCATGATCAGATCTAAGGGCTCAGAATGGTTTGATACGCTGCACCCTTGGATGTAGACTCCAGTTGGAGAGCCAGCGCGGACGGGACTTTTGTTCGTTGGACCAGGGATGGGTGCCACGTATACTGGGAGTCAGTCTTGTGCCCGCTGAAGTCTATAAATAGGCCCCCCACAAGCAGGTCGGAGATCAGAAATCTCTTTCTTCTGCAAAACTCTCCCCTAATTGCACTGCAACGCCGGCGAAGGAGAGAGAGATCCGAAGAAAAGGTGAACTCCAAGAAGCTACGCGCAGTTCTTCCCACAAGAAGCTCTCGCAGGAAAGGAGGAGAAAGAGGCCTATCTGATGGAAAGGTGAACAATCCACAAGCTTCTCTCTCTCTCTCGATCTCTCTCTGTGTGTGCGCCCTGTGTTTTCTTGCTTGCATGCATGTCATGGCGCTGTTAACAACTTGTTGCGACTTTGTAGAAGGGAGAATAATTTTGCAGAGTACACCAACGAGACGTGGGGGGTTGGCATAGCGGGGAGTACGTTGCTGATGTTCCTCCTCCTGTCGTTCATCTCACCAATCCACCCGAGGAGGGTTCAGGTGGCCGTCGCGTCCGTCCTCGGCCTTGCACTGATCACCCTCATCAGCGTCGCCATCTACCGCTGGCGGATGGGGCTGAACACCGCACAGGGCAACCCGGGGAACAACAATGAGGGGAACAACAATAACGCCGGCGGCAACCAGCAAGGGAACGTCCCTGCCGCGAACCCCCCAGCCGTCGAGCTCCCCATGATTAACCCTGTCCACATCGGCCCCCTTGAAAACGTCCTCGAACCGGGATGACGATGAGCTCGACGGAGGAGGAGAAGAAGAAGAGGCGACGCAGGCATGCAGAGAGAGGAAGGCAGCAGCAGCAGCAGTGCCGCTGATCTCGGTTTCTCCATTTGAGAGATGGAAAGAAGGCTACCAAACTCCTCGTCCTTGAAGTCTTCCTCCTCTTTTCTACAGCCGTGCCGGTTGCAGCTGGTGGGTAGTCGTCGTTTCTTAATTTTTCTTCCCTTTGCATCGTTTACCACCTGGTAGAGACCTATCTTTTTTGTTTCAGAGAGAGAGAGAGAGCTGCGTTTTGATGTTCTTGGTTGGTTAAACATGATCCCGGTCACGGGTGTATGACTTCTTTAGGTGGTGCTCTGGTATGCCACCTTGTTTCAGAACCCCAGATGCACTTATACGCTACGATTCGTTCTCCAATTGAACGAACAGATTCACATCTAACTTCTTTTCCAGTACTTAATTTCCTTCTTTCTGTTCTTCTTTGCCTTTAATTGCCTGTGGTTCTCCATGCAATATTTTCCTTCAGTTTTAACTTATCATGAAATGCTTAATTCTTCTTTGTGTTGGCCTTGTTTCATGTCGCATATGCTCCGAAGCTTTTTGGTGAAATGGACAGCTTATTTAGTTGTGGCAGTCCATTGAAAAAAGCCATTAAGTTTAGTTAGTTATGATCCGTTGGTCTTACCCATGAGAAAGAGAGAGAGAGAGAGAGAGAGAGAGAAAGAGCATTTCTTGGGATTTCAGACTTCAGAGGTTCTTCATGCGTTCTTGATCAAGCTGTACAGCTCACCTTAGAAACTGCACTGCGTCTTGGTCTTGTCCTTGTTAAAGTTTCAAGCTAGCTAGAGACATATGAGCTTCCCGTTGCTTACTAATTAGCTCTCTTTCAGATCTCTCTTCTCAGTTTCTTGGAAGCTTTAAACAATGGGAACTCCGGATTCAGAAGCTTGTATAGTTGGGCCGTTGTACTGTTTAATTAGCAGTTTAACCGGTTATAATAAGTTAGGTAATGGCCGTTGGAAGGGAACAAACTAAACCTTTCATGGAGGAGATATGATCTGAGATCAGAGTATGTTTTGTGTTCTACACAATATCTGGCTATTTACGTGCATGGTTGGATTTTGAGGATCCACGTATTTGTTTGAATTTTTAGAAAGTTTAATTTGTATTGCTAAAGAAATGCACCAATCCTTGGTAGCTAATTACTTGGATAGATGTGATGACAAAGTGATTGATGCATGCATGGTTTTTTGCTTGCTCAAAGGATGGGTCAGATCTTTCTTTTTCCGTAGATGTTGCATTTTGCTTGTTCTTTTAACAGTTAGACTGGCAATTAAGTTTGTTATAATAATAAGAAATCTTCTTACTTTGGCCTTTGGGACAAGTTTTTTTAATATTGATTTATGTGTGCTCTGGTTGTGTCTAATTCAGTGGTCTTTTAGAATCAAGTTAAGCCAAATTTGATTTTCTTTTGAGGTGTACATTATTAAACCTTGTTCTTGAGTTTTAAAGACCCCCCTTGTTTTTGGTGGAATCATTTGGTGCATTTCAATTCTCAAGACTAGACTTAATCATTTGGTGGAGACATTTGGACAACTATAAAGGAGATCTTTTTAACCTTATAAAGGAGAAATTAAGCACAATTACATGTGCCTACGAATATATCTTTATTTAATCACCTCAGTAATAATTTCGTATGAAACATGCTCTAATATATTGGTAAATGGTTGGCTATGCTTCGGATCGGTGCGGCAACGATCAGATTGTATCATGTAAGCTAGGACCGCATCGATCCTCAGCACACAGTTTGACATTGTATCACATGAACAGTATTAAATTTTATATTATTCATATTTTTTCAAAGATTTGTTTGACAAATTTGGGTGGTATCGATGCGGTACGATATCATACACTCTCATATTATATTGTACGTGGGTAAATCCAACAGAACCATGTTGTGTCGGATTGGATTGGTGCGGCATTAATATATCATACCGTGTAAGAAAGAAGACGAGTTTTTTATATGACTAGTAATCCTATATTTTATTTTATTTATTATATTATTATTATTAAAATATATTAATTAGATTGAAGTATACAAATGCGATACACTTCCATCCATGTCTGATATGGGGAACTCGGCGCGGTATGGCTTATCTTAGATTTACACAGCCTAAAAAGTAAAAAGGTTACATCTACAAAGTATATTTTTTACGAAAAAGATTATTCTAGGAATGCATTTATGTGAAATAATAATATAATTAGCCGAGATATTATATATGTTATGGCACTCTTTTTACTTCCCGAATTCAAAAATAAAACGGACCACCAAACTGAAAGTGATGGAAGAAGAAAGTATATAGAAGAATAATATAATATAAAGATGTGACATTAATAATATTTTTATATAATTATTTTTCATTTTTTGTGGTCCCTACGCAAAGATAAGCTTACATGTCGGCGCTGCCAAAGAAACGCAGGTAGGATTTGGTGCGCCACCCTACTGTCGTTACAGTTTGTATGCATGGGAAGAGCTTATAACATGAAATTCGAGGGGGATACATACATAATTATAAAGACTAAAAGGGTATAAAGATAATAAAAAAATACGAAACAAGAAACGTCGTCTAAGATTTTAAGTCTTCGGCACTCAAAATACGACAGAGCAACATGTCGCGTCAACAACTTAAATACGTCAAGCTCTTCTGTCGTACACTAACGCCTCTACACAGACGGCCGCGACAATCAAACATGTCGTACTGATACAATTATCATATTGACAGATGTCAAACGATCCACAAGAGATAACTATAATGGGTCTTGTTATTCGGTCGTGACATAGAACACGAAGTGACTAGTACGTCACAGGATTCTTAGAGACACTAACACGTTAACCCCCACTGGCGTCTCACTAACACATCACCTAAATCGAACACATTAAGACTCAATCACTAGAATCCAAAATAGGAAACCTGAAGTATTACATATATGGCCAGCTGAAGGAAGCTCATCAAAGAAATTACTAACCCTGTAACGAAGAAATCCTTATAAACAACACATTCGAGACCCCTAGATGTTCATGATCAAGGGCAAACAACCATGTCGCATTCAACAATAGAAAAGAATAAATCAAGTAAGAAATTAACCTTCCTAAGCCACTCGGTGAAAAAAGGATTCAAGAGATAGAAGGAAAAAGAAAAAAGAAATGCTATGCTCCCGACTAGCCGGGAGCATGGGGGGGGGGGGGGGGGGGGGGGGGGGGGGGGGGGGGAGCCGTACTCCTCCAGCATCGTGCCATGTGGCGGGGCACAGCTCCCGATGTATGTTAATACATTTTTTAGTTTTGTTTTCCTCAAATAATGCACACAAATATATTTATAGTGCACATGAATACCACAATAGTGCATACAAATAGTACGAGAGTGTACACTACATAATTATTTGTATGCATTATTGTGGTATTTGTGTGCACTACCTACGTATTTGTATGCACTATTGTTGTATGCACTACATAGGTATTTGTGTGTATTGTTTGAGAGTAAAAAAAAAACAATGCACACAAATATTCTTCTAGTGCACACAAATATCTATTTAGTGCACACAAATATCACAATAGTGCATACAAATAGTATAAGAATTTATGTACATTTTAATACTATTTGTATGCACTATTGTGGTATTTGTGTTCACTATAAAAATATCTATTTGCACTGGAAGAAAAAATTAAAAGATGCATTAAATACATCGGGAGCCGTGCCCCTCCACATGGCACGTTGTGGAGGAGCACGGCTCCTTCATGCACCCCTATGCTCATAGCATTTCTCTTAGAATCAATATATGAGGACACAAGACAATTTATAATTTCTGAATATTAATAACAACATAAAAGAAACAAGTAAATCATTACTCAACTACTAAATTTTGTTAACATTCAAATTAAATAAGCATTCTAAAAATTATTGCGGCATTTATTTTAAAATCCTGACACAAAACATCAGACACGTGTCCAAATGTTAATTATCTTATATGTTATGTGACAATATGACATCTAACTAATGGACATATATAGTTGTCCAATATACGAAAATGTTCTCCATCAAACAGTACGTGCATTATAATAATTAGTTCATCAATCATGCAATCCTATTGTTTGGAAAGGGGGAAAAAAGAATAAATCTAGTCTTAAAAATTGAAATGCATCAAATGATTTCACCAAAAAAGGGGGGATCTTTAAAACTAAAGAACAAGATTTAATAATGTACACCTCAAAAGAAAATCAGATTTGGCTTAACTTGATTCTAAAAGATGCATGGCTGAATTAGACACAACCATAATGTTAAAAAACTTGTCCCAAAGGCCAAAGTAAGAAGATCGATTTCTTGTTATTATAACAAACTTAATTACCAGTCTAATTGTTAAAAGAACAAGCAAAATGCAACATCTACGGAAAAAGAAAGATCTGACCCATCCTTTGTGTGGTGACCAAATCTGGTCACCTAGGCTCACGATGGCTCGTTACGGCCCATTCACGTCCTGTCAACCAACGTGGCACCGTCATCGAAGGGCACGCCCTCTCCAGGATGGCTCAAAGACCTCCATTGTGTGACTCCCGTGATCGGAAGCTGTCAGGTTCCGCTGCGGCGTACCTCCGAGCAGATCACCCTCCTTCCCTTACCGAACAACTATGAACAGCTTCCGAGCAAGAACGAGTGACTCCGCTCCATGAAACTACCCTCGATGTTACCGAACAGCATGTTCGAGCCCCCACGTGGGTCACCTGCTCGGAAAGCATTTCCAAAGGTTCCGAGCAGGTCCTCTGGCTTCCAGAACGGTTGTAACCGTCTCAGGCCACGTTCTCCACCATCAAGGGGCGTGAACTGCTTGGCAGCCTAACGGGCATCGGAGTCATAACTCCTCCCGTTATGCGCGTGCGTCAAGGCGCCTCTTCAGGCACGATCTGCCTAACGTTACGCACGTTGGCCTCTACGCCAGCGCCTATAAAGGCACAGGTACAGTACCATGCAACGGTACGTTCTCTTCCTCACGCGAACACATTCTCGCATCCGAAACCCCCTGCCTCACAAGCTCTCCACTGACTTAGGCATCGGAGGGTTTCCCCGGTTTCACCGGCCTCCTGATCCTATTCTGGTTTTGCAGGTCTTCGTCCCCACCAGCAATCGTCTTCCCTCTCTTATTCCAGTGGAGGCCCGTTTGGCTCAGGTCCAAACAGGATCACGCCACCACATTTGGCGCCGTCTGTGGGAATCGACGCTGCCATGGCTCGAGGACGATCCTCATACCAGAACATAGGAAGCAGGGCGACGAGGTCTCGCCAGTCACGAGGGGACTCCCGTCGCCGATCCCCTCCTGGTGATGACGCCGTCGCCACTGCCGGCGCAAACCACGACGTCCCGCCCGCCGGCTGTTGCGCCTGCAACTGCCCTCGAAGTAGCGGAGCTTCGAGGACAAATGCAGCAGTTGACGGGCGTCTGCCTCGCCCTACAGGCCCAGTTGGCAGGGGCAGCGGCCCCAGCGGTTTCCCTGCCGCGTGAGCGACAGGCGGAATCGTCACATCGACGCTCCCCGCGTCCCCCCAGCGCCGCAGGAGCAGCAGGCGGACTCACCACGCCGGTCCCTCCGGGCTCCATCGGAAGGCGGGCACCAGAGCGCCGCGGGCGCTCGCCCCGGCGTTCTATCGTCTCACCCCGTCCGCCACGATCGGGTCGTGGGAGGCAACTCCCACGCCTCTGGACGTGGGGGCCCCGCCAACTCCGAGCAGGAGCTCGCCAGGCGTCTCCGGCGTGTGGTCGACCTCGAACGCCGCATGGACGCGATGGTTCAGCGTGCAGAGGCAAGGCTCCAGCGGAGGACGACTTGGACTTCCGCTCTCCTTTCAGTAGGGAGATTCTGGAGGCCCTGGTCTCCTCCAAGCTCCCTCTTCCCACCATCGCGCCCTACGACGGCACGACTGACCCGCCGACCACATCCACGGCTTCGAATCGCATATGGTGTTCCACGGAGCATCAGATGCGGCCAAGTGCAGGGCTTTCCCCTGCAACCCTTAAGGAGACCGCCAGGGCTTGGTTTGAAACCCTCCCTGCGGCTCTATCACCTCCTTCCGCCAATTGAAGAAGTCCTTTCGGGACAACTTCCTTGGTGGAAGGTCCCAGCCGCGGACGGCGGCTTCTCTCCTGACCGTGCGCCAGAAGAAAGGCGAGGCACTCTGGGACTTCGTCAAGAGGTTCCGAACAGAGGCGCTTCGCATCTCGCGCCTGGACGTCCCCCTAGCCACCAGTGCTCTCATCCAGGGCACTCGTGACGGCTTTCTACAAAGGACTCTCGGCGTCCAGCAACCCGCCACCCTCGCCGAACTACTCTCCATCGCGCAGCGCCACGCGGCTGCGAGGAGAGCCTGGCGGCGAGCAGGGCCGAACAGGGGGAGCAGTCGGAAAAAAAGCGACCTTCCGACAACGTTCCGACCGTGATCGGAAGAAGGGACGACGCAATGGCGATTCTCCGCGTCGTCCGCGCCCCTTCACCAACTACACCCCCCACTGTGGCTCCCGAACAAATCCTGGCAGAGATCAGGGATGAAGCTTTTGTTCGGTGGCCCAGAGAATGCGCTCCGACCCCCGGAAGCGCGATCAAAATAGGTACTGTCGCTTTCATCGCGACCACGGCCACGACACCTCCGAGTGCCGCCAGCTTAAGGACGAAATCGAAGACCTTATCAAGCGCGGCTACCTTGGACGGTTCGTGCGCCGGAACGAAGAGCGCCCCCGACGCCAGACCGCACTCCCGAGCAGCCGATCAACAACGATCCCAATGGGCAGGAGATCAACGTGATCGCGGGAGGCTTCGGCGCGGGTGGAGAAAGCACTCGAAGCCGACGCGATTACGCAAGGCGAGTGCATGTCGTAGACAGGCCTCCGACTGTTCGGCCGGCCCCATATCCTGCCAGTCCCGCACGCGCACAGCCCGAGGAGGCTATAACCTTCTCGGACGATTACCTTGGGAACGGCTCCGAAAGCTGTGACCACAATTTGTGACTTTTTGGTCATCGACAACATGCCTGGATACAATGCTTCTTGGCAGAGGTCTGATCGGGCGAATCAAAGCAGTGCCTTCATCACCACCAGAAATGAAGTTTCCAACTCCGATCGGAGTTGGCGAAGTGCTCGGGTGTCAGCGTGAATCTCGCCGTTGCTATGTCCTCTCTCTAAGAGACAAGCAACCACTCGCTGATCCAGCTCTTCCGACCTCCGTCAGCCTTCAACTAGTCGAGGGACGCCTGCCGAAGACTTAATCCCCATTCAATTGGACGACGACTCCGAACACGTCTTGTACATTGGCGCCCTGTTGACAGAGGCCGAGCAGCAACGCTACACAGCTTTCCTGCTGGCCATTTGGACGTGTTCGCTTTCTGATGACGAGCTTCCAGGCATTCCCCGGAAGTCATGGTGCATCGCCTTCGGTTGGATCCACGAATCCCGCCAGTGCAGCAAAGAAGGCGACCCGTGAACCGAGAACGGCAGACCGTGATTCAGGATCACGTGACCAAAAGCCGAACTTCGGCTCCTCCGAGAGCCCAATATCCAAAATGGATCTCCAATGTGGTCCTCGTACGCAAGCCCAATGGCAAATGGCGTGGTGCGTAGATTACAAAGATCTTAATAAGCAACGCCCAAGGATAACTTCCCATTGCCACGCATCGATCAGCTGGTGGACGC